>CP135539.1:6983047-7107067 GCA_032402905.1 Khaya senegalensis | reverse complement strand
TAAACCTAGTCACAGATACCAGGTCAGTGAAATCTGTTAAACGATGTTGTAAGAAGAATAAATATAAAGATCTCTGGAGGTTAAAAACAAGAATATGCATACAGATCAATTAAGTCATGCCTAGAGCAAAAATGATTGCAATGACCGGCCATGCTAAGCATACAACAGCAGCTTCATTTCCTTGGTATGTGTGAAAGTTAAAAACACAAGAAGGAGAACCAAATTGAAGATCAACATGCACTTCCTTGGATAAAATATGACAGAAGTTTTAGCAGTTCTCATGAAAGGGAGGGGACCAATAAAAATTCAACCATCAAGCTTCTAGATAATATAAATTAAGAATGTTAAAAGCCAAATTTTGCTCTAATCATATGTCCCAGTACAACTCAGTAGCATCCTATTTAAAACATCAGAAAACAAGAATCTGACCCTTTTAATATTGTTGGACATCTGTTGAAGATTGATACTTTATGCATAAAAAACTATAACTTTAAACTTAAAATAAATAACGTATAAAAGAGTAACTTTCGAATATAATTTGCTGTGCCCCATAAGATTCTGCCAAAAACGGACCAACATTCTAGACGCACATAGAATGCAAGAGAGGCAACCACAGACCAAGAGAATAGATGCACCATTATCCACTAACAAGAAAATACAAGTATTTGAAAGTTGTGTGCTGGAAATGTAATTAATATCCATGTCATCCTTTTCACTTATTATAGATTGCCTTTTAGCACATTGATAATTATCAGCCAACTTAGTGAGAACAGTCTCTTCAAGATGTGCTTCCATATCATCAATACGCCTGTAATCTTGCAAGCACACGTAAAACATTAAAAGCCAATAAATCTCATGAGTGTACTTTTATAACAGAAGCATAAGGCACATGCAGAATTCACCTTTGAATAAACATTTTCTCTGGTTCAGAAAGCCGGTTCAGTAAATTATCATTCGTCCAAATACAGTACATGTATTTTTCAAGCTGCAACACACCTACTTCAGAAACATGGTATTTGAAATCACGGCAAGCATTGCACAGTCTTCTTAGCATAATTGAAACCTTGTTATGCATTTTTCTCACTACGAATTGCAATAACTCCCCTGTTTGCCTTCAAAATTAGATGCAATAGTGAGACACCCAATGGGCTGATTTAACTTCCTCCAAAAGTTTAGAACACAAAGCAAGAGATATCTGCTACCTTTTGCGGCCGAACCCGAAGATAAGATCTCAGTAAAAACTGCGCCCTGTCCAAATCCATTTGGTAGAGTTATACAGCATGGAGATCCAAACCGCTTTCTTCAAAATCGCCCACTGTTTCTTCCTACGCACAGCAAATTTGTGTCATAAAACATATCGCAAACTGAGGCCAGTTTAATTTTCGATCCAGACACAAATTCTCTGTCCTCGAAAATAAGGACATAAAAAAAATCTTAAGCGATGTAAACAATTTCAACAAAAAATCCTAAATAATTAGTTTAAAAAATTATACTATGCGAATTGTTTCACTGCTCTGCTACTTTGGTTATCACGATCGAATATCCACGACGGCTCAAATTTCACAAAATTTAAAATAAACATGAAATGAGACTTAGGGTTCTGAGTTTTGATAAAACTACCATTAATGGGACCTGTTCTCTGGCTCTCTTAACCAATTAAGCCTGAAACTAAAGAATCTCGGGAGCCGCTTTCTCGTTAAGCCACGCCGTCTTCAGTAGCTCCAAATCGGTGGTCGAAATCAACATCTCGTATTCGTCCATCTCAGCCGTCGCCGATCCATCTCCAAAATCCTCAGCCATCTGATCTGATTACTTCTCTCTTTCCTCTCCAAAAAAAAAAACAAAAGAGAAAAGATGTAACAGTATTCATTATTTTTTTTTACGTTCAAACAGAGGGAAAATCCGAAAATACAACCAGAGAAGGCGCCAGAAGAGTGAAAGTTTGTGTGTGGTGGATGGACAGATCACGAGTTTGTGCGTGAATCTAACGCCATCGGATGAAGAGAGAGAACGGACGGCTGTGATGGGGTTTGATTCACGCACAAACTAGAGATTTGCCCCATCCTTTTGTAGCTCTTTAATTATCTGAGTCTTGCGTTTACGGACTTTGCCTTTTATAGAGAAGACGAGGCACTTATAAATTAGGTCCACTATCGACCTTACGTGGGATGCACCAGAATAAAATATAAATATAATTCTATTTTTAAATAAATATTAAATTTAAAAATAATTTAATTTTTTATTAAGATCGTATTTTAAAATTAATAAAATTTATTAATTAAAAATAATAATTTAGCCGGTAAATTTGATAGTGCCATTTTTCAAAAAGTAAGTACTGAAAATATCAAAAGTCCAAACTCCAAACAGATCATGCTTCAGAGGCGAAGTTGGCCCAGCAGAGACTAAAGAAACAGTGAAACAAAGCTTACTTTATTTTTTTCGTACAAAATTTTAGATAAAATAATATTAATTAATTATATAATTAATATAATAAAATTATTTAATTAATAAAAAATAAAAATAAATTATATAAATTTTTTTATTACATCAATTAAAAATAAATTTTAATTTTAATTTTTTTATTTATTATTAATAAATAAATATTTATTTTTATTAATTAAATAATCTTATTATGTTATTTATTTTAATATAATATAATCATTTTACAAAAATTTTTTTTTTATTTTTAAAAAAGTTTTTATTGCATACTGTTTCAATATTATTAATAACACTATGCTTATAAACATACTCCAATTTATGTATTAATAATATTATTGCTCATTGGGGAGATGCTTAATGCTCTATTATGGGCTCTTATTATATATAAATACTACAATGAGTGCTCTAATTTTCTGAAAATCAATGGTTAACAGATAAATTGAATGGTATAAACAAATGGGCATTTGTTGCTTCCTTTATTATTCAGGAAAATTAAGCACAAATTCACTCCACATATACATAAGAGTATGACCAATATCTTCACCTTCATGATCAAGCTATGTAGCTTATAATTATACATGTCATATTCTACAAACAATAATCTTGATTCTTCCTCGGTGTGATAGCTGCTATTATTATATATTATAAGTTTGAAGTTAATGACTAGACAACTGTGTTTAGTATTGTATATTATAGCAGTATTGTGAAAGTGTCATGGATGATCACCTCTCAGTTCGTATTAGTCAATGTATTTTGAACTGAAACAATATTGGATAAGTTTCGGTCCAATTATCATACTGGTATATGTGAGCCGAGTATAATTGTGCCATGCTATCCCATCAGATATGTTTAATCAGTTCACAGAAGTTTCAGCACTGACTGGCTTGCTGAATTATGAATGGTGAAGCGTGCAATTTTTATCATCAAGCGTGAATTGTCTACAGGTTTTCTGCAGCTATACAGTACTCTTGTTGCTGCACTATGAACTATGAATGGTAGAGCATGCAATTCATCTATTTAGAAGTTCTTGTTCCACTTTATATGAAACGATCTAGGGTTTTCTTGTGCAATATTGTCACAAAGCCACGCCATATTTGATGAGCTTAATTTAGTCTCTGGGTTTCGGATTATTCGTAAAATAATGGTGATTTTCAGGAGTTGATCTATTAGAATGTCCATATCGGCCATAACTCTGATTTGTATCGTCGTCTTCATCAACACTGTCTGTTTTCGCATCTGGAGTTGCGGTATTCTTATTGTCTGAGGCTGCATTTTTCGCATCAGTACTTGCAGCACCGTCGGGCTTTCGGCCTGAATTTGTCTCGCCAGGAGCTAGCGCTTTCCCTCCGCAGTCAGCCTCTTCGCATCGGCTTGCAGAGTTGCCAGAATCAGCAAAGAAGCAACGAAGAGTAACAGCAAGTTCTCCATGATATCAAATTACCCTGCGAAGAAACAACCAATTCTACTTATCAAACTTAATACTTTCTAAGACAATTTACAGCAAATAAAAAGAAAAAAAGAAGAAGTGAGATTCTAGGGTTATGGATTTACAAGCTTTGCTGCCAGAAAGTAGGGCAGAATAACGATGAAACAAACGGGCTATATACAGTCGATTCATTGCTTCCGTGTTGGAAAGAATTGAACGGAATAAATTGAAAGAGGGCCGCACCCACCAAAGACGTAGCCGTTATTAAGATTGATAATTAAGACAATTATTTGATAATTAATCATGTTTTTCATTTAATTGGCATCATAAAATAAAAGAGTATCGAGTTGTTATAAATATCTTAATATAATATTTGATCGGAAAAAAAATTTACATGGGATAATTTTATCAAGATAATATAGATGATGTAATAAAATCATCCAATTAATAACAGATAAGTTATTTATTCATTAATAGTAGATAAAAAAAAATTAAAAATATATCTCATTTTTAATTAATATGATAAGAAAAATTTATAAAATTTATTTTTAATATTTTTTATTTAATATTAATTAATAAATTTTTCTTAAAATAACTCTACCATATCACCTATATTAATGTGATAAAATTATTTTATTTAAAATTTTCTCCTAATTAAAATAACAACAATGACATATTATTTTGTTTTCAATATTTATTTGTTTACATGTATCAACATTGTCGCCAATTAGTCACAAAGTAATTTTGTCCTTTGTCTTAGATTCTGTATAAAGCAATCTTTAATGAATAAAATTTTTTTAAATATAACTGTCATATTATATAGTCACAATAACGTGGTGAGACTACTTAGTTAATAAAGAAATAAAATCATTGTTGTTGATAAAAATTTAAAAAATTTTACCATTTATTTTTTTCTTTTCTTATTTAAATATAATTCATTTTTACTTTTTTATATATCTGTCAATAAAAATAATTTTAATCTTCATCAATTAAGTAATCTCACCACATTATATAAAAATTTTACCAAATTATAAGAAAGTCTTACCTAAAACTTCAAAATCTCACCATATTATGAGAAAGCCTCACCTAAAACTCCATTTTCATGAGTTGTTTGCTTATTTTGGAGTTAATAATCTTTGTATGTATGATAATGCAATTAGGTCAATTGTAGAGACTAGAATTCCTCTTTTTTTTTTTTTACTTAATTAGATGTTAAAATAATATATAAATAATCAGAAACGGTTTAAATTATTTATTATTAATTTATTATGCATTAATATTTTGTTAAATTAAAAATAAAAAACTAGAAGAAATTATGGCATAGGTTAATTAGCAAATGAGTTCACATCTCCGTTGTAAATTACCCGGACTCATTTCCCAAACCAAAATTGAAAAAGGAACTAAGAAAAAAGGTTTAGAATTCTCCCGCCAATTTCAAAGAGGGAAAAAAGGATGAAAGACTATGAAACTCCACAAAAGGAGCAATCTCGCCCGTCAGATCTCGCGAATCGCAGATATAGGGAGTCTCATTTGAAGAAGTCTCAAAAGGTATTCACTATTGAATACCAAAATCAGTAGCGTTCAAATTGATTTTCTCACTATTTTTACGTTTCGTTTATGCCGTAGGTCGCTAAGAAGAGCTTAAACGCTGCGTTTAGGTCTGTTTCTGAAGATTTTTCACCGGAAATCACCAAGGAACCGGTCGATTTCTCACCGATTTCCGAGCAGTCAGAGGCTATTTTAAACGGCGAGATCGGTGAAGTATGTTTCAACATCAGCTCAATATTGAATAATTCTATGGTTATTGTTCTTTTTTATAGTCAATTTCGGTACCTGTTTGCCTCGGTGTAATTCTTACAACATAAATTGATTTAATTCGAAAATTTCGTTTAATTATTTAATTTCGTATGATGGATCTGATTGCATAATTTTTAGAGTTACGATTATTTTCTTTTGTTTTAGAGTTTTGCGTTGAATCCAGCTCATTCAGCTTCACCAGAAACGTTCAGTTTCTCCGATCTCACTCCATCATCTACAATCACCACCAACAAAAATGAGCTCTCTGATCTTTCATCGGATCATCATTTCATTAAATCAAACGGTTCAAGCAACGGTATGGTGGAGGCGGACGTTCTCGCGAATCTTCTAAAAGGAGCTCGATTACAAGTTTTAAATTCGGTCGATGTCAATACTAAGTCCAAGAAGCTCCTGGATGCACTGATTAAGTTCGTTGTAGACGAGTTCTACACAATTCCTGAAGAGAGAGATCGCTTCACCGAGCTTGTTGCGATTAGGAGTTGTATGGTGTTTATGTGTGTCTTGATTTGGATCCTTGCAGTGTTGCTGGTTTTCTTCTTCAATTCAGGGCCTCAACGATCTTATATTGGAGCTCTGCCAACATGATTCATTGCTTGTGAGGTAAGATTCTATGTTTTTTCAGGCGTTATATTCAAAATATTTTGATGTGAAATCATATAGAATACAAATCCTCTTAAGAAACTTGAATAACGTATGCGAAGATTGAACGATTGCATTAGTAATATATTCGATATTCGTTATAATTTTGACTGATTTATAGATCATTAACTACTGTGAGGGAAGTAGAGAAATGTTAGTGAGTGAGAGCGGTGATTCGAGAATTGTTAGCTAAGTATCCTTGTATTACTGGAACTATAAACTCTCACGATCTTACCGGTATGATCCTTGACTCTGAATAAAAAAATAAAACAAAAACTAATACATCAAAAGCCTGTAGAGGGGCAAAGTATTTGGCATCTATTGAGTTACATGGATGGGAAAATGGATCATGATCTTGTTGGATCATAGAAACAACTCTCAAGCCCATTATGTGGGCCGGATTGGGCCTGGGTTGAAACAAATCCTAGTAGTACTTTGATGTATTGATACATCAATCATGGAAGAGGACCTGTTCGCAAGGTTCCTCAATTAAACGGGGGGAGGGATGGTTGATATTGTTTGGAATAACGTAGAATCCTCCCTAGATTTAAAAATACTAGAAATTAAAGGTTAAGATTTTGTGCCAATTTATGAAAAGCTGGTAGATATGGCTACAAGCATTCCAATTTTATAGATGTTTATGTCAGGGATAAGTACAAATCTGAATTTCCGAATGGTACATTCAACCATTCAGTGCAGACCAAATATATAATATATAATATATAATTAAGAGAAAGATCATGGTTCCGTAATTGTACTACAGATGCTTCCAGTGTAATCTATGAACGGTTGGGAGCAAGACAAAGTATATCAATAACCTAAGTGGGTCATAAAGTCTTGAATTGTGATAATTTATTACAAAGGAAATCTAAGTGATGGTTCGGTAACGCTAGCTCACGATAAACATGGCAAGATAAGAAGTAAATCAGTCAAAATAAAGCAGTAAAAAAGATTATAATATTAAAAAATCGAAAAGAAGCATGACTTCTTGCTTAAGATTTTTTAATAATGGTCTAATGGGTAGGAGCAATTTGTTTTGACAACCTCAAGGCAGTCTTTGAAATGAGGAGATTTTATAAGCTTTAAATCTGTCTTGTCAATTGATTTTATCCCTGCAGTTCATAAACTAGTTTTATGTCATGATAAAAGAACAGTGAATGGAGATGATAATCTTTTTGATGAAAATAGTTAAGAGTCGAGAAGAAGAATTGAGGATGAATTTGAGATGAGGACAACAGGCGTAATTTTATAGGCTCTTTCTTTGAAAGTGGTGTTATCAGAGGACAAGTAAGCATTAAATTGATAGTTAGATTGATCATTAATGGGTAAACAAAAGAAGTCTTAAATTCACTAGGAAGAGGATGATTTTGCAAAAACTAATGATGCCATTCCTAGAAGTAAATCAAGAGCCAGGATTTTGGGTTGGGCGGATTGGGTGAACTTTACTTGAAAAAATAATAATGCGGTGTAATCCTCTAATGTTTTGTTAGTTTATGAATAAGTGTGTGATTTGGGTGCTAGCTGTACCTAAGCAAAGATTAGTTGTAATCCACAAAAGATTTATCCCATCGTTGAATAAGAGTAAAAGCTTTTACATGGAGAGAGAGACAGAGTTGTGCGTATAATAAATGTTTTAGTATGACTAAAAGGAAATTTGAGGTTAGTGATGCAATTATTGGATATATGCTTATTCAGTATTTTTCTTAAATTGTCAGAACTTCAATTATCAGTACTGGATTAAGCTGGCAATCGGACATTACAGGTCACCAAATCTTCAGACATATGTCTCTCATGTTGGAACATTGACTCCATTAATCTTAATCCCTCTCAGAGCAAGTTGCTTGAACATCCATATTGATGTTATATACTCTTAAATGCATGAACAGGTCATGTAGCAGTTGTTCTCGACCTTGTCAACTTCAGACGTACAGGACATTCATAATTCTGTTGCTAATACACCACTTGTCCTTGGTCTGTAGCTTTCAAACAATATTTTTATCCTTGTCGATGATTGGAGAGCTTGTTATATCATTTTGCCGCCATACCATTTAGCGAGTGTGTTACTGTACTGTCCCAATTTTTGACATTATTTGGAGGCTATTCTTCACACCAGCTTACAAGTTGATATTTTTTGTCAGGTTACGTGAGAGGCAAGTCTTCACTGATGTAGCCTAGTTGAGTAGGCTGCGGACTGAGCTGACGCACATATGGATGGATTTTATTTCGAATGCCGGGTCATTTCTCTTACCTCCCAAATTTTTTCTGGATAAAAAAAGATTAGCTTGGTTCTAGTTTAAATCATGATGCTTACGAGACTTAGATTGAAATCACAGTGGAAAACGGTTTGATAATCATATTGGTTTAACCTGAACAAAATCTTTCATTAGATTTGGTCTATTCACAGGATCTGGTTTCACTCGAATTAACCGATTGAGCCAAATTCAGCTTATCTTGAGTCACCACGTTTCTAGCCTTACGCAATGAGTGCATCACTTTCCGGTGCTGTTTATTGCTTTCACCCTTTTTGGTGCTTATTGTTTGATTGTGTCTCATTGGAGGGAGGCAAACTATCTTGCGCATCATAATGCCATATAGTGTTTTTAGATTTTCGAAAAAATTATTTTAAGGTTTCCATGTGCAATGCCCACAAAGTGCATTGGCTCACATGCTAGCTACCATGATTTGTGGTTAGAATGAGGATTAGGTTCATCTTTATTAGGATTTTAGATTATAAAATTAACCCACATTCATAATCATAGAGGAATCTGTACATTGTTTTTATTATCCTAAAGTTAGACGGCCAATCCCTATATTCTCCACTTTTTATGCTTAGAAATTAGAACCGAATAACTAATACAATGTGCAAGGTCTTTCATAGTATGACCAAAACACACATAATTATAAATATATTATAAATTTAAATATATTGACATTGATCTATTAAGTTTTGTCAAGAAGACTTGTATTATGCTTTCTTAGTTGATAATGGGAAGTGTTACAGTGACGATTAGTTTTACTAGTTATTTTATAAAGTGGGGTAAATCAATATTATTTATTCTTAATGGTAGTCATCCTTATCTTGATAAGTATGATTGAAATATAGTGTTTATAAATATCAAAAACTATAGGGTAAGGGCATAGTCAAAGTTGTAGACCCATTAGAGAAAGAACTTGACTAGGATGCATCATATCTATGTTATATTTTTTAATATAAAATTTAAAATATATAAAAAATTTAAAATAAATAATATAAAAAATTTATAAAATTTAAAATATATAAAATAAAAAATTATAAAATTTTTTAAACTAATCACATTAATAATTTGTTAATTAAATAAATTAAAAAAATCTAATTGAACAAAAATACTCTTACAATTAAAGTATGTTTTATTAATTTTTTTTTATTTTAATCATACATGAGTGTGATTAGAGGTGATTTTTTCTCTCACCAATTAAGGAGTTTGGTTTGAGAAACGGACCAAAAGATAGGAATGACAATATACGTTTTAGGTTTATGGCCATTCTTAAATGTGATTGACAATCTAACAAAAAAAAAAAAAAATTATTATATTTTTATTATAAAAGCATTGTTGCTTAATTACATGTATTTTTAATTTATTTAATTAACAAATTATCAATGTAATTAATTTGATAAAATAAATTATAAATATAAATAATTTTAAAAATTTAAAATAATTAATATAAAAAATAAAAATAATAATAAATGTAGCTTACATTATTGTAACCAAACCCTAGGAAAAATGTGGAGCATAACTCTTCCAACAAATAAAAAACAAATCCGAAGATAGAAATGTGCCCGAGGAGCAAGAAACAACCCACATTCAACATGCATTTCCCCTTTGATTTTCTTTTTTTCACCTCCAATAATCGTTGCACGGAATTAAAAGAAATTATTTTTTTGATGGCCCCAGAACCTAGTCAATTAATGGAGGCCGACAACATAGATCCATCCAATCATTCCTTGCCACGTCCTCAAGCCACCATTCTCCCTCTCATTGATTTTTGAAGCATGGGACTGGTGTCTGATCTGAATCTGTGTCCGATTTGCTTTTGTTGTGGTTGTAGGCTAACAACTTAACATAATAACAACATCCGATCCCAAACCCACTCTGGTTCACGACCTAAGAAAAAGACCGACAAATTGTCCTATTTTCAATAAATAAAATAAAAATCCAATTATCTATTTTGTTGAGGCAGTTTTGAATGGACAAAAATTTTACTTTTTTCTTTTTATTATTGACTTTATTAAATATTGATACATAACATAAATAATTTAAATTATATTTTTAAAAATTTAAATTATATTAAAAAATTTAAAATTAAAATATAATTGTAATTATTAATTATAAAATATATTACGTATTAATGTTTAACAAATTTTTTTAAAAAAAATCATTGTCCCTTCTGACTAGGTAGTTTAGGAAAAGCTTTAAAGAGTCCTAAACTAAATGCAGCCTTGTGATCTTTCTTCTAGAGAGTAACTAACAAGACCTTTTATCACGCACTTTAGTTATCTATGGTAAATCTACCAAGAATGGGTTAGTGCTAAACTTTTCCAAGGTATACGTAAATTGCTTGTTAAAACAGGATAATGCTTTCAAACAGGATTAAGCTTACAGCCTGCCCAAGCAGTAAACAGTAACGCGAAGTTGCATTAAAAGTTTCTGAGACGCGACAAGGCAGAGAAGCAACAGTTAAAAAAAGTGTTGAAGAGACTCTACCCAACGCACCAAGTCACACCAGAGCCAGATGGACCAACCGACCACGAGGAAAGATGCACCCACTCACAAAGCTAACACGGGCCAAGTCAAGACGGGGACGACACCTCCACAAACCCAAAAATTAATTAAAACATTGAATGATAATAATAATAAATGTGGTTTTAAGGAAATGACGCGTGCTATCTTTCGATTCCTTTATAACCGTGTCCCTTCCGTTACTCTCTCTCTCCAAAGCCTCTCCGTCTCCCTACCCTTATCTCCCACCAAACGACGTCACCTCACCCACTCCGTCCCGTTTCTCCCTTTCCCTCACTCCGTTCCCGATCTCCTTTATTTCCTTCTAAGGTAACATTCTTATCCTCTCTCAATCCTCCTTTAAATTTCTCAAAATCTCTCCGTTTCTTTAGATTTCCATTTCTATTGTCTCTTCATTCAACAGGCTTGGAATATCTGCGAATATATATATATATATATTTTTACCAACAGAGATGTCGTCGTCAACTCTGTTATCGAATCCGGCAACGAACACTGATCGCTGTAAAAGGAAAAAGAAGAAGAAATCCTCGCAATCAAAACAAGACCAACAGGACCAGACCCGCATAATAAAATGGAAATCAGAAGCTCAGCAGCAAATCTACTCCTCAAAGCTTGTTCAAGCTTTAAACCAAGTCAACATCAGTAGTGCCGGTTCGGGTGCGGGCGCTGGCGCGTCGCCTTCGGCTCCGCGCCGAGGTCGAGCCGTCCGGGAAGCGGCTGATCGGGTTTTGGCGGTGGCGGCTAAAGGGAGGACCCGATGGAGTCGAGCCATTTTGACTAATAGACTGAAGTTGAAGTTTAGAAAACAGAAGAGGCCGCATAAAGTTCCTTCCCCGCCTGTGGTTTCTGCGAGCAGCCGGTCTAAGAAGTCGGGATTTAGCGTGTGGAAGTTGAAAGCAAAGAGTTTACCGGCCGTGCAGAGGAAAGTTCGTGTTCTTGGCAGGTTGGTTCCCGGTTGCCGTAAACAACCCTTGCCGGTTATTCTAGAAGAAGCTACTGATTACATAGCCGCTCTCGAGATGCAGGTTCGTGCCATGACTGCTCTCGCTGAGCTCCTCTCCGGCCGTTCCGCCGGCGGCGGTTCGAGCTCTAGCACCACCGCCCCCCCTTCAACGAGTTGATGGTGACACTCTTGTTAATGATTACCATGTGTATTTCCTTTTTTTTTTTTTCCCTCACCTTTATTTTTATTTCTCCCTTGTTGAATACATATTTTCCTCTCGAAGTAATTCTATTTTTATCTTCCATTGGTCTTGAATCAGAAAGTATTAACAATAATCCCCTCCTTAATGATGAATTAGCTTTTTAATCCCGAAAATAATAACAATTAATTTTTTAATTAATAAAAAATGTGTATATTATTTGGGAAAATCTTGGGGTAATTGATCTGATTAAGCAAAATGAAGGTCTTTTCTATTTCTTCTGTAAACCCATTTGTTCTTTTTTCTCTAATCAAACCCTAATTTGAATTAGAAGCAAGCCTGGAAATTCATTGGGCCAAAGTGAAAGTGAAAGGTTAATTTGGTCATTACACGTATGAATACAACTTAGTAATAACAGGTGTTCACCTATGGGAGAATTTTCACTTTTACTTTTGTCTTGAATATCCAACTCCACTGCCCAAAAGTTGGGCAAAACGACAAAATACTTGAGGAAAATCTGGGGCATAACACGTGGGTTCTTGTCCCCACGTTCACATTACCTTCTTTTCTTTTATTTATTTTTTTATTTTTTGATTTTTGCAAATTAGAGATGAAACCCTCAGGGGCTGTTACGGACGCCTTTAATTTTAAGGAGATGTAGTAGTAATATGCGCCAAGAGGCAAAGGGTCATAATAAGGACACTATCAAGGGCACGTTGGGTATGACACGTGTCAGTTGGGTGGGGGACTCACATGAGGCGCACGAATGCACTAGTTTCGTCACTCTCAAAATGCCTGAATTTTAGAATGTTGTGACTTGCAGGTGACGGCAGAAGACGAAAATGGGAAAATAAGAAATGGCTCCCTTATTTTTCTTGTTTTCACATAAAAGAGTATAGTTTCTTTATTTATAATAAATAAGTCCCCAATTTCTATTGAAATGAATGAATAATACAGGATTGAAAGCAAAAGTAAAGCCATTTTTAGAGAAGTCTGTTTGCATCCATCCATTCACTATTGTCGCCAACAGAGTAAACATGCACCTATTTGCTTTTATTCAATCCTCTTCCCTTATTTTCAGCAGCAAAACAGTCAAGACCCCAATTGGGTTTTTTCTTTTTTCTTTTTATTTTCATTATTTCCGAGGAAAAAATTCTCTCTTATTTGTTGCCCCTTTTGATTGATAATAAAACTTGCAACAATCTACTGTGCTTGTAAGGTAACTTCTGTTTATAATAAATTAGCTGTCGACTTCCCAAATCCCACAACAAGCATGCATGCTTGCTTGCAATGCACCACTCTTAATCAATCAATGGATTACCAAATTGATATATGATCCAACAGTTTTCAATCTCACGCCACGCCTCCTCTCCAATCCCACATGCCATAATCATAGCACCTTATTAAATTCATAATCACTGTTTGAAGAACCCTTTATAAGACCCTTATTAATAGATTTTGTTAAAATACACTTAATATTATGTTATATTTTAAAATATATTTATTTTAAAAAATTTTATATTAATTATTTTAAATTTTATATTAAAAAATATAAAATATATTTTTTTATAAAATGGTCGTAAAGATGATTCCCATTTTATTGATGTCCAACTTTGAAAACACCCACTAAAGAAAGTTAGTTGAGAATTGAGAGCCAATTAATAAACCAAGCATGCAACGCAAGTTTAATCACTCCACTGTTCAACAACCACAACAAAAACTTATTCCTTGATTTAAAAGCTATAACTATACCGTTATCTACCAATAATATTAATTACATGATTATGTCTTCACAATAATTAATCATCCCCAATAATTGACCCGTTTTCAAGGAATAAAACGCAAACAATAATAATAAATAGCAGACAATAACATTCAAAGCTCCCAATATATTTTTTTATGTTTTTATAAATAATGATAAAATATTTTTATTAGTAACAAATAGATCTTTAACTCGTAGAATGACAAAATTATCTTTATAATATTAAATTTTGATTATCGTATTTGAAATATATAATTTAATGTAAAAAAATATTTTATTTATTTATTATCAAAAAAATTATACTTTTTCTTAACTAAAATGTTAATGTTAAAAGATATTTTATCTATTTTATTATAAGTATTTATTTACAGATATTAATCGATTCAATTAGTAAAATTAAATATGATGGTCTAAGAAGTTTGAAATTCAAATTTTGTCCACACCAGATCGGAAAAAGTTTTGATTTATTTATTGTAAAGTTTATAAGAAGAAAAAAATAATAAATAATAATTCTTTTTTATCTAAAATAAAAGCTTGAGGTTTGAGGTGCATTCTACCACTAATAATAATTATAACACAAAGCCAATGGTTGATGACAACCATGGCTCATAATGTAATTAAAATTTAGGTCTCAAAATAAATAAATAATATAATAAAATATAAGATAATACAGCCACACTAACTTTGGCTAAAGTGTTCATATTTCCAGTTGGCCATAACCCTACCTACGAAATCTTAAGCATGGAATCATTAGTGTTAGCTCCATTTGTTTTCTACTTTAATTAATTAATTAATTAACCATTTATTATTATTATTATTATTATTGTTTTTGAATTAAGGGCATAAATGAGACTTAATTAATTAAATTTTAAATAAGAATATTTGATTTTTTAGGCAATTGGGTTTATCATTATGTCTATAGACGAATTGTGGTTTGGTTTGCCTTTTCTTCAATATGAAAAGATGAAATTAAGAGTGGTTAGTGATGCTGATGGATGTAATTTGACCCAGCTTACTGAAACATTATGAATCCATCCTCACTCTATGTCTAAATATATTCTGCCAACATAAGTAAATTATTATTTTTTTTATAATTCTTTATATTTATAATATTAAAAAAAATTTTAAGTGAAACAGTTTTAATACGTCAATATATATGATATTATAAAATATTCAATTAATAAAATAATAAAAATTTATTTAATAATGATGAATAAAAAAATTTTTAAAAAATCTTACTATTCGATTAGTTAAATAATAAAAATTTATAACATATTTTTTAATTTTTTTACTAATTTTTAATAAATAAATTTTTTTAATTTTATTAATCAAATAATTTTATTGCATCCATTATATTAATATAATCAGACTATGACATTTAAAATATTTTTGTGATTTTTAACTAGTTTTTTAATGTTTAATTGTTTGATGGATGACTTGGGTCACACAGAAGGAAAGAAGTAAATTACAAACTATTTTGCCGTGTAAGCAACCAATAAAACCTTCCTCTTCTTCGCATGAATGGATTGATCAATCGATGGATCAAACAGATCATCAAAATCAGCCAACACCCATCTGTCTTTTCCAACTTTATTAACAAGTAAATTTATATTATAAGGGCATGACATGAATGACCCATGTGAATACAACAAAAACAAAGAAAAAGAAAGGGACATGCATTAAAGAATTTGCATAATTAAATACATAAAGTATTGTCTAGACCACATGGAGGGGTCATGCTTTTGCTCCATTAAACTCCAAGAAATCAAAAGTTAAAAGAGAAAGTGAAAGCAAGAAGGAACGGAAAGGAAAGGAAAGAAAGCTTTGTGTGGTGATGGCAACACCCATATGCCCACCACTATCACTACCACTACCACTTATCAATACGCATACCTAAGTCTTCATTTATGTATATGTTGCCCCAACAAGTTCATGTATAATTTGAGAACATATATCGACCCTTGTCTTGTTCCATGCCAAGAATGTTCGTGAAAAGATATTAGGGTTTCCAATTTTCAGGCATATATAGGTCTCTTTGATGGCTTTAGAAGCTGTTAATACATGATGATCTTCATTTTGTTGTAGGATGGTTAAGGATTACGTTTAAGTAATTAAAGAAGAAGAAAAAGAAGAAGAAGATCGATGGAGGGCGAACACAGCATATTGATTATATATATGATGGGATGGAGGTGGCTTGGGCTAACCAATCCCACACCTCATTGTTCATTGAATCAATCCATGTCTCTCTTTGTAAAAGACACGTCCTTTTTATCTAAACGATGGAGTTATGAGCCACTACGTATGCCTGCACTTTGTAAAAAACTAGGGGATTAATTTGTTTAAAAAGTAAAGTTAGCATGCTAAATTTAAAAATAACTTAAAACTTAAGGACTCAAATGCTCACATTTTTAGTTTTCAGTGACCACACTGAGTTATTTTATAATACCAATTTAGCACTGAATTTTAGCAAATTAATATTTGATTTTAATATCTCCGTAATAACACGAACGCCGTCTCCATGGATGAAAAAAGGACGTCGTATTGAGAAATGAGGAGGCATGGAATTTCAACTAAGAATTACTTGGTTGCTTAGATAGGAATCGATTCCCCTTTATTATCACTTTCTTTTTGTTAATTAGTTAATTAATTATGATTAAAGGGAAAAGTTGAGCTCTTAGATGCACTTTGTCTCACAAAAAAAATATTCTCTAAAATTTTATTGAACAAAAATATTATTAATTAAGTTCAAATCAAATTCATGTACTAATAATTTTAAAATATTATATTATATTATTACCGTATAAAATTTTAAATTTTCTAACTCTTTGTTATATATTTCGATACCGACATTATGTTTATTATTTAAAATATTATTTATAATATAAAAGATATAAATACGTGATACAAAATTAATATTTTATTTCTTACAACGTATAATATAATACTGTATGTGTATATATATATATATATCCAAACAACAATATGCGATAAATACATGTAATATAAGGACATATAGTATTAGATTTACGGTGGATTTTGGTAGACCATATCTTGTAATAATAGTACTAAGGAGAAGCACTAAGTTTATGCCAAGCCTCGGCTTAGGGATTGACATAATTTATCAACAACTTGTAGTCCTAAAAGGCTACAACTACAAACCCTACTACTATAGGATTAGACAGCCGATCCGATCTCTTTTGCAAATTTATTTGCATTATCGGACAATTAACCTAAGTGGGTGTGATTAGGAAATGATTTTGCTTTGCCCACCTACTATATTTTAAAATCGGGTGGACTGATCTTTGCTTAATGTCTAGCAAAATTGATACATTCGTTGAAATGACTGGCCATATGGGTGTTTGACAATGAGATTTTGCCAGTTTCAACTAACAAACAACAGCCCATGTTAATCTTCGTACGTGATTTATTTTTCCCAGGAGTGCAAAGGTATGACGATGGTGAGCATAATCTCGGTCCAACTTGCAGTATGAATGAGCTGGTTTCATGTTATCAGCTTGAATTTAGTATCATTTCGAGAGGGATTGTTTTAGGCAAATTAATTAGTGGAAAGACTTTACATGTGTATGGTTAGGGCTATGGTACGCTGCATGTGGTTGTGATGAACAGCTTGATTACTGTTTATGATTAGAATTCTAATATCAAAATCATGGATTGCGATCGAGAGAGCTTCTAAATGTAGTACGAAAATTTCTAAGTACCCTCAGACTTGGATTCTCGAGTGTCTTACTAATTATGTGAAGATGTGTGTGCAATCAGACATTTAGAAGCAGAAATCTACGAAGAAGCGTTCATCAGAATCACGCCCAATCTGCTAATCAATGCACTAAGCCTGTTTCATCCAAGTTTCAGCTGGCAAAACCCAATACCAAAATCAAACGTTTATTTCTGTAAAATAAGGTTTTAACTCTGAAGAAGCATACAAAGTCTACAGATGGTTAATTGTTGCCATTGGAATTCCTGTATAGATTGCTATTGGAATTCCTGTGTAGAGCTTTTAAGCCATCAGAATACCAAATGCATTTATGTAACAAGATTCTCAAGCGCAATCCATGTGCTCAGCCGCCACAACTCACATGTTGTCCCACGTTATACCGTATACTTTAGCTTATTTTGCAATGCTCTTACATCTTGCCTTATCCACTAATCAAGGACAAAATTATTAGCAGCAGCAGCCATGGCAGAAGAGAAGAAGAATCCTGTGTGTAACTTAATAGCTTAACACTTTACGTACAATGAATCAGGCATGTCAGAACACGAACTAAGAAACATGAAGCTCACAAAATCTTCAAAAACCCAACAACAAAATCTGGTGTTATCCATTTTTGCAGGTTGAATAATTATGTAAAAGTCAAGAAACAAATGATTCCACGGTGTAGTTTTCAATTGGGTGAGGAAAAAGGAAGCGGCTAGGAAGGTTTGTGTTGAAGGAATCATGTGGTAGCATGTGAATTTGCATTGGCAATACATGGCCAAAACCTGAAGCAAAGTTTAGGTTAACTTGGTTTTCTAATAAAAGGCATTCATTGATCCCATGTTCCTGGAACGGCTGGACCAAATTTTGTGGGCGGCCGGGCCATTATTGTTTGCTTTCTCACATGTTATCCTTAGTCACCATTCATTTCTTTTATAATATTTTTCAATTTTCAGCAACATTTTCATATATAAAGAGCTTCTCCATAGCCAACTGCTTCTACCTTTGCCTGTTGAGATTTTCTTTTCATCCCCTGAAGTGCTTCAAAAAGAGGTTGATTTTATGTAAATTCTCTAGTTTCATGGGATCTTCTCAGCAATCTTCGGGACATTCTGCTCTTAAATTGAAGTGCAAAGCTTTTAAAGTTCAAGCAAAAAAAGAAAGAAGAAGCAGCAGCAGCATTTGCAGCAAGCATTGGAGAATCTCGATGAAGAGAAGTGCTTTTACAAAAAGCTCAAAGAGAACAATTAATGGAGTTAAGAGAAGGATTAGAACCCTGAAAAAGCTTGTACCAAATAGCAAGCCCATTGGCTTGGAAGCGCTTTTCGCAGAAACAGCTGATTACATCAAATGTTTACAAATGAAGGTGAATATCATGCAGATTCTGATAAAGCTATTATCACCGTCCGATTAGTGCAATGAACTGTATTTCCATGTTCACGTTTAAGAACTTCACTTGTATGTACTCCATGGAACTGCACTTGAGTTCAACTATAAACAGAATCTTGTATTGATTATGGGCCCATAATGGTCTGAAATATTTCGTTTTATGCCGGCCCATTTGGCCCAATACAAAGTCCTTTATTCATGGCTTGAAGGTCCACTTCGAAAGCCTAACATAATTCATACCGTCTATAATAGGGTTGTAATGAGAAATAATATTGGGTGGAATTAGAATTAGATGTGGTAATTTTAGGTTAAAATTGAATGGGCCCAAACAAAACGATGTCGTATATCGCCCAAAATTTCACGGGATCCACGACATCGCGAGTTTTCACGGTCAGACCTCAGTGAAGATCAGGCGCCCAAACAGAGTGAAGCCAAAACCTGAACACTCCGCGTTAGGTTGGAGACAATGGCATCAACTTCAGCAGAGACGACGTCGTCGCCGCCTACTCTGGCATCACCAGCAGCAACACCAGAGAGAAGAGGAATACCAGGGGCTCAGTTCGTAGAAGATGTTCAAACTTTTCTCTCTCAGTTAGGCCTCGATGTCAACTCTACTCTCGCTTTTCTCCAAGAGAGGTTTTCTCTTATTTCTTTTTTTTTTTCCTCTATTAATTAATCAACTGATTAATAGGTATCCGATCTTTATGTTATTAATTTAATTTTGCCATTTTGTAATCTATCTCCTGCACTGAACTGTTGCAGACTTCAGCAGTACAGGTTGGTTGAGATGAAACTTCTTGCTCAGCAAAGGGATCTTCAGGTGATCATTTTTGTTCTGTATTTTGTAAATTCTACAGTTTATGGTTCAAGTATCAACTCATTTGTTTATTAATACCATTACAATACATCAATTCAACTTGACCAGTGTCTAGAGAATCCGAGTTTTTGTATTACCTACAAAATAACAAGAATTGACTTAAGCACGAGCTAGTTAACATGCATCTGGTCGGTTTGTTTTAAAATTTTGTTGTAAGTAGTGGTTTTGATGTCAAATTTCAAATTGTGTTATCTGCGTTGTTCGATTGTCAATTTGCATTTGAAATAATCTCTTATAATGCTCTTTGGTTAATGCGTTCACCAGGCAAAGATCCCTGATATTGAGAAGTGCCTGGATGTTGTTGCAACTTTGCAAGCTAAGAAGGCTACTGGTGAGGTTCGTTTTTGTTGCTGTCTTTTGGATGGTACAGATTATGGTTTGGATTCATTGTACTTGAATGTTTGATATGAGAAAGTCAATGACACTCTGATTCTTATTGTCATATTTGCTGATATTGAATTAGGGGAATGATGATTCACTTGTCATCTAGCATAATGATTGTTGTTCATTTCTTTCGAAATGTTGTATCTAAATTAGGTAAATAGAATGTTTCAGTTGATCTGGCATGTTGTTTTGATGTTTCTGTAGAATTGGATCCACCAATCATTAAATATGCACTTTCATGCTAAATGTAAATTGATATCTGAATAATTGGGAGATCCATCCTGAATGCAGTCGCCTAGTGTTGGTATTTATATCATGTGACCTGTTGCTATTCTTTGTTGTGAATATTGTTTTTTTGGATTTCCTAGAAGTGCTCGGTTCCTTAACTATTCCCTTCAATGATTTTGTGTAACTCTTTCATTAAGAGCATGGACCATTGCTTCTTTTTGAGCTATCTCGTAGAACTCATTATTGGCTTGAAATAAGTAAGAAATATGTTCATTAAGGGCATGCTCAAAGAGGAAAATGAAAAATGGATTGAGCATTTTGGTTTTACAAATTAATAAATCTTTAGTGTCTTCTTCAAGTTTTTCTCTTTTCTAGTGTTTCTGCTCCTGCCTCATCATCACTCTTTTTTCTTGCATCTATAAACACACTTTTCTCCATTTCACTGTAATTTCCTTTCATTTTTTGCTGGCGTGTCGATGTCATTCCTGTTATCAGTTCAATGTTGATGCTGTTTCACATGAAAAGTGCTGATTTAATTTTTGCTGTTTGCCAACTTGTGAGTCTCATAGAGCAGGAATTTGTTCTGTTAGAATTTCATGCCATTTTACAAGAAATGATTACTAACCTAACTGCTAGCTTATTACTTTTTAACCATTCCATAACCTCAAGCTCCTTTAAGTTAAAGAAGAATCCATTCCATAACTTATGATTTTATGATTTCAACCTTCCCATGCTGGGCCACTTCTCTGCTTAGAATTTTGGCTACCCGCTGAGCATGCAATTCGATGGTCTTGGCTAACTAAATCTGTGTGGTGCAGAAAATAGATACTTTAAAGGGGCACAAAGTTTTGAGATATTATTGTAGGTTTGAGTAAGAAATTTCAAAATCTGGCACATCAGACAGTAAAGGAGCTCGAATCTTGTTAAAATCTCTGATAAAATTAGTAGAGAAATTCTATGGGACCTAAAGACCATGAGATGTCTTGGCATATGTTTTTGTCATGAGTCTAGGGAATATAAAGAGCTAAAGGATTGAGGGTTCTCTATCCTATGTCTGATTTCTTGTTAATTAGCTTTTGTATTGTGGATGCAGGCACTTATTGCTGACTTTGAAGTCTCTGAAGGCATATATTCCCGGGCTCGCATTGAGGATTCAGATTCAGTTTGTTTATGGCTGGGGGCAAATGTCATGTTAGAGTATTCGTGTGAAGAGGTCTGTTTCTTTTATTCCAGTTGCAGCTATCTTTTTGTGCATTAAGGATGCAAGCATAAGTTTTTCTGTGACTTGTGATTCAGGCCACTGTTCTTCTTCAAAAGAATTTAGAAAATGCTAAAGCAAGTTTAGAAGTTCTCATTGCCGATCTGCAATTCTTGAGGGATCAAGTTACCATAACTCAGGTATGTAGTGTAATTGAAATGTTTCATCTGCAAAGCGGTGATTAAATGAGGCAAGGCTTTGTCTTTATTTCTTTTTTTAAAAAGTTCTGCCCCTGCCAATCTGCATCAATATGCAGCAACCGAGTCAAGCCCAAGAGGTACAATGACTATGATTGTTTATCATGTGCCCTGAACCGGGGAAATGGATCTAGTCTATGTAACTAAGCTCCTGCAATTTTCTTCTTTTATATTTTCTACTTTCTATTAATTCCTGACAAATTACTGTTGGGCAGGTTACTGTTGCTCGTGTTTACAATTGGGATGTTCATCAGCGGAGAAGTCGGCAAGCTGTTGCTGCTGCAAAAGATTCATGAAACATAAACTCCCCTCTTATCATTTCAGTATGTGCAGAATATGCATTACTAGTTGAGAGCATGGTCCTATTGTCTCTTGATTTAAAGCATACCATATTATCTCTCGTGATTTACACTTCCAATCCCACATTATGTAAGATTAAGCTGTTATATTACTAGAATCAGTTTTGATTCATTACAAGATAGAACTTTCAAAGCATGAACTTCTATTGTCTGTATTGACCGCAAATTTTCGGTTGTGTTTTGCTTTGTCGAAAACTTATACTAAATTACTCGTTCAACTTCGTTCTATTATTGCCTTTTTTGATTGATTGTTACTTTGCCGAGGACTGGTAGGTGGTAACTTAGGATAAAATTTAGAAATTTAAGACCTTGCGGTCAATGGAGGAAATTATGGGACCCGAAGAAGCTTCAATGTGAAGGTGACTGTCGGCAAAACTTGACGGAGAGTCTTTGTTGATGTCAGCCTCATCTAGTTCTTCCTTTCAAAGGGTCAAGCCAACCAAACAAATGATCATATCCCTGAAGAAAAAACAGCAGGTACCTTTTGGAAATGGTAAACGGCCGCATTTAGGGGCTCCTCTTTCAACTGTATGCTAGTTGATAGCTACAAAGGTTTCTGTTTTTGACTCTGTTCTGTTGCATGATGGGTGAGGTGGGTTCGCACTTCCGTTGCCTGCAAACATCGAGCTCAACCTTGTAATGGGCTGCCTGTCGGGTAGCTCTTTAGGGCCCTGCTTCCACATTGGGGCCTTAACTCATGCCATTCTCGCCGCAAGAGTTGTAATACTTGTAACATAAAATTGTATTCCAAGGGGCCATGTGCCGCCTGCTACGTTGCTGCTTCTGCTTCTTCTTCTTCTTCTAGAAATGGACCATTAAATTGATCTGCGCCATGGCAGCAGTCAAGATTACAGCACGCAAACATGTCCATTGGAGAACCAACAAAGAAGCCTTATTTCACGGTAAGTTGACATGAAAAAAGGGGACCCATGTCTTAAATGATGGGTCCCCTGCCACGTGGATGGGTTTGACACCTTCAAAGAGTCAAACAATCAAACAAACATCTTCTTCCCTTCCACTTCTGTTGTTGACATTCTATTTTCCTTCCCTATTAAAATAAAAATAAAACATGGCTAATGGGTTTTTCTTTAACTTAATTATAGTAATTTATAAAATTGTGGTGACAGAGATTTGACCGCCGGGAAAGCCGCATTTGGGTCACGGGATTAGATTTTATCTACTACAACTTGCCTAATTAACACGAAAGAAAATTATTTTCTCTCATTTTCTTTTCAACCAAACACTAATAAAATAAAATAAAAAATTAAAGAATCACTATCTTAATTTTTGTTTAAAATCAATAAAATTGATGAAAATTGAAATATTTATACGATATTCAACACCCGCTTGCTTAACGTAGAAGCACTTTGACCCGAACAGTAAAATAAGCAGTAAGGACGACGTAGGCCTCGAATGTACCAAATCAAAACTCCAATTAAAGGAAATCGGTAGTAAACTTATATCCAGTGACGTGCACGCAAAAAGAGGCTGATTTGTCGTCACTGCCTGCCTCCTGTAATTAAAGTCGTCTTGTCCGTTTCTAAACGACGCGTTTTGCGTTTCCAGTTTTAATAATGATTAAGATTTTTTTGACTTTGACTTATCCATGTGCGGCCAATATCCTAACTCTGTCCAAATGAATAAAGAAGAGAGGGTCGCCCAAGATAATTTAATTTAATTTAATTAATTAATTAATTAATTAAAGTGACTTGAAATTACCGCAATCAACGCTGGGTGTTTTCATTCATGAAGTTGATGGAATTGACAAAGTCAACGGTTCGGGTCTCGGTTCGGATCCTCACCAGTTTTAATGAATTTGAATTGTTGCTTCAGTCCATGATGTTAACTAACCACTATTTGGTTTCGCTTTTTTATAAAAAAAATTTCTTTTTCTTCTAGAATTTGAATTTAATATTTAGGAAAAGTTTTGGACAATTTGTTGAAGATTTAAAGGTGGTTTATGAAAATAATAAATTTTCAACCTTTTCAATTTGATAATTATAAAATTTTTGACAACTTGTTCAAAATTAAAATGTATATTAACGAATCATTTTTAATGCGAACATATTTAGTTATAATAATTTATTAATAAATTTTTATAATTTTATATTTTATAATATATACTCTGATAATTTATTTTAAAATATTTTTAATACCAATAAAATATATTTCGAACGAGATTAAAATATTTTGTCAAAATATATAAGAGGTTTATAGTCATGTAATATTTTGTATTATTTATTGATAAGAATTATAATTTACGACATTAATAATGAAATTAAAAAACCAAAAAAATGGAATACGAATGGATATATACATGTAGTATTATTTGTTATAATTTTTTTTAATTCAATGAAATACTATCACTTACCATTAAATGTTAGTGGGTTTAATGAACCTTTTTGTGGTGTTAACAGGTTGTTTTAGGTGACATGAGGTTATGGATTAGGAATTCCATTACTCTCAATTACAACCAAAGTTTGAAACATTCTATCATGTTCACTTTCGTACGCCAAAACATGCATGGACGACTTTAGCCTCGTTAAATAAAACCCACTGTTGACTACGTCCAAAACTATGGCCCTCATTGATTAAAATTAATTGGGTCTTAATCAAGACTTCCGTTCATGTTTAATTTGGTTTGACCATCAAGACTTTAGTCTCGTGGCAAGCACAGAGAACAAAGAAAACCTTAAATAGTATAGTAAAATACCATAAGTATCAATGGAACTATTTTATTACGTTAATTGATACGATAGAATAATTTAATCGGTGATGAATGAAAAAAAAAATTATTATTTAATTATTAAAATAAAAAAATTATAATTTTTTTAATTTTTTTTATTTATTATAAATAAATAATTTTTTTTTATCTATTAAATAATCTCATTATATTAATTATACTAATATGATAAAACTGTTTCACTCAAGATTAATAATTAATTAATAATTAAGATACTTAATTCTCATATTTAAAATAAAAAAAAATATTTAAAAAAAAGAATAAATGATTGTTCGCAAGAATATAACTTTATAATTGTTTTTATAATTAGTGTAACTTATATGTAATGACAAGTATGAAGAGTTTAATTAGTTTACAACCGACGTGAGTGGAATGGATGCATGATGTCAACGTTGATCTAGAAACGGAATCATCAACTTGTGACGTTAATTAATTTCAAGACTAGGGTTTGGCAGAGAATATAAAAGAAGAATCAAAACGGTGATGCGTAGAGAAGGAAGCTAACTTTATATTGATTTTCATAATATGCTTTCATACTGTAAATAGTGACACAAGGGGAATGCTTCCCCCTATGTTTTAAAGTAAATAATTAAAGAAAGCCAAAGCATATACTAGTGTGGAATTTTATATGAAATGGCCGGTTAGAGAATATAATTTGTAAAGTCTAAAATTTTAAATAAATTAAGTATTGTGTGTCTTATCAGCATACATGCGTGTATTTGTGTGTGAGTACATACGTATGTGTATGTGTATGTGTATGTCTATGTATAGACATACACGTATATCTACATTTATATCGGTGCGCGGGTATATATATCATTTTGGTTAAGATATTTTTTATCTTATTATATCTATTATTATACTTAAAATATAAAATAAAAAATTAAATTAAAATATTTAATTTAAAATTTATAATATAAAAAATTTAAAATATAAAGATAAAATAAAATTATTATCTATATATAGAGAGAGAAAGAGAGAGAGAGTGGTGATATCAAACAATGATTCAAATTATGGTTTCTGAAATATTATTTGTTACTACCAAATCATAATCATATTAGTTTATTAAATAGTTTCCAAATATTAAAAGAGGCAGTTGCGTATGGTATTACGAGTCTCTGTGAAAAACCCTGGCTATTCTTTTTTTCTACTTTAAAATAAAACCATGAAAGAATCTTGACGTTTCGTGTGAACCTCTTTAGTCAGTCCAGTCCAGTCCAGTCCAGTCCATGCATTGACTAATTGCAAGAAATATTAAAAACAATTTTCTAAAATCAAGAAATGCATGCACTAATCAAATTGACCTAATTTCTTCCCATTTTATAGAGAGAATTGTTTGCTAAATTACAAGAGTTTTGGTGGTGCATGCAATGCATATACACACAATTAAGCACATCATCTTGTTAATGAATGATATCATTAACATTTTTATTTTTAAATATATCGATATATGCATGTAACATAACCCTGACTTATAGGTCACATATATGTATGTATGTATGTATGTATGTATGTATGTATGTATGTATGTATTCAGCAATTTGCATTAAACAGGTGATAAGACCAACAGAAGAAAATCAAATTAAAAGATCATGGAACAATTGAACGGGAGATAAGACTAGCTGTTGTAGCATGTGAAATTGTGCAAAACCATGTGCTCCGAGCGATCAATTTTGAACAAAATGATTGTGACCGTACAATAACAATACGAAGTATTACAGTACAAAGAGGAGAACACACACATGTAATGTAAAAAGTTTCGAAGTGCATCTCGCGTCGTTGAACAAACAATTATCAAATGACTTTTGACTTTTGACCGCTGCTTGCCCTTCGTTTCAGGTTCTTGGATCCCATGAAGACAAATTTCAGGCTTAAGACCAGTCGGTGTCCGCTCGTTATTAAAATAAAGACCACGCGCCGTCGTTGGTCGCGGTTTTCACACTTCAGTTACCCGTTATTGACTGCTTGTTTGACAACGAACTGCAATTGCAAATGGCACGTTGTAAATGGATATGGTTCTGTCAATTGTATGAATGAAATGGGCTTTTTGGTAATTACGGACACTTTAAAATAGTTAAAATTCGCATAAACAAAGAGATGCAGTTACAAATATACCCTTGGATATGACATGAGAATGAGATCACGATCAAATTAAAAGAAGAGAAAAGTTTCCTATCCTGTGGAATAAAATACTGAACGATCCACACAAAATGGTTAGAAAATCACGAGAAAATCCTGATTGGAAGAGAAGAAAAGAAAAGGGAGAAGGAAAAGAAAAAGGAAAAGGAAGAAGAAAAAAGAGGCAAAGGCGTAGAAGGAGAGCAGCGTGTATTAGAAGCAAACCACCCCTAAGAAAGAATATACGAAAACCGCGTAAAGCGCATGTGCTTTGTCAGGATAATTAACCACAGCCGTCTGATTCGACACGTGGTACTGCAAGAAAAGCATTAAGCATCAAGAAAAATTATAAACATTTTCTGACACGTGCTAGCCCATCACTGGCTTTCCTACTGTTCTAGCGGGACCATCCTTATAATAGGACCCACCAACGCATGGCAAAGACACGGTGGTTCACGTAAAAAGGACGGCCACGATTTAAATTTTCCTTTTTTATTTTTATATTTATATATAATATTCAAAACTGGCTGTATCCCTTCACAATCTTTTGTCTCGATTACTTTCTGCCATTAATTTACCATTTTACCCCTCATTCGGAATAATTATTAGGTAAGCTTACTGTACAAATACGTAATTACACTCTAAATCAAAAAATTATAACGAAAGAATTGAAGTTTTTATACATGCATTATTCAAACTTAGCTAAGAAATAGTGTATATGCATGGAACTCCTTTTGTCCATAATGGTGTAAGCTTTATGAATTGAAAATCAACATCCGTTGGACCAGGCAAAAAAGTTGATCAATCATGCATGATCTGTTTTTGACGGCTAGAATGCAATCACCAACTATCATACTCTAGGTTAAGGGACAGAGACTAATTTGCTAGGAATCTCACATTAGGCCAAGATTAAGTTGTTAATTATTTCATATCATGAACTTTTGCACTAATGTTTTCAATCAATTTGGTATAATTATTTTATTTGATTAAATAAATAAATTAAAAAAAGTCTTTTTATAGTTGTCAAACGACTGCGTGGGTGGGTTTGTTGGAGGAGAAGAAACGGGGGAAAGAAATTAGATTAGACGAATTGGTGGTGACACACTCTCATGTTTTCGCACGTGTCACCGAAGCTTTTTCGCACGCTTACAATAACACGGTTATAATTTTCCATCAACATTTTTAAACTTGTCTTCCATGTTCTCTTTAATTATGAGTATGTAGATCTGTTTTTTTCTGTATGGAAAGAGCATATAATAAAATAACGTTAATATTTAAAGAAAAGTAACCCCATTATACAAAAATAAAATACAAAAATAACTCATCTTCAATCTTTGTTTATTATTTATGTCCCATTAATTATGCAAGCTATATCTAGCTTCAGTTTCTTTTTTCTTGCTTGATTGTACCATGGCTTCTTTTCAATCACTTGTGCTGTAGCTTGAGAATATTTGCGCGCGTGCCCACACGTATCAGGAAACTAATAACATTAGATATTAAAATACTATTAAATTAAGAGATTAGGATAATAAAAAAATAATTAGAATTATTGATCTCTTGTATATGTTTGTAGAAGTGCTTTTTTTGGAAGCACTTTTTGATCAAGATGTTGTATGGATGCAAAGGAAAAACCTAACTAAATATCTTGTCTCTTAAGAAGCCAACAATGTTGAATCATAAGCCGAGGGCATTTATGTCATTTACTGTTGTGATAATTTAGGTTTTTCATTTTCCATGCTCTCGGTCACGTAAAACAAAAAGGTAATTTGCCGTTGAAGGTTAAAAAGGGTTTGGCCGCGAAAGGAACTCAAAAGGAGACGGAAGGGGTTAAGTTAAGTTCACATGCACACGAGCGAAAACAAAACCCCTTTTTACGGGGCCACGTGTACACTCTCTGTCCGTCTGCACACTACCGGTCAAACCGGTCAAAATATCCGCGTTACGCAATTGTGGACCACTCCCACATTAATGACAACACCGTCCCCAGTGGACATGGCTCCGTACGCACAATTAACCGGCAAATGCCGGTCAACTGACAAATGGGAAACCTCCTAAATCCGAGCTGTTTTCCAAAATCCCAATGCCCAAATCCATTCACACTTGAAAAAGCAGCGAAACAGAAGTCTCACTCCATTTCTCTCTCTGTTTTGGCTCTCTTTCTTTTGTAATAAGAGAAAGAAGAGGGCAGAAAGAGAAGAAAGAACTACGAATGAGAAAGAATATGTTATGCTGATCAAGTTTTAATGGAGAAAAGAGAGGAGTTGATAACGGAGAATTCGATTTCCATGGCAAATTCGACATTTTCAGATGAGAATCCGGCAAATAGTTTTGCTTTCCTTGACATGTCATGTGAGGGTGATAAGTGGGGAAGTTCTTTTGGTTTCATGGACTTGCTCAGCGTCCATAATCAAGATTTCGGTGTTTCTTTATTCGATTCTTTCCAGCCACCGATTCTTCCTCCACCACTACAACAGCCACTGCCGTCGCCGGCATCCACCGCACCGGAATCTTCAGAGGTATTAAATAATCCAGCTACACCAAACTCTTCATCGATCTCTTCATCATCAAATGAAGCGGGTAATAACAATGAAGAGCAAACTAACAGTAAAGCTGGAGATGAAGAAGAGCAGGATCAAGACAGGACCAAGAAACAGTAAGTATATATTCATCTTTACATGTTATCACCGTCTTTCTTCAATAATTTCTTCTTCTTCTGTAGTGTTTCATGACGCTTGTTTGTTATGTGTGTTAAAGGACAATGGATCGATGAGTTGGGTTCTTGTTCATGTTTCAAGTCTACAGAGTGAATTTTTGTCCTGGGTTTGTTGTTTCGTTTTTGGTTTTTAAGTTCAGTGTCATGTTTGTGTATTTGGGTTTAGGTCGAAACCGAAGAAGAAGAATCAGAAAAGACAGAGAGAGCCGAGATTTGCTTTCATGACAAAAAGCGATGTTGATAATCTGGATGACGGCTACAGGTGGAGGAAGTACGGCCAGAAAGCTGTGAAAAACAGTCCACATCCAAGGTATACCAAATCCCCCTATCTGTTTCTTATTCTCCTTTTCAATTTGATCTATTTTAATTTCTGTTACTTCTTTTTCAAGAATTTGAACAAAAAGGTAAATTTTTGGTTGATTTTTGCTTGGAACAGAAGCTACTATCGTTGCACCAGTGTAGGCTGCGGGGTGAAGAAAAGAGTAGAGAGATCATCTGAAGATCCGACGATTGTTGTTACAACTTATGAAGGGAAACACATACATCCAAGTCCGATAACACCCAGAGGAAATATCGGGATCCTTCCGTCAGATCATTCGATTGCTTTTGCTGCTGCTGCTTCATCATTTGTTGTTCCACAGCCGCAATATCTGCAACAGCAACAGCCCTATATATATACTTCACCTCCTTCCTCGAATATTGGTTCTAGTATTGCTGCTGCTAGTTTCAATCCTTCTTTTTCTAGTTTCATTCATCAAGGGAGACGTGTTCCTCCTCCCTCTCCAGCTTCTTTGTTTAGAGATCACGGGCTTCTTCAGGACATCGTGCCATCACAGATGCGTAATGACCCGAAGTAAGATTAGAAAAATGGAATGATTTTTTATCTGAAAATTCTAGCTGCTGGTATGTAATTCTCTAACTGACTTATGGTGTTTATCTTTTGAGATCAAACACATCCCACTTCACCATCTCGAGCGTTCGTAGAGATAGCTAGCTGTGTTATTCTTGGGAATTTCTATGTTTATTCTTTGTATATTTAGAGATTATTCAGTTGTGGAGTAAATGGGTACTTTTGTTTTGTATCTTCCTTTTTTTATTAAGTCATCATTTACTCTTTTTAGATAAATCAGCTCTTGATCTCGTGCTTTCTAAATAATTATTCTTCTTTTACTTTGGTTCGAAGCACTTGAGCATCAGTCCTTTAGTCAGAATTAGGGTTAGGGTTTTCCCGTTATCTCTTCTCTGTACGAACTTTATGGGGAAAAGGAGAATCTAGGGATGAACTTAGGAACTTGATCCTACGAAACCCTAAATATGGGATGTGGGTTGTAAATGCGATATCTCGAAATTAACATGCATGGGTTGCAAGATATGTAGCAATAAATAAATTGACCACCATAGCTGAACTTGATTCCCCTTTAAGCAGCTACATATCCACAGAGATAAAGATTCAACCAGTCGACAATAGTGTGAACATTTTGGAAATGAAATCAAGTGGAAGATCTTGATTGATAAGGATGGTCTCAGATTTTGGGTGGGATATGGTTCCTTTGCTTTATGCATTAGTGATATATGTATAGCTAAGATTAATGGCGAGAGTAGCCAACGCAGAGTAATGGCTACGCATGCCATTAAAGAGACATCATGGCATGAAAGGCAGTTGAATATTTACACCAAATCTCTACCTTCATCCAAGCTTAAGAGAACACAGACTTACACTCCATACATGAAAGCATATATAGGAATGAATTCTGCATAAAGCATCCAAGAATATCCACCATTACTGTATTTATTTTTTATAAAGCAAGCCAGCCCTCCTTTTTCTCTATCAAAATTTATAACAGGAAGAAGAATTAGTCTAAATCACACGCTACAATAGTTGAACGAAGGTGTGCGGGATTTATATTGACTAACTGGTAAAGAGATCACTTAAAGATAAGGTCACGTTCTGGAAGAATGATCCATCCATTTTCAAAATAGTCTATTTGGAACTGTGGAAATCTAGCTGTACTTTCTGTGCTGCGTGGAAAATTTTACGGTCATAAGTTTACACGACGGCGTATATGAAGGATTTGAACTCAAGATCTCGTATGAACACAGGGAATTTTGATTATATAAAGGATTAACAAGAGAAAACAACGTACAGGATAAAGGATTCTTGTAAAGTGTTAACCTTTAGGCATCCTTGGAAAGTGAACAAATTGGAAAGCAGTCTCTTGTTTGTTCTTACAAAAGAGAAAGTGGTGTTGGTTGGGTTAAAGAGTTGTCTTTATTTCTCATCAAACTTTCGCGCCACCAATTGAAGTTAACTCTCCATTTTAAATTTGTGAAGCACAAACCATAAAGAGAGTTATTGCCTTATGTGATCGGGAGAAAGTTTATAATATTTGTATCGTGTTGTGTTGTATTACCTTATTTTTATAAATATTTATAAATATATTTTTAATATAAATTTGTCACATATATTTATTTTAAAAATTATTAAATTAATTAATAATTATATATATAAATATAATTTAATATTATTGACTAATTGTATTATAATCGAAAGTATTTTTTAACAATTAAGTTAGAACCCTTCAATCCAAGACTTTCAAATAAATTTTGATTTTGCTAACGAACACTAATATGATTTTATTTACATATTTCATATAATAACAGAAATAAATTAATATATACAACGATAATTATGTAAATTGAGTAAATCATAATAATCAAAGTATAATGTTGAGGATTACATCTTGATTTATGCTACAATGAAAATTTTATTTTTATTAAACATTGTTAATTATTTAGTAAGATTTTTGTTATTTATCGGCACGAATGACATTTTTATTATTCAAAACTTCATGATGTCTAAAATGTTGAGAGTTTGAGGACAATTTAAATAAACCCTGATTTATAATAACATTTATAATTATAATTTTGTGTCACACACACTATGTATGTATGTGTAGATAGATATAGATAGAGGGGTGACCACAATATGCACATGAGACATGATTGAACATTTATGAACACTTAAAAGGCTACAAATTTTAATCCTTAGGGCCTAAAGAAATGGGAATCGGACAGAAGATTAATTTGTACTTCTCCTTTTGGAATTGCATTCGAGGAATCATTAGGCTTTCTTTCTTTAAATCAAACCATCCTTAAGTGGACCTATTAAGAAGAATTCTCAAAGCAATAAAATAATAATCATCATCTTTGTTCTCTCATTTCATTCAAATTCTCCCCATAATTACAAATATAGAGCGATCTATGAGTTCTACAAAGATGGCCCATCTCATTATTGTTGGGCTTTTCAATTTTAATTCTTTCTCTCTTCTCTTTTGTTCCTACCAAGTCAAGTACAAATCTGTAATTTGGCATTTCATTTAAAAGGGGTAAAATGTTAAAACATTAAAATCTTTTAAAAATTAAAAAAATTAAAGTCTAAAAAATTATTTTATAAATTCAAATTATAAATATATTATACTCAATATAAATTTTTTATAAAATAATTTCGATGATTATAATCTCTTAAGACTATATTATAAGTCTGTTTGAAATTATTAAGAGTATTATATATAAAATATAATATAATAAATAATAAAATAAATAATTATATAATACACACATTTTTTATTTTATTTTATTTTATTTTGTAAATTATATTAGTTGAAATTATAAATTATGTATTTAATTTTTGTAAATAAAGTTCTATAGAATTGAGTGAAGTGGGTAATGACATTAAAGAGCAAAGAGAGTTCATTGATAGTCTATTTCACTTGGATGGTTCATTACTAAGTTTAGAAATTTGCTTTTAAATGTTGGGAATAACAAATTATTAACAAACAGAATGATTGCAACCATGTGACAAGAAACCAAATGCCTCTTTCCTTTAAATGGCAAATGATTGAAACACATTTACCCTCTAGAGTATAGTATGTGAACACTCCAAACCTACCAATTTCAATCACACCACTAACAAACTGGGTTCTTATTGTTTGCATATTCTCTCAACAAAAATGTTAAAAATTTTCCGGTTCTGTTAATACAGAAGTTCGAGAATATGTCCTGAAAAGCTTGAAGAAGCACATGGCATTAGGTTAGCGAATGTGAAATTGACCTGTTCCAATGCTTGAAGTTGTCTTCCCTTAACTACTCTTCCATACAAAATGAGTATTATGAATCTCTTGCAAATTCTATACAAGATTTTAATTTTCACCTCTCTTTTTTTTTCAGCATTATTAGTAGTCCTAAGGCTATGGCAAAATACTAAGCTTTCTGTTTTGTAATTTTACTTAAGCTTGTAGCTGCATTTGCATATTACCCACCAAACACTTTGAAAGAAACATGCATTTATGACATTGGTTTGGAATTGCAAATCCATATTTACAGAGATAGCTGCCCAGAAGCAGAAGCTGCATTCAATAATGGCAGCTTCACTGCTTCGCTTTCATTTTGCAATTGCTTTGTTAATGCAAGTCTTCCTATTTCCTTTTTATTCGTTTGTCTGTCATCTACTTTCTGACTAATGTTCTAAGTTTACACCATGCAAGTTTTTTCAGGGCTGTGATGCCTCTGTTTTATTAGATGACACAGAGGATTTTGTTGGAGAAAAAACTGCACCCCGCAATTTGAACTCACTGAGGGGATTTGAAGTGATTGATGGGCAATCAAATCTGATCTCGAATCCGTGTGTCCTGAAACTGTCTCTTGCGCCGATATTCTCGCAATTGCTGCCAGAGACTCTGTTGTGCTAGCATGTGATTTTCTTGTAATTTTTCATCTCTTTTGATTGTTTCTTGTGTTATGCTGATCTGGAATTGCATTGTAATTTGCACTCCGGTGGTCCAAATAGGGACGTACCAATGGGCAGGAAGGATGGTTTAAGGGCAAGCAAAGCAGCAGCAACCAACAACATTCCAACTCCAGTCTCTATTGTTGCAAATCTCGTTGCCAAGTTCCAGAACGTTGGCCTGACACTCAATGATTTGGTAGCACTGCCTGGTACTTGCTAATTTCATTTTGCCCCTACTTAAACGCTACCTTAATTTGCCTTATTCCGATAATTAAAGACATTATTATTATTTCTGAACAGGCGCGCACACAACGAAAAAGGCTCGATGCTCAACTTTCAGTTCCGGGCGACACAGCACAAGCAACACTAATGGTGCAGAAACCAATAAGGAACTCCTTCAAAATCTGGCAACACTCGCTCATCTCGATCTGGTGATACTGGCAACCTTTGAAAATCTGTACTACATTAATCTCCTTTCTGGAGAAAGATTACGTCCATCTGACCAACTTCTTGTGACCCAAGATCAAACACAGGATACCATTGAATCCTATGTCGAGGATCCATCAGTCTTCTTCAACGAATTCAAGAATTTCATGCCGAAGATGGGAAGCCTGAGGCCTCCGACTGGAAACAATGTTCAAATTCGAAGCAACTGTCGCTCTGTTAATTGATCTCAAATGTTTTACCTTGCATTGTTGTGCCTAACATTGTGCCGAGAAATTCCGATCAGAGTTTATTGCTACATAACATATGAGATGAGCTGAAATATGTATTTAACTACAACTATGTTACAAAGGAGAAGGGAGAAGAGAAAGAGGAGGGCAAAGGAAACAAGAGGGTATATTACAAAGGCATTTTCGTTGCCAGACTTGTATGTTTGATGGCACTGGGGATTTTGATTCGCCAAGACGATAATTGCAGGGCAGTGATACTTCAATAAATAAAGAGGAATATCTGCCGCAAAAAAAACCCCCCTCGAATCCAAGTCCAATGCAGTTGTTGCTGCCGCCAGTCACAATTCCTACAATCACCATTGTCCGTACAACATACTGTCGCCCCGGTGCCAACTCTGATCCCACTTTCCGTCTTCAAGTCCCTGCACACGAACTACAATTTCAACAAAGAGAAAAGGAAAGAACTAAGCTGGATAAGAAATAGCAGCCAGCAGATTAGAGCCGAAGGAAATTGCTAAAACCTGATGGCTTATTCTTCCACATCCATTCATGAGCAGACTGAAGCCCCTGCAGTAGATGCAGCCAATTAGAATAAATTTTAAGAGTGAATGATCATATCAAAATGACAGCAGTTTGTACCGGTTGGAAGCATGCTGGATCATTAACTGAACCAGCCGTTACTGGTAATTGAGTATAACCAAGTTCCTGCAAAAGCCAAAACATCCAAAAAAAGATTAAAAAAACCATGTCTGCTTGTAAACAGAAAAGAATGTAGCTAAACAAAAGCTACATGAACAATTACAAATGCCGCATGATTGAAAACTGAAAATGATCTTGCTGAATTAGATCAAGTTTCATAGTTTAAAATAGATATCATTAGAATGTCAGTAAAATCATGAATAATCAATTACTATTTAAAGAAGAAAATTACCTGAGCATTGTGTTGACCTCTAACCCCAGAAGCTTGATACTGGATTTCCACACCCTAAGGTTAGCGCCAGTAATTATATCTAATAAACATTATAGAGACTAGTGAATACTTACCGATGAAGAAAAAGGCTGTTGTAACTGCTGCTGTTGCGGCTGACGGAGCTGCGTTGGAAGCTGCACCTGTTGTGTTTGTGGAACCTGCTGTGCAGGCAAACCTTGGGAGTGCAACTGGGCTTGAGGCTGTTGAGCAGGTGGTTTCTGTTGCTGCTGCTGTTGTTCGAACAATGCCAACTCTTCAGGTTTATCCCACTACATTTGTACAGTTGAAAAATTGTCACACTAACACGCTGAAGACCAAATGCAAAAACATGCAAGTCACTGGTTAATTTTTTCTCACCTTGCTTTCACCGGTTAAACTGTTATAATAGTACTTGTATCCATCTGGGGAGCTATGTTCGGTCCAATTACATTTCACAGGAGCTACTGTCTGCAATGACATGGGTGCAGCAGGAGCAGCAGACGTAGATGCAGGCACATCTGCAGATGGTGTAGAAGCAGGAGTGCTGGCAGCTGTCGGTGGTGCAACCACAGCCCACTGAGACTACAGCACCAAGTAACATAATAAATAACCAAAATGTTGGAAAAAGTTCAAAAAATGAAAACTGTTACACATCCACAGGATAAGAGTTCCCAAGATAAACAAGATAATTTAGAACTAAAAGCTCAACTTGACTTGAATAGTTAGGAAACTAATCAAGCATGGACCTGATTTGAGTTTCTTTTAGCTTTCAATCATGAATTCAGGCAAAACAGAGCTCAACTCAATATTGAAAATAAACAGTAAAAAGGTCAAATAAGGCCTACTGGGGCACAAACTTCATTCCATTATTGGGGTCAAAAAGCTATGTTTTCATCTTGGGTCATGCCTAACCTATGTAACCCAAAATATCACAACAAACTGGCAGTCATTTAATAACAAAATGAAAGGTGTTAGAAGGAAAACTCATGCTATTGATGCATTAATACAAATCAAGACAACCCAGTCTAAAGGCTCATAATATAACTCATAAAATCCTGTCAAACCTGCTGTTTACTAGCCTGAGAACTTTGCTGCAAAGCTAGATTCTGATTTGATGGCTGCATCAGCTGTAATTGTTGCTGCAGCTGGGAAAATGCCTGCTGGGATGATTGAAAGGTTGCTTGAAGAGTCTGTGTTTGCTGTGACAACATCTGAGCTAACTGAGAAGGGGACTGCTGAAAAGGTTGATGCAATTGCTGTTGGGTGGGAGTTTGCAGCTGCTGTTGATTAGTTCCAGCAGGCAGTGAACTGGATTGAAGGTTGATATTTAAAGGAGTTGGTAGTGCTGTAGAAGAAGAGGCAATCTGCTGAACCTGAGGTTGGGAAGAAGACAACTGTCCACTCAAACCAGGCAAATGTTGTGATGGTGGTGCTTGACTGAAAGGTGTTTGGCCAGGAATCTGTAGCTGCCCAGCAACAGAAGTTTGTGTGTGGGAGTAAGTGGATGGAGCCTGAGGGTGCAGTTGAAGGGAAGAAGGCATTTGCTGAGGTGATTGAATAGACTTCTGTGAAGGTGATATTTGCTGACCAAGCAATGGAACTTGTGACTGAGGATGGTTAAAATTCTGAGAGAATTATATATATATAAAATTATTCATTTGAGGATGATAAGGTAAGACACAAAGGCATCAAAAAATAAACAGATTACAGGTACCCGTTGTAAAGCAGATGAAGCCAAAGAAGAAACAGCATGTCCTGGACGAGGACCATCAGCAGTACCACCCTAAGTGTCATAAGCATGGTTAAGTTACAGAATCATACACAAAAATGTAAGAAATACGAAACATTTCATGCAAGCAAACAAGGCCAGATAACAATTCACACATCAGTAGACAACCATAACGAACATTCCTAGTAATGTGTTGTGGTATCATCAAATTTGTTCTTACCGCATGTAAAGGCATTCCCAGATCACTTGACCTAGGAGGCAACTGATTTCCAAAACCACGAATACCAGGATTTGATGGTGGGCCAATATTCTGGGGACTCATGGGATGCCAAGCATTAGGAGGAATCCGGTCACCCATAGGGTCACCAACATTTGGTGGCGGTCTGTAGGTATATGAAATCATAAGTTGATGGGTATTAAGTCAAATGAGAAGATAAAATGATAAAGTATTAAACATCACTAAATATGTTGGTGGAAGGGGGTACCTAGGGCCTGGTGGTTGGAACCGAGGACCAAAACCTGGGCCTCCAAATGCAGGAGAACTCCTGAGGAAAAAGAGACAAGAAGGTAAAAACTGCGTATACCAGCAATAGGAGATAACGTGCTCAATCAATAAGCAGAAAGACGTAAACTAAAATCATGTTTTGTGTATGTGTATCCAAGATAACATAAATAGAAAAAATAAAAATGAAAATTAATTTATTAATTAAAAAGAAAACAGATAAAACATATATTGAACCAAACTAACAGACTAGTTCCCCCTCAACTATTTGCAATTAACATATATAATTTCATAAAGGAAAACCTTGAATCTCCAGGCCTGGGCCTCTTAGGATCAGCAAACCGAACAGTTAATGGTTGATCACATCCCTAAGGTACAGACAAAGATAATAAATGAGTGACCTTCAAAACTATATTTTATCAATAGTTTATTATAAAGTAAAAAGACAATGTCCAATATTGCTCAAGTAACAAACAATGCCTACTCTCATTGTATAAATTCCATTAAGAGCATTTATAGCTGCCAATGCCATATCTCTTTGAGAGTATTTAACAAATCCACATCCTGTAGATATAATTCAACAAAAGGTATCAGGAATAGGAAAAGATAGCACATGATCAAATCAGTTTCCATATAAAGAATGAGGATTGTGAATAGATACTTGTACCAGAACATTAATAAGAAAAAACAATCCACAATTTTAATTTTGCATCAAGAAATTTGATTTGAAAAACACTATATCTCACAAAAATTTAATTAACAAATTACACAATCATGAACCATCAGACCAGTTTGCAAACTGTGGTCTTTAAGGGCAGAAACCTTTTCATCCAAACTACATGTCACATTTGTGATGCTGTGGTTTTTAAGATTAAATATGAGTACAAGTACATACCACGACTCTGCTTCAACTCATCACGCATTAGGTAAACATCTTCAACTTGACCATATGGTGAAAAGATCTGATAAAAAGAAACAATTATCAACAGTTACTACTAGAGCAAGAAATTTTCTATGCTTGAAACTTAATAACCTCAGACAAGAACAGCAAAATTAAACACAGACAGTTAACATCTGACTTACTTCCTCAACCTCTTTTTCTGTAGCTTGTTTGTTCAGTGAGCCCACAAACAGTTTGTACTCCACTGCACCTGTCATAAAAAGGAACACATCAGGATTAGAAACATTAGTTACATGGGAACAGGAAAATTATTAACATATATATTAGCACCATTGCAAATGAAAAAGAATGTTAGAGAACATATTTTCTCCCAGCAAAGCATTTTCAGCGAGCATGCCCCTTTCAAGCAGCAAAGAATAATAAATTCTTTAAGGGAAAAGAATCAGGACAATTACCAAGGCGCTCCCTTTCCCCATCAGCATATCGAACTTGAATAGGACCCACACCCTGGAAAATACATATTTAAGTGTATGAAACTACCATATCTACCAAAGTACTTGGAAATCAAGACCAGCAAGAAAACTGACCCCTGGTAGAGTATGTTGATTGTGCAAGGCTCTAATGGCCCTATCGGCTTCTTCTGGATTTGTATATTTTATAAAGCAACAACCTGAACAACCAAAGAAGTTTTATCCTAACTGTGTGCAGTTATTGATACCCTCTCAATGATGGTAAAAATAGGTAGCTCAAATATATACCAGTATCATAAATACAAGTAATAATATTTGCTGTAAAAGCACAGTAGCAACAAGTATGAACAGGTAAGAAAAAAGAGAGATTAAAATTCCTAGACATAAATAGATCATTGCCATTCAACTAACTCCACTCATGTGAGAAAGATTATGAGTGAACAGACAATCAACTCACAACTGGCACATTAAACATACAAACCAAACACACTCGCAGTTGACAATAAAACGTACAGAAAAAGATATGCCTACAAATGATTAATTCCATCTCAGATAAAGGCAAGTCCATGGGGTGAACCCCAAACTGCAAGAGACCATTGTTTTATTAAGTAGAAAGTGTATGATGATGTAGAAGTGGCTGACCAATCTTATACAGAGAAAGTAAAAAAAGGGAGTGGGTGGGGGGGAGCGGGGGGATATTGTACAACAATATTTTTCCTTGTGTTCTATCAATACATTTACTACCATTTTCTCTACTGCAGCTACTAACATCACTACCACCATTATGACCACTACAGCTACTAATGACAATGAAGATAATAGTAATAGAACTCTTCATCAATGTTTGTTGAAAAACAGGATGCTCTCATTAATTCCAACAAAATATTGCACATCCTGTTCATTGAAGCCCATCTCCACACATTGAATGAGAGGTGCAACCACATTAACCAGCAAAACATTTAATGTCCACCAAAAATCAATTAAATCCTGTTCAGTTGTTTACAAGGAAACCAAGCTGCATTCTGAAATCCAAACAGATAAATTCAAAAGCACAATTTTCAATTTTTGCCCAACCAAAAATAAGGCAGAGACAGAGGGCTCCATTCCCCAGGTAACAAGCGAAAAAACACATTCATCCAAAACAGAGCAGACAAATGAGATGGTACAATACCATCATTGATTCATTTGATTCCAAAAAGGAAATAATCCTAGAGAATACATGTTATGCAGTCAAGAGAGTTGAAAGAAGGCACAGATTGTGCATCTCAGTAAGTGAATAGTGCACAACATATAAGGGCTTTTGCAGCTTAGACATCAGTGCTGCAACTGAATCATGAGACAGAAGAAAGGCCGCCAGCAAGAGAAAAGATCCATCTCACCAACATTATTAATTCATTTGCACATATTAAGTAACAAACAAGCCTGAAACCAATAGTGGTGTAAAAAAAACCCACGTCATCCAAATAAAAGTTCATATTTTTGTGAGCCCATACACTTCACAAGAATGGCATTAGCACATAACAACATAAGATTCTGGAGAGCCATAGACCTTACATCAACTGTAAATCCAACAACTTAACCCCAATAATAAACTAGACTGAGATTCTTCCAAATTCTATATAGAATCAGAACTGCTCACAAAACATAACATAAGCTAAATGGTAAAAGAGCACATAAATTCTGCATTCCATTCATAAGACATCCAAATACCATGCCCACACTGACTAGAATCAATCAAATGCTAATAATAGTCTTCCACAGATGCAAGTCTCAACACTCAAACAATTCTGCCATTCCACAATCCAACATCTAATCAAATCAAACAAACCAAAATAACTGAAATCTACTATCACATCCTAAGAAGAATGAAATTTCTAATGTCAAATTTGTTCAAGTCAATATGAGCAAAGTGTTTACGGTTTTCCAGATCCATAATGTTAAAGCAATTAGCGAATGGGTACAATTTTATGCAAATATGAACGATCCATCTGCAAAGATCATGCAGAATGCACAATGTTTCCTGTTCACAGACAGTCATTGGCTTTGATTTTTATTGGCCACTATTTTTATTGGCATGTAAATTAAAATAAAGCAAATATATTGTGCAGTCCCAATGATGCCCTCCTCTAACTGAAAAGGGCAAAATCTAATTATCTATCTGCAGAAAAAATTTTGAACAATCATCCTGAACCAATTATAAAAGAAGAGAGAGAGAGAGAGAGAGAGAGAGAGAGAGAGAACAGAAGACAACACACATAATGCAGAATGTTTCTTGGTAACCTACACAAAGAAGTTAATCGACCATAAAGTTGAACCCTGGGATTGGTACCAAACTATGGTCAATCAAAAAGTAACCATCTTCGCAGACACCATCATGCTACCAAAACCTAGTGACATCTTTTGGTAGTCAACAATTAACTTAGCTTACAATTAGCAATAGGTAAATCTACATAATTGATCCTGATACCAATGCAAAAGTATTGCATAATGTTACCACTGTGCCACGAGCATGCAGTTATACCATCACCAAAGGCACACAAGCGAATCCTGTGACCTAAGAGATCACAGACCCAATATTTGCCCATGCTGTCACGAACTCTATAATTGATTTTTAGAGCAAATATCAAACCTGAACACAAAATTTAGCTTAACTAGAACAGACCTGAACTAGAATGAAGCTGTCCAGATAATCGAAAGTCATTGGTTTTGATTACAAACTCATGCATTTACTCACAGTTGAATAACCTTGCTTTAATATAAAAAATGCAACAACATCGCTGTACATCCATGAATATCCAAATTTTGGTTGCCCAATAATCAAAATGCAACAGCTGCAAATAATTCCATTGGCATTCATATTTTCAGGCATGTTATTCTAGGATTCAACAAATTGTGCAGCCATTAACAGATATTACCTAAAGAAGAAGACAAGTCACCAACAACCAACCCAAATGATCAGAGTGATACAGGTCTCAAGCTACAAATAGCAAGACATAATGGATTGAAGATCCATGATTGAAAGATGTACATTACTTGTTATATTGCATCCACCATGCACAGAAGAAGTAACACAACCACCATACTTTCATAAATTATCTCAAGCACTTATACTTGCAAACATACTGAAAATACTGGAAAATGGTGCACGGTTTGACCATTGCAATAACACGAGGGACAGAAACAAGCTCGCGCAATAGGCCTCTGATAAAATAAAAACCAGCATTGCCATCCTTGTTCTGATTATAAATAAGTCACAGTCCACATAAACGCACACTTGTTGCACATAATCGGAAATAGGTCCACATTTGAAAATTACATCATCAATAATGTTAAAACCCAACTCAACATCAAATAAGCCAAATTAAGATAACTACCATAAATTTGCTACCCACGAACATCCATCCAATGAGTACCCATATTGCTTCAGACAGTGGCATACCAACAACTTACAAATCGTATAATCTGAATATCATCCATAAAAGATCCACAACTAACTTTAAATCCATCTCATCTTGTCACTAAGGAAAAATATAAATAATCATTTTACACCGTCAAAAGGAGAAAAAAAAAGAAGACGAAGAAGAAACTACGAAAAGCCTCTATAGTATAAAGTAATTAATAATCATGGAAAAGTTAAAATCCACTATCTATACTGTACAATGGTTTTACTTTTGAATATCCTGACATAATTAACCTACTCCCATTACAAATGACTTGTTAAGTGATAACCCCCACCATTGCACTGACAACTTATTACAAGCACAAGATCTACATGTCTTTCAGAGCACCCAAATGCCATACAAAGCTGGTATTTTATAAATTCACATCTTGCCGCCATGTATGAAAGGACTGACAAATAAACAAAGGGTTGTAACCAAAACCAACAAGCCTGAAACTTGTTGCAAAACTAACAGAGACGAAAGATGAGCTTAAGTTTGCTCCCATCAGCCTCTCAGGGGACCTGAAATTAAGATAGATATAAATCACAATTACTTCATGAGATAACATTTGTACATACCTTGCTGTTGTCCTGTCATCTTATCTTTAATCAAAGCAACCTCTATCACATGTCCATGTTCTTCAAACAAGGGGCGAATCTGCCATCAGATAAGCAAATCATTAATAAATTAAGACTAATCATAACAACATGAGAACTCAAAGCATGATTATAGGACATAATTGGATGTAATAAGAGTTTCATGATGGCTTGTATTGACATATGTTGGATAACAAAGAGGATGTAAAACAGGAAGCACAGTCATAAATGGGATGATATACACATGCCAGTATCTTAATTAGAAGTAAAACATCCTCATTGAGCAGAAAGTCAATTTTGAGTTAGCAACAAATCCTAGATGTACATACGTAAATGTTTTCAGAAATGGCCAAGACAGGTACCCGAAAAATACCAATAAAAATGCATAAAAGATCTTGAGTTCTCAATGCACTAATCTTTTCACGGATAAGAAATTTTGATTACAAGCACAAGATAGCATCAATTTACTTACATCCTCTTCTCTGGCTGTCTTTGGAACCGACCCAACAAAAAGTTTGGCAAAACTGCCGCCATCAAAGCTATCTGAGAGGAAAAAGTACATGTTATCAATGCTGAAGAAGACGCAGAAGACATCACTCCTAAAGAAAGAAAAACCAGTATTGCAAAACACAATGAAAGTCATGGTCCATACCAATCCATAAACTAAAATAACAGAGCCAAAACCATCTAAATGCATTGCATGGCCCAAAGGAAACTTATAAAAGCAGAAAAATAAATACATTGATATTAGCAATGCATACGTAATAACATCAAACTTGAAAATGGTTCTCACTTATCAGCAAGTTTACAGTAATTTCAAGTTAAGCTACGTTATACCAATCCAGTTTGAACTAGTTCAAAAGGAAATATTGAATTCTCAACAAGAATGAAACAATCCGATACTTCAAAGAAACGCTATTTATCAAATACAACCCTAGAATATATAACGTAAGTAGAGTAAGAAAAATAATTGAAATAATAATAATAAAACCAATCTAACCAGGAGAAGAACCTCCTCGTCCCAAAAAACCTCGTTTCTGCCCCAAAAGTTGCGCAACTGGTGGCGGCGGCTGCACAGGATAGTTCGACCCAGGCTCGAACCCTCGACCCATCGGTCTAAACCCTCCCCTTCCCCCTCCTCCTCCTCCACCACCACCACTCATTGGCCTGAACCCTCCTTCACTCCCTAGCGCACGACGTGGCGGGCTATCAAACGGCTCGTGAGCTCCTCCTCCTCCTCCGCTAACGTCAACACGAAACTCGCTAGGGCTACAGCGGCGATTATATTGATAAGAATCTAGATTATTGCTGTTGTACCGGTTTGTTTCAGGGCCGTCGGAAAAGCGAGATGGCCGGTTATGACGGCTATAGTGATACTCCTGGTTGTTACTACTGTTGTAATTGTTACTGTTGTTATTGCTTCCATAATAACGGTCTCCTCTGTGTCTCTCCATCTTTGCTGACTGGTTTTTAGAATCCAAACCCTAGAACTGAGAGAGAGAGAACCAAATGCAGTACTGTGAGAGAGAACGATGGCGGAGTGAAAAATTGCTGGACGACGGATCACTTTTTATATTGGGCCTCGTATGAAAGCCCAATTGAACTGTTACCTCATTGGTTAAAAAAGGCCAAGAACATCTGTGTGCTGTTTCGCCCTGATTCTTCGTAGCAGTCCTCTGGCGTGAGTAGCAAAGAGATTGGTAGCTTATGGAATGCTGTAAGTTCTCTCCCTCTCATCATCCTCAATCCTTGACTGTCAAAAAAAAATTAGAAGTTTTCCCTTGTTTTGTCAAAACCCCTAAACCCCACCCTCTGCAACAACCACCACATACCGGCTACCACCGGGACAACAACCACTGCCGGCGCTATCGTCTCGGTTAAACTTGTTCGAACTGTATTCCTATCTTTCTCTACTTTTGATTCCTCTTGTATGTATGAGAACTTCTTTAAGTAGCTTGTACTCTTTATTTATTCTCTCTTTTAGCTTTGTTTCATGCTGAGCCCAACAACAAAAGAGATTGCAGTCTTGATGAGATAGTTCAATAAGGCTGCCCACGGAGTTTAATGATTAAGGGGAAACTTTGAAAACCTTCTCTGGGTCTGGACTACTTACAGGCCATTTTCGTACTACTTACTTTCTAAGTAAATTTAATTTGCATCCATATCCTAATGGAGATTTGCCAGACTCCCTTTAATTTCTGTTGACTGTTACCATCATGGGAGTGCTAATTTCATAAAGTTAATCTTCTGCCTGCCCATGAAGCAATGGATTACAGTTTCTTTTGAGGTTAATAGCTACACACGAAAACCAACCACCTTGACCTGCAATCCTCTAAAGGAAGCATATTACATTGTATGGTAATATATAGTAGATTCTGCTCTCTAGGTAAAGGCTACCAGGTACAAGTGTGAGCTGGAAATACATAGTAGTTATTAAGTAAACATTCACTTTATCTCGCAGCACAGCAGTCCCAAACTAACCCAAAATGTTCTTAGGTACACCAACGTTTTCTAAGACAATCATTTAGCAGAAAAGGTGACAAGCTTAATAATTGAAATGCATCTTTTCCTGCCCTTTAAAACAACTTCATTTCTGCAATTAACCAATTTAATTATTACTATTCTTGGAGGTCCAAGAGGTCATTCTCTGGCTGCAGGGAGAGACTGATTTTTTTGTTTTTTTAATGTTTCCTTTGTTTGATCCTTGCATTGGGACCTAGCATTAGTCAATACTGCAATCACTATAAAGTTGTGTGGGTGTAATGAGAATCTGCCAGCAGCTGGAATTTTATTTGTTATGGAAGACTGAGGCCATTTGAATCTCCGGCATTAGTTAATGTCTGATCTTTAATTATCTACCAGAAACTAAATTTAATTGCTTAAAGATTGCTTAGGAATGGCAAGTGATTTTGGTGCATATCAATATTTATAACTGAGTCAAATCAACTTTAAAAATGATATAAGTTATTAGGGTATAAGTATGATATGACATGATTTGAAAACTAATTTTGATGTTAATAATACGAGAGGCAGATCATGTTACATTGCTAGTATTGGACTTAATATTGCAAGCTATTTAGAGGCTATTTAAGGTAACTAATAGCTGTTCACATTACTTGAGATCTTAATTGTGGTTTTTGTATTGTTTTCTGTCATGAATGAAATATTAAAAATCTTGCAATGGTCATTCAATCAAATTTTGTTCTCTTACTCAGAAACTAAATTTTTTTTGCTTAAAGACTGAATGGGAAACAGAATGGGAAGTGATTTCGAGGCACATCAATATCTATAATTGAGTTTGATCAACTTTAAAATGATGGAGTTATTGAAGTTTTAATAGTATGACATGATTTGAAAGTAATTTTGATACATATCATGCCATATCTAGATCATGCTAGATTGCTAGTATTGGACTAGATAGTGCAAGCTATTAGAACAACCTTTAATGTTATTACTACTATCTGTTTGCTTTACTCTGGGTCTCAATTGTGGTTTTGGTATTGCTTTTGGCCTGAATGAAAAATTATCAATCAATCAAATTTTGATCTACTACTCTGCTTTTTTCCTCTTTTTTTTATAACTTTTTTATTTATTTTTTGAGCATCAAACAGCCGGTTGCCATGTTTATGTTTCACTGAGGTTTACAGAACATGTTTTATTTTTTGCAGCTGGAGAGATTGAACTTGGAGGTGGATCGAAATTGCACATCTAGAATTATTGTGACTTTACAAAAACGGATATTGATTCTGACTTAGGAAATTTAAATATTAAATCAGCGGAGGAAAGCATGGCAACCCAAATGGATTCCGAGGAGTCTTCTGCAGTAAAAGTACCTTGATGTCCTCATACACTTTAAAGTTTTTATTATGAACTACTCTGTTTTGTTGCTGAGAAAATTAACAAAAGACAAATTGCTATATACAGTACGATGTTTGATGATTTTTTTGTCATGAAATTAAATTACACCTTGGCTGTGTTACATTTGATTGAACTGTTTTAATTTCCTGAGACCTAATTCTGGTAACGTAACAATTTTGCTTTTGGAACAGAATTTTCATTTTCTTAAATTTTCTTGGCAAACTAAATGAAACAGTGAGGTTTATTTTTGTTTTTTAAACTGTTAGCATCATTTGATTCCTCTCTATTTGACTATTATCTCAAGGCAAATGAAAAAGGAAAGGAGGAGCTTACTGAGTCATTGGACAAACTAAAGATTGAGGAATCATCATCCGGACTGGCAGGGTCTTCATCAATCAACTTCAAGCAAAAACCGGTTATTATCATTGTTGTAGGAATGGCAGGTAATCTGATAATTTCTCTGTAGGTAATAAAGATATGTGTTCTAAAAGCTTATCAATAGTATATGAGACAGCAATTTAGTAATAATTTTAATTTTTTCAGGGAGTGGGAAGACAACATTTCTTCATAGACTGGTTTGCCACACACAGGCTGCCAATATTCGAGGTTATGTAATGAACCTTGACCCAGCTGTTATGACTCTTCCATTTGGTGCAAACATTGATATAAGAGATACAGTTCGATATAAGGAAGTGATGAAGCAGTTCAATCTTGGACCTAATGGAGGAATCCTGACATCACTTAACTTGTTCGCAACCAAGTTTGATGAGGTAAAAACATACTGTGAATTCAAACCTTGCAATTTTATGATTTTCTCACATGAGTTGCTGAGCTATCTAGCTTTTGTCCGGCTGAAGGTGAGGCCACCTGAAGATTTTGGAATTTATTGAATAGTTTATCTTTGTCCCTAGTTGTTTACTGCTCTTTCTAAATTGTCAAAATCTCTAATATTGTAGACACGTATTTAGGTCAGATGATTAGATTGGTGCACATGATTCTTTCGTTTTGGCCAAATTGTTAATTATCTCCTTAGAAGATTGCCATCAAGTGTCTTGTTCATTTTTCATAGCATGCCTGTGTGAAATGGTTTCAATAAATCACGATTTCAGGTTATTTCACTGATTGAGAGGCGGGCAGATCAGCTTGATTATGTTCTTGTGGATACTCCTGGTCAAATTGAGATATTTACTTGGTCTGCTTCAGGAGCTATCATTACAGAAGCTTTTGCTTCAACCTTTCCAACTGTCATCACTTATGTTGTAGATACACCTCGTTCAGCAAGCCCAATGACTTTTATGAGCAATATGCTTTATGCTTGTAGCATCCTGTACAAAACACGGTTGCCTCTTGTGTTGGCATTTAACAAGACAGATGTGGCTCACCATGAGTTTGCTCTGGAGGTATGATCCTTTTTCAAGTTAAATGACTACTGTTTGTGAACTGTTTTCTACTGTGTTTGGATGATCTTATGTGATGCTCCATTTGTCTTATGTGATGCTCCGTGCATTGGCATTTCTGGAAAGCTTTAGAATTAAAACAATAGTTAAATTTTCTCTTCATTCTTTGATATTTGTTGTTGAAGTTTATGATAACATAGTTGATTGTGTTGTTTATTCTGAAATTTGCTTTGCATGCAGTGGATGCAAGACTTTGAGGCATTTCAAGCGGCAATAAGTTCAGATAACTCATACACATCAACTTTAACAAACAGTCTCTGCCTCGCATTGGATGAGTTCTACAAGAATTTAAGGTCTGTTGGAGTATCTGCAGTGTCTGGTGCTGGAATGAATGAGTATTTTAAGACCATTGAAGAAAGTGCCCAGGAGTATATGGAAAACTACAAGTATTGTTTCAGCTATGACAAATTTTCTTCTCATTATTGTAGACCCTTATGATTAGTCAATGTGATCAAATTTTCATATTTACGCTGCTTATTACTGTTTATGTAGGGCTGAACTTGACAAGAGACGGGCAGAGAAGCAGCGTTTGGAGGAAGAACGCAGGAAGGAGAACATGGATAAGCTGAGGAAGGATATGGAGAAATCCAGAGGAGAAACTGTGGTGTTGAACACCGGTTTGAAGGACAAAGAAGCTAGGACTAGGGCCATGATGGTCGACGAAGAAGATGAAGATGAGGAGTTAGATGAGGATGATGATGATTACGAGAGGTATAGTGAAGAAGAGGAAGATGTCATTGATGAAGACGAAGATGAAGAGGTTTCCAGGTTTTCCTTCTAATGGAGCTTTTGTAAGTGCAAGAACAAAACTCTATACAGAATCTTTTACTCTATCTAAGTCACCAGCCTAAAACTAGATTGGAAACATTGTGGGTTTTCCTCCATGGATGCTTCTTGCACATATCTGTGTAAAGATTTTACCTTAAATTTCATACAGTACTTTCAACTCAGACTAGCTGCTGTTGTTGTTGCTAATCTTTTTTAACTAGCATTGCAAGTGGTGGAAGAACACTTGCCTGCATTGAGAATTTCCAAATGCAGGACAACGCATTCAAAATCCCCATTTGCACTTGCATTTGCATTCATTGACTGGAGAAATTACTAATGCATGTATTGTAAGACAGTCCATCTGAAAATTCTGGCCTGTTAGTAATGCAGTGTAAATGTTTCTGGTGGTCAGCCTTGTTGGAAAGCCACCGTCTTCCTTGCAAATTAGATATTCATTCTTGGTTTTGCTTAGAACTCAGCCTTCATTGCTGAATGGTTATACCTTGTGTGAGATTTGCACGGCAAGTTCCCATGCCAGGGAATAAATTCATAGTTGTCCAGAGTCTCACGAGAGTGATAAACGGGAGACACGTGTTAAAAAGTTGGCACCCAGCCATTTAAATTAAATTGAACATCGCGGGAAATCCTGACCGTCCACGCACAGGAATCATGAGATGATGGAAAATACAAAATATAATAATCAAAATAATCCATTTTTCTTTAGCGGTAAGTTAAAATAAGTAATAACTCGTTAATCGCGATAAGTTAAATTAGGTAATTACATGTTAATCCTGCTTAAAACGACAAGTCATTCATGAGCCATCGCTTTAATCCAAATGCTCATTATCACTGAATAGAAATAAAATAAAATAAAGACGATATAAAAACGACAAGGCGGGGCGTTTTGGAAGATACCCGTTTTGCTAAAATTTGAGTGAACTGCGTTGAGTTTTAGCGAAATCTTGTTGACAATGGCGAAACACGAAGAATTACCTGTTCCGATTTACTCGTCGTTGCAGCCGGTATACGGAGAAGGATCTCCGCTCGAAGAAGCTCAGCTTCGCTTTGATAAGTTGAAGTCAAAGTTCCTCGAAGTCTTCGGTCATCTTCCTGATGTCTACGCCCGGTCGCCAGGTTAACTACTGATCATTTGTTTGGTTACTGAGAAACGAGAGAATTGAAAATGAAAGAAAATTTCCCCGTTCTTATTTGTTTTAAAAGAGAGTTTCTGTTTTTTTGTTTGTTAAAGTAACTTTCAGTTTGGTTACTGTAAATTAAAATATTCAGCTGAAAAGAACTAATGATAATATGTTTGCTTATTGAGAAAACGAGAGAAAAAATCGTTTAATAAGAGTTTCTTTTTTTCATAGAGTTCTCTGTTTGGTTGCTGTTAAGTATGTTCAAGAACTAATTAAAAATATTCGGCTTAAAATAATTTCTGTAAAGGAGTTTTCATTTGTTTTTTCTTTTCTTCTGATTATTTACTTGATGATTGACGAAGAAAATGGCCGGTAGATGATCGATGTTGTTTGAGCAGGGAGAGTGAACTTGATTGGAGAACACATTGACTATGAAGGATACTCGGTTTTGCCAATGGCAATACGCCAAGATACAATCGTGGCGATAAGAAAACACGATTCGGAAGAGGCTGAAAAGCTGCTTCGAATTGCTAATGTTAGTGATAAGTACACCATGTGTACTTATCCTGCTGATCCTGATCAGGTACATGTTATTTATTAAGTTAGTTGTATACCTTAAACTCTTTCAATTTACACCGTTGATGTAACTGGTGAAATGTACTTTCTTTCTTTTTTTTTTTTTTAATGTTTATTTTGGCAGGAAATTGACTTGAAACATCATCGATGGGGTCACTATTTCATTTGCGCGTAAGACACATACTCAAAGTTCATATTGTCATTGCTATACGTAATTCATAGATTCATTCATATAACGAACCAGTGGTTAAGAGAGTGTTGAAGGATTTCTATTTATTTAGATTAGAAGTTAACCTAATTGATTTTTAATTTGAGGATTGGATGGAGAACTAGTCCAGTGTATTGAAAGTGCTTAAATTTTCTACTGTCAAAATAAAAAAGAAATTAAATTAAATGTACATCTATAATTTTTTTTTTGGTACTAATCTTACTGATAAATACTCATTGAAATAATAAGTTTTACAAAATAGGTGATTACGAAATTTTTAACTTCCTTCTTGGTAGTAACTAGTGATCTCTTTTCTCCAGCTACAAAGGTTATCATGAATATGTTAAAGATAAAGGAGTGAATGTTGGTCCACCAGTCGGACTTGATATTATTGTTGATGGAACAGTTCCTACAGGTAAAATTTTGGATATGGCATTGACTGATTGAGAGTTATTCATTAATGTTGATTGTGTAACATAGAGGTTCTTGCTTTGTTGCATAGTTAAATTAAGTCTAACTCACCTTTCTTTAATCTAGGTTCTGGTCTGTCCAGCTCTGCAGCATTTGTTTGCTCGTCTACCATTGCCATTATGGCTGCTTTTGATATGAAATTCCCAAAGGTATGTTCTCAGCACATATAACTTTAATAATTTTTGTCACTGAGATACTAGAGTGGGTTAACTAACCTGCCCATTCAGTGGTAAGATAATTATCTAGTTATGTATTTTAGGTCCTAACACCTGTTCCCTGTTTGACAGAAAGAAGTTGCGCAACTTACATGTGAATGCGAAAGACATATTGGTACACAGTCTGGTGGGATGGACCAGGTTATACACATTTTGTTCTTTCCTAGTCAGTATCATTTTAATTTCCTGAATATTTATCCTGCATCACTCTATTCTAGTGCTAGTTTCACAATTATTTGTATTGTTGAATACAAACATCATTCTATTCTATGTTTGTATTCCATTTTTCCTATCAGTTTGGGTTGTTGTTGTGTCTTGTAGTTTGATCATTGTAGTATCAGAGTAATCAATTTTTTTTTGCGGTTTCAGTTATTTTGGGACTGACAATTGACACATGGATACCTAATTTTCTGGTGTATAGTAACATAGTTATTGAAGTTAGACAATATCTTTAGTTTAAAGATCATTTCTCAATTGTTTGTAATTTGGTTTTATGCATATCAGTTTTTATTATGATTTGTTTATTTGTACTGCATTGACTAATGTTTTTAGTATTGATGATAACAAAATGCAAGTCCTGATCGTTTTTCCCATGCCAGGCTATCTCTATCATGGCTAAATCTGGGTTTGCTGAGCTGATTGATTTCAACCCTGTCCGTGCAACTGATGTGCAGCTTCCTGCAGGTGGAACTTTTGTGATAGCCAATTCTTTGGCAGAATCTCAGAAGGCAGTTACCGCTGCTACAAATTATAATAACAGAGTTGTTGAATGCCGATTGGCTGCTGTAAGTTTTATGTTGCAATATTAGAAATACCGACTAATTATAGTTTCAGCTAATACTTCTGAGTGTAAGATGTTTTCTTTATGATAATAAATAATCAACTGGAGACCAAAAGGCTAAATATTAAGTTAAATTTGAAAATAAGGTGGCCTTGATCTAAATCCGTTGTCAATTGAAATATCTTACTGTTAGATGAATGATTTCTGATCCCCCTTGTTCTTTTGCTCACTCTCTCTTTCCCTCTTTCCCTCTTTCCCTTATGTGCTAAATTTGTTGTTTGAGGAGTAAATATTTCCAAAAGTAGAATTGCCAATGGATTTAATAATGTCATGGTAGTTTCTCAAAAACATATTGGGCTATATATTTCAATAATTTTTGGTATATTTCCTCAATCCAAGTAACTGAACTTTGATGTTTTAGTCAATGAAAAGTAAGATACACCAAAATCAGAACTAATAATAGTTTTAATATTATTTGACTTTCTCTATAACATTGCAGATGCTTATTTTCTGTAACTTTTAAGAGTATTTCCTCAAACTAACTTCCTACTGTCATATGATTGTACTCAAAATTTTCTTTTGGGAAATTTTAGATTGTACTTGGTATAAAACTTGGAATGAAACCAGAAGAGGCGATATCAAGAGTCAAAACTCTTTCTGATGTTGAAGGGCTGTGTGTAGCATTTGCTGGTAATAGTGGTTCTTTGGATCCTGTCCTCGTGGTTAAGGTACTTATTTATTTATATTCTATGTTTTCTAGTGCCGTTTGTTTCAATTACTTGTTTAACAAATTCCCCAATTAGCACAGCGAGGACTATTTGTCACAATAATGGATTTTAGGGTGCCTTATGCATGTTTCTTTGTACTTGTATAAGTTCTACGTAGTTGTGACTACTTTTATTGAATTGTAAAATATTGTGTTTGGCTGAAGGAGTTTTTGCACGAGGAACCATACTCGGCTGAAGATATCGAGGACATCACTGGGGAAAAGCTACTAACCATCTTTGAGAATAGTCCATCTTCCCTGGATGTACTAAACGCTGCCAAGCAGTACAAGTTATATCAGGTACTTTTTTTGTCTTCGGCAAATTTTGCTGTTTACTCCATTTCATAGTGTAGATAATTCTCACCACTAAATTCTTCTATTGATAAAGTTTTTTGCTTAGAAGAAAAAAAAAAAAAGAATATTGCAACCATAGGTTACAAAATGTTAATCTAGTTTTGATGAATATCTGTGTTGCAGAGGGCAGCTCATGTGTACTCCGAAGCCAGGAGGGTACACGCTTTCAAGGACACTGTGCACTCAAATTTAAGGTGACTATTATCTGTTGATAGTAGCTACATACATCTCATACATTTCCAATAAGTTCTTTGAGTTTAATATTACAGTGGTTTATCTAAGGTGAAGATAGCAATTTCTATTTTTCTCCATGTTAGCTCTTCAATTTAGTAGTTGATTTTTAGGCTCTGCATAGGATGCTCATAATGAGCACAAAACTGTCTGATCTGGTTCATGTTGGGATGCATTTAAACCTTCAATAAATTTGATTGGGAGCTGCAATTAGTAACTGAATGAACCTTTCTCCCATAATAGAATTTCTAGAATAAACCAAGCCCTAAGATGGGCCTGGAATTTTATTTTTTTTTCATTGTTCAGTTATGTCTGTGTATAATTTGCATTTATTTTGATGGGATAGGATCAAAGTGCTAGTTTGTTTTCCAAATCTTACTTCTGAAGGATTGTTGTGCAGTGAGGAAGACAAACTGAAGAAGCTTGGTGACCTTATGAATGACAGCCACCACAGCTGTAGTGTCTTATATGAGTGCAGGTTAGAAAAGAATCTTGCCTTCCCAAATCTGCATGCACATGCTGATTCTCACATATTCTAAGAAGTAAAAGATTATACTACATTTTTTGGGTTCTAAAGTATACGTTTGTCAGTGTGCTTGGTCTCAGTGATTCTGTATACTTAAGGATGTGCAGTTCTTTGTTCACTGATTCTGTCAAAAGTATGCTGGTCGTATTTACTCCCATATTTTTTTTCTCTTTCTCTTACCAGCTGTCCTGAGTTGGAAGAACTGGTAAACATCTGCCGGGATAATGGTGCTCTAGGGGCAAGGCTTACTGGCGCTGGATGGGGTGGTTGTGCTGTTGCTTTAGTAAGAGAGAGCATTGTTCCGCAGTTCATCCTCAATTTGAAGGTATTCTAACATTTTGTATGTCACTTTCCGCTTACTGCATTGAAAAATAGTTCTTAGTATGCACATCTGACCCTCTATATCTGTATCAGGAAAAATTCTACCATTCGAGAATGGACAAAGGTGTGATCACCAAGAATGATCTTGGCCTTTATGTTTTTGCCTCCAAGCCATCAAGTGGTGCTGCTATTTTCAAGTTTTAGCCGTCTCAGTCCTTAACCTTCAGTAATTAGCCGATGAAATTTCTACCTGAATTTAAATAATATCCGGTTCCCTATTATCACAACTTACTATCCCCTTTGTCTCAAAATTCATGTAACTCCTTTTGTAATTTCTCCATTACTGGAAACTCAATCATTGATTCTTCTGCATTCCAGGGATGGTGTTGGAATGTTAAAAATGTTCATGTACAGTGCATATGTCAGGATATTTTGATAATTCTCACCATTTCGGAGCTGTGCAATACAGGTTAGGCCATAACATAATGGGCTGTAGGGCTCACTGATTTTACGGTGGATGCAGCCAACCATTTTATCTACAGGTTAAATGGGCCATGTGTCATGTGACTTTGCACCTCAAATGCCCCGACCTCAGCATGCATTTAGCGTTTGGGTTTGGGGGACTTCTTTCTGTTAGATGTGAACGTGCAAACCGAATTGACCTTGCTTGGCCTCCTTCAACTAAATTGCTGACCCCAAACCCAATATGCGCGTACACATACACCATTAATAGTAAGAAGATGAAGATTGGCACATGGTAGGGCACATGTATGTTGTTTTACACGACCATGTTCACTTTATCTTTCCCAATTTTTGGGTGGCATCGTATCGTGCGGTGGTTGGAAATGAATTTGGCGATTGAAATCTTGAATTAATGAATGAAGTTGGTCCACTTCATTATTTGATTTGGTTTCTTCCACAGTAGGGACCTCGAAGACTTTGCAAAGACATTTCCCATCGATTACACGTTCTAATGCATGGAATCTTTAACAAATGAATGCTCAGTTCAACAATAATAATAATAATATAAAAATTACTATATATATGTTTTTTTTTAAAGACATGAGACAAGACAAAAATATATTAATTTTTAAAAAAATTTTAAATAAAATAATTTTATCACGTTAATATAATTGATATAATAAAATTATGAACATAAAAAAATAAAAATAATTTAATTATATTTTTTTATTTATTTGAAAGGATAGGAGGTTGAAGTTTCCTACCAAAACGGCATCGTACGGTTGCCCTTAAATGATTTTTCACGTGTGAAGTTGGGTGGTGGATCTACCAATACTCTCGAGACTTTGTTTTGCTATGTTGTTCTGTTTAGTGTCAGTGTTCTCCCTTTTCCAACCCAGCTACGTTCAAATTTGCTTTAATATTTATATGGTTTTCAAATGTTTATTTATTATTAATATTAATATTAATATTTATTTTTATTTTTATTTAAAAAAAATAAAAGGATAAGCCAACTGTTTCTCAACAGAGAATGGATTTAATTTATATTAAATAAAATAAAAATTGCGCGTCCGAGGTGTCGGTGCTGATTCCTTTAACTGCAATGCACCAAATTCAAATCTCAGGCGTAATTACGTCACGCGGTTAAATGAATTGATAAATCTTGCAATAATAACAATTAGGTCTCATAATATTTAAATTTTTACAAAGAATGATATAGATTTTTCATTTATACCAAATACGTCCACTTGTTCTTCAAAATTACTAAATACTCCTTCAATTCCTGGTTACATGAATTTGCGTTGCATTCATCCGACTTAGAATTAGAAGGATAATTTGGTTATTTTGAAACAGAGTCGGGGACCTATTTAAGATAATTAGATAAACTATGTCTCTGAATAAAAAAATGGGGAACAGTGTATTACTACAATGTATAAATATATAAAGGAACACACAGCCAGAAAGAGGAGACAGAGAGCGAGAGTTGCTTAATTGCAGTGAACCCATTCGTCATCCATTTTTCCAGTACTTTACCGGTCACTGCTGAAACTCATAAAGAACCACTCTCGTTGCTTATATATCGCTTTCTCTCTCTAAATCTCTGGTTTTTTTAAAATATAAATATATATTTTTATACGCGTATTGATTTACAGATGTCAATGAATGACGCCACCATTTTTGATCGGTAGCTCAGTTGTGCGCGTAGTTGCTTGCATCGGATCTGGGGTTGTCTTGGATTTCTTTCTAAGGTATATTTTTGCTTTCACTTTACCCTTTTTTTTGTGTATGATTTGCTGCATTTTATGGGTTTGAATTTGATTGGTTATAGCTTCTGTTTTCCCCGCTTGATATGGGTCAAAATTTGTTCATTTGCTTTGTTTCAAGGTTGCTATAGATTCTAGCTCCCTTGTATTTTTTATAATCCTGGCAGCTGCCTTTGTACTTTTCAATGAATTTTGAAACTACATTCTGAAGTTTAGTTCTTTACGCTTTGAACCTTTGGCTATGCATTCTTCATTTTATGTTTTCTTGAAATGTGATTTTTTTTTTTTGTAAATAAATGCAGGGTTAATTATTAGTAGAAAGATGACATAGGCGTGAAGATCAAGTTAAATTTGCCAATTGTTGAAGTTATTTTAAGCTTTAATTGCCAGTTAAAACTGGAAAGTTGTACTTGCTGATTGAAGTTGGCTGAGATGATTATTTCCTTTTGCTATAAATGGTAATATATTGGGGAAAGAAGAAATTTTCTCGTATGAGTTAACTGTAAAGATTGGAGTTTTGGTGGGATAGGGAAAATATTGGAGCTTTCTTGATTTGGTTTGTGAACGGAGTAAAATCAAGTTGAAGTTTTAGTAATGGATTATAAAGCTCTAACAGCTAGAGATTTCGAGGTTGATCTTGAACGTGGGTGTACGGTTAGTGGAGACAATTCGAGTGAAAAAACTTTTTCTGGTGTTAAAAAGCTGGCGAAGTCAATGCTAGCTAAAATATGCAGTAAGTTTGTTGATCGATCAGTAAAGGATGAAAATGGGGTAAGTTTATGTTCAAATGTATTGAATACTAATGGGGTTTTGGTAAAGAATGTGATGACACAAGAGAGTAAGGATAATGAGGGAAAGAAAGCAGCAAAGGAGAAACGAAAAAAATTAAGCAATAAAAAGGCCCCAAAACCTCCCAAACCACCGAGAGGTCCGTCATTGGATTCGGCTGACATGAAGCTGATCAAAGAGATTTCTGAACTTGTTATGTTGAAACGTGCAAGGATTGAGCGAATGAAAGCTTTGAAGAAGATGAAAGCTTCAAAACAGTCATCATCAAATAGCAACATGTTTGCCATGATGTTCACTATTCTCTTTTGTCTTGTGATAATCTTTCAAGGTAATATTTTCTTTACAGATTTGAGTTTGATTTATTTGGAGTTGAGAATGAAACATTGTTTTAATGGTAGATTCCAGAGCAAATAGGTGCTAATGTTTTGTCTAAACAAATCGTTGACCCTCCTTTCTGGTACAAAGTCTTAACCCTTACGACCCCGTTGATACACCAGTGCAATGAATACTATTCTGATTGTCAATTTGGATTGTCACTGAATGCCAATTGCAATCTTCTTTAGCCTTCTCTCTTGTGAATTGGCAGAGTTCAATACTTCTTTACTAGTTGTTCAAGCTAAGCCATGTATGTAGTCCCTTTGTAATCTCCTTCTCCAGATGTGTTCATTAGCTCGTGCAATTAGGGAATCTGTCTAATGGATTTTTTTTCCTGAGCACAATTTTATGCCAAGGCCTATGATACCTTGTTTCCCCAAGTACGTGATGATTTCTCATGACAAATTATGAATTTGGGTCTTGGTTTGGTTCTTGTTTTTGCATTGCTAGTGTCCATTATTGCAATTCTACAGTGTTTAAAGAAACTTCCATCTGTAACTCATAACATTTCCCTTGCAGGAATGACATCCGGCGGTACATCTGTAACTTTCCATGGATCTCCTCTGCCATCTGAAGCAACTGAGGGCAGTTTGATTTCAGTTCAGTTCTCTGGAAACCCATCCGCAAGCAATCCTAATGGACTCAGTTCAAGGTCTTCCAAGTATGTTACTGTTTACATTGACTACATATCTATCATAAGTTACATATTTCATCTTGATTAACTCTAACAGAATTAAACTCTGGCTTGTCTGGAAATTGCAGTTTGGTGGAGCAAGTTACAGGCTCAGATCCACAAAAAAGGCTGAATGTAGATGCCGGATGATACAGAATCATTACAATTAACAAGAATATCATACAAAGGCTGTCAGTCTGATGCAAGCCAACACTTGCTGGGTAATTTATCCCCCCATGGTTTGAAAATGGGGCGAATCAAATTACCATACAAGTTTTATGAATGTGTTTTTTCAGATCATGCCACATATATCTTCAACGAGTTGCCTCCTCAGCAGCTATATTTTGACCAAATATGTTATGTGTGGTTATGTTCTATAGAAGCATTTGTGAGACTCAAGAGTTTGAGTTCAGAGTCAATTCACTAGGCGAGATTTCGTAAATCACAACTTACTCTGCACATTTCTTGTTATCCTTTTTCTAATAAAAAAATACACGTAATGCATGCTATTGTGAATGGTAATATGTTTGGTTGTTAGCGCCAGTTTAGTTGGTCAACTGGTAAAACTCTTCCATATTCATGGTTCCATTTTCAGTGTGAGAGAAATTACAGAAGGGTTTGGTTTATGTATGCATATAATGCTATTATCAATTAGAAATGGATGGCCGTTTGCAGGCAATGTAATTATGCAATGGTCCTGTGAGAATTGAGATTGAGTATAGTTTTTGGTTTTCTTTTGGTTGGCCGCAATTCAAGATTAGATGGCACATGGAAATGGTCCAAGCGTGCCGGTTCGCATTCTTCAATTCACATGTCCTACAGAAACCATCACTGAAATTTTGCATGAGCCAGCACTTGCTGTCACGTGTGCACAGCCACTAGTTTTCTTCTGCGTGAGTTAACAGTCCTGAAAAGTAATTTACCAAATTATATTTTACTTATTGAGAAAACCTGAACAAGGCTAAGGTTCTAGCAATGAGTGGTCCACAAAATGGAATGAAGGACGATGAAAGGCATTCTCAACTCCCGATTCCATGGTAGAAACTACAGCTTAAAACATTAAGAAAAGGAATACAACATCTACGACAGAAAGCTAGAAGTTTCTCAGTAATTGTATTAAGCAAGAAAATTAACACACAAAACATGGATGATTACACAATGAAGTATAGTACAAACCAGAAACGACAGTAGAATCTAAAGCTTGGACAGAATATTGATAATGGCAACTGCAATATCGGAAAGGCTATGCACAAGCTTATTCCTATCCGTCAATGGTGATTTCGCAGACCCAGAAAATCCTTTCTCACAGGCGTCAGCTTGCTTTCCCACATCAGCAATTCCGTAGTTGGCAAATCCGTAGTGACCTTTGATCAAAGCGTCAATAGCTTGAGGAAGTTCGTATTTCACAACTGGGATATACAATTCCGCGCATTTGGCCAATGCTCTTTCTTGCTGAGGATCGGGAGCTTCCTTGATCAAACCCTGAATGTAATTCAAATTATCTGTTGCATTTCTTAACACGATATCAGCCATAACTCTCGCTAACCCTTTAACGTCTGTGTCAGAACTGTTTGTGTTTGGCTCCAAAGAAGAAATACAGAGGTCGTGAAATGGAGTTTTCTTGCAAATTTGGTTGATTAAGTTGTCATCACATTGGATGAAAACCGGTAGAAGAAACAGAGGAAGAAGAACAAGAGGAAGAACAAAAGTTGGAGTCTTCATGGTTTTTTTGCAGGCCTGAAACCGAAAATGGACAGAGAGGAAACAGAGATTTGATGATTGGTTTGGTGTCTGAAAACTGATTCTGATATTATTTTATAGGGTTGTTTTATTTTAAAAGGTTTTTCTTTTTGTCTTGAAATGAACAGTCTGCTGTATTCTGTTTGTCTTTATATTGACAAATTTACATGCGTTCCCACTTCCAGAAGTCCCCCCTAATTTTAATTTTTTCTGTTTTCATTGTTGATGCATAAATCAATCACGAGATCAAGTTCAATGAAATGCAGTCTAAAATTCTCAATCACTAGATTAAGTTCAATGAATGGGTAATTTTTTATTGATGATTTTATTTTATTTTTAAGTGTGATGAACGAATTTTAAAATATAATTTTTATTAAATTTAATATTAATAAAAAATATTTTAAAATTTTAATTAATTATTTATATAATTTTTAAAAAATTTTAATCATTTATTTATACCCCATTCTTTCAAAAACTACCTGGCTTAAATTTTTATTAATATTAATGTTTTGTTTGTGTGTAGTTGTTGCTTTTGGTGCCATGTTTTCTAGTTTGTTCTGAGTTACTGCTTTTCTGTGGGTAGTTTTTTGTTGCCTTGTTTTCCAATTTCTTGAGAGTCATTGCTTTTCTGTGGGTAGTTTTTTGTTGCCATGTTTTCCCGTTTGTAAAAAGGTAAAGTTTTTAGGACTCATCATGTGTGTATTAGTTGAAAAGTTTAAACGCTCCCCATTACAATGTCTTAAATTGATTGTTGTCTGCCTGCTTTACCTTTATCGATTGCTTCACAAAAGCATCAACCTTTGCCTCTTTGGAGAACGAGCTAGAAAAGCAAAAGCATTTTTTTGACTCTGAAAATTATTGGCTAGTCATGTTCACTTTCTATTATCCTTAAAATCTTTATGCAGAAAGGATGAACAAAAGCATTGTTGTTTGGTACATGACATACTGTAATAATTTATCAACCGCCAAGCAATATCTTCGCCATGGAAGCAGTGATAACTGAGAGATCATGCAAGAGTTTATTCACGTGAGTAGTTGGTGACTTCCCAGAGAAATTTTTCTCACAGACCTCGGCTTCAGTGGCAGCATCATTTGCACTGTCTTGTGCAAATTTGTAGTCTCCTTTTTCCAGAGCTTCAATGGCTTGCGAGACATCGCCAATAATGACTGCATTGTATCTCCTATGGCAATCGCTCAAAGCTTCCTGTAATCTCTTGTGCTGTTTCTGCAAATCCTCTATTTGTTTCAGTGTTTGGGTTGCTTTGGCTTTGATTATTTCGACCATTATTAGTGCAAGTTTTGGAAGATCTGCTGTTGAACTTCTGGATTTCTTTTTCATGTTCTCTGTGTCAAATGCATGCATATATTTGCCACCTTTTCTAGGAGTTACTCTGAAGAAATAACTAGAATGCATTCAAAAGTTCACTAGCAGTAGTGTAAATTCAGTTGGGATCTGTTTGGAATGAAAAAGATATATATTAATGGTCTGCATCAAGTAATTATTCAAGGGTAAGTAATAATTATAAAGCAGTAATTTTGCATTGAATGCTCTCTCTCTCTCTCTCTCTCTCTCTCTCTCTCTCTCTCTCTCTATACACAGATAACAATTGAAGAACATAAATGCTCATTTAATGTTGAGCATTAATGAAAAAAGAATAATGGTAGTGAAGATTGAATCATTTCCGTACCAAATCTGGGGTAGATAGAAATAATTAGAATGATGCTCTTTGTAAATATGGGATTTCAAAGTTTCAATGACAAGAAAACGACTTGTCATACACATATCTACATTGTAGACGACTTGTCCTTTCATTTACGCGTCTCTTTCGATCTTCTTTATTCAGAAAATAACAAATAAATGAAACAATCCTCGTTTGCTTTGTTTATTAGCGAATGACATGTCATCCAACATCTCTTTACACGTCCAATTTCAACTTCCATGCTTTGAAATTGTAGCGGCAAAAAGGAAGGCATCCAAGTGAAGTTGAGAGAAGTTCATCATTAAAGAGAACAACTTCCTTCTATTCTTGAACAACCTTTGTGGCCCAACCTTACATTACATTTATTACAAGTGCAGGAATCCGATGGATCTCTGTTCCCGGCAATTAAATTTGCTTGTTCATATAAAGTATTCCAGGAGAGAACATCACCTCACAAGCCCAACATTCGGACATTTGTAGTCAGTTATGTGACGGGACTCTAACCAAAACTGACAAATCATCGAAGGTGTCCAACTGAAGTTCTACACTACAAAAGCACAGCAACTCTGCTTTCTTTGCAGTTTTCCTTCCACAGAAATGAAGATTCTATGCATTTTCCTTCTGTTCATTCAATGCTCTGCTTCGTTTTGGAGCAAGAACGAAATGGGTTTGATACAAAAAACATGCAGGCAAACAGATTACTACAAGCTATGCGTTTCATCTCTTGAATCGGATCCTCGAAGCTCAAATGCAGATATCAAAGAACTTGCCCAGATATCTGTCGAGTTGGTTCTGTCTAAGGCTAATGAAACTTTATGGCATGTAGGAGCATTGTTCGGGAAAGTGAGCGATCCAGTTTTGTACAGATTGTATGGTACTTGTATTGAAGAATATAGGGCAATTGTTGAAAGGCAAATTCCTGAAGCCATTGCTGCTTTGAAATCTGGTGAATACTCGACATTGAAAGCTGATACAGAGGCTGCTGCAACGCATGCAGAGAATTGTGAAGAGCAATTTGCTGGGGAATCACAGCCGTTTACTGATCAGAACAGAGCTGTGCATGATCTTTCACTTGTGACATCAAGCATTGTTGAACTACTGGCTAATTAATTTGTCTGTGAACATGGCTTTTCGGCCCACACATTTGTGCTTAGAATCTTCTGTTAGGATTTCCAACACCCTTAAAATAAATTTCAGCAACAAATGCTTGCACTTCAACAAGAAGTCTAGGATGTACTACTATGCGTTCAAATTCTCAACTTTCGCACACAAGAAGTAAAACTACAGTAAACCAAAATTTCAGTCACATTTCTCAAATTTTAATGTACAAATTTGAGATAGATAAACTAGATTGAAAAGACATAAGAATGTAAATGCATTACCTTATGGTATAAAATGTAAAAAGTTGTTCTATATTATGTTATAAAATATGTCAGTACTTACAGGGTGAACACGGTTAAAAAGCTTTACAACAATTTGCCAAAAAAAAAAGTATTACAATCATTTACAAATCTGATCTAAACTTTTGCCTGCTATCACTCTAATTTCTTTTTTTTTTTAACCATATATCTCAATTTACCGTGTAATTAAAACATCTCATTGACAATTTTTATAATTTTTTGTGATCCTGTTGTAACCGTAACAATGAAAACTAAATCCCAACACACGAAGGCAAAAGAAAATTAGAGCCAGAAAACAAGGACAGATATCTTAAAATTCTAACCCGCAGCATTTGGGTACTTGGAGTCTCCGTTAGCTTCCACATACCCAACAAAGTAATGTGGCAGATGCTGTGAGCACACAGGGATCTGATGCAGATTGTACTGGGGAATCTTCCAACAGGCTTTTTTTATCTTCTCACTTCCGGAATCAAACAGTGCACTCTTAGACAGCTGAGAAGCATGCACAATGGATAACTCCATTGGTCCGGGAGAGCCTTGGTAGCCATTATGAACTCTTCAAGAAATCTTTCTTGACAGCTTCTATTTCTAGGATATTAGTTCTGCCAGGTTACAAGCCCCAGTAGAAAACAATATTTGGCTCTGCTACATCCATGTCAATATACTCTGTAGGATTGGGGTCCCAGAGGCCTCGAACCTCTTCCAACTGCATTGGGTAGAAAATGCATGACATTACGCACTTTACAGAGCAGAACACAGAAAAATGGAATATCCACAAAGACCATGATGCCAACATATATTGTCATCCATGTAACAAATATATGGCACCTAGGACAGACACAATCACAATGAATAGTGCCTTGTCATTCAGACTTCAAAAACTTAGTACAATATCTGAGGCCATTTCCCAATTACATTGGTGGCAAGCAATACAATTCCTTTCGTTGACCCACATCTCATATGAGATGAAAGTACCAAAGTTGCTTATTTTACTTTTCATTTAATAATGCACAACAAAAATCACCCCACAACTAGTTAATGCATATAGCTTTGCAGCATTGTAAACTCACTCACCTTGATAATACGAGCATGAAAGCGTGACTTAACCCAGCCCACCCAGTCTCCAAGCTTGTCTTGATTAGAAGCTGAAAGGTAAACCTTGACAAAGTGCATATACTTCTTTGAGTACAGAAAAGGCTCGAAAAGGAAGTGCCAATCAAAATCTGGCCTCATGAGATCCTGCAATGTCCAAAAAGAAGCCCAGCATGCATAAGTGAAAGTGGTAACTTTCTATTGACCCCAAAAGTGGACAGAAATGGAAGGAAAGTATAGCTTATAAGTGGAATGATTATATGGTATATTTGACATTTTAAATCTACTCATTTCCTTCCATTCATCCCTTTACTGAACTTGTTATTTACTGCATAAAAGAAACATGCATAAAGACAATGATGATCACACTCAAACAATACATACCCTAGTTATATTATGGCCTCGAAAAAACTCTGTTCTGATCTTGTAGAATGTGCTTCTAGTGATATTGGAATGGCAGTATTTGTGCGGACTAGATGGCAACCAGATAGGCATTAATGACCCTGTTCCATAAGGATATCCAGCAGCTGGTAGCATTGGATCCTGCAGCATGACTGGTGTAGGCCAAGGCCAAAAGGCAAATGTCTTAGAGAAATTGACAATCAGAGTATTCAAACTGCTATTTGGATGATTTTGGCAAACATATGCCACAAGAATTGCCATATGAACTCCTCCAAGAAACCCATGTAACTGCAGTTAAGATAAGACTTATTTGTAATTAATAATTCGCCCAGTGGTCAAATCTTTGCAGAATGCTTAAAAAATGCCGAGGCTTAGAATGGTTATGAAATTCATGGCAAAAAAATTGCACTTACATTACCATACACTCATCTTTTTGCCCATAATTTGATGCATCGCAACTCTGACAGGAATTGCTGGAACACATCACTTAAAAAATGAGAAATACAAAAACTGAAAGTGCACAAGTAGGAAAATGCTTATTTCAGATATTTAGGGAAGAACAAAAAATTAGCACCATTTAGAACATTTTCAGACAGTGTAATAAAGTCATAAACTCTAAATAAAGTTATTCCATGCATGGATAGAACACCCATAGCCTCCCAGATATCAACAAATTGAAACTCATAGGAGACAATAACACAAACATCTACAATGAAAGGATTCAGCAACAAGCATTTTCATTTCTCCAAAGGTCACTGTAGCAATGAAAAAGTTTCAATTTTCCCTGAGAATTGCGAAAACCTCAAGAAATGGGATTTTCTCTCAGCTAACACCTAGATGCATCAATTTTTCCACCTATCATCTATTGCAAGAACGTCAAGCAATAAGATTCAGCTTGTACCAAAAAGAAAAAAAGGAAAATTGAAAGAGGAAAAATAATTAAACAAAAAATAGCATCCACCTCCAAGTCTGGAACAAGCTGAAGAATGCGTTTATTTGCTCGTACTCCAGACAGGCTTTTCCAACTGGTTTCATCAATATCCCTCAAAAAGAATGGATTGAGCACATCCAAATTCTGCAATTCATAGTCACAGGAAGTCAACATTGTCAACATTCCAGGGACAAAAGCAATCAAAATATTACAATAAAACTGACTGCAATCACACTACTTAAAACATGCAAGGAATACTTACTAGAAAACAAGAAATAAAACATTAGTGTACCCAAAAAAAAAACTGTAAGCATTAAATTGGGAGGAAGTTTTTCCAATATCATATCTCTTGCAAAGTTATACACTTACGTCTGGAACAGATAATACATTAAGCCTTGCATATGGAAGATCAAATAAGATTCCATCAAATTTAAACCTCATCAGCGGAACTTTTGCATCCTTCACACGGTGAATCTCTGCTACTTCAGTTCTGCTCTTCAGCATGTTGAGCAGAACAATAAAAAAATCCTCCCGTATGATTTAGACTTGTCAAAATTTGAGAAATGCTTATTCCACTTCAAACAGAGAATAAAAACAAATAGGGAAATAGTTGGACTTACTGCCATTGAGGTGAAGTGAGGGCCAACACATAAAGCATCAATATCAGACTGTGAACCATGAACCTGATCAAATAAAAAGGCTTAATTTACTAGATAAACCATTTACCAAGAAACATTAAAACAAGCTTACTTACCAAGTTAATACTTTGACCAATTAAAAATAACAAAAAAAAATAATATTATTAATAATAAAACTTACTCCAAGGCCGTAAGACCCATATGTTAATATGGTAGCACGAGTCTCTGCAATCTGTTCTTTCGGTAGCCCACGTTGCCAAGCAACCTTTTTCACGCACGCCAACACTATCTGCAAATTTATATCATTAAGTGCTTGACTTCAGAACAGTTACGCAATCGAATTATTCAACTAGTGATTAAAAATAGACCCAAAAGTATGCAAGAAATGAGGAAATTGGAAAGCTACAGATTTGTACAGAACGATGTTAATCTCTGAAATCAAATTAATGTGCAACAAAGAAATATATAAGCAGCAACTACAAGAAAGACCTGTTTAAGCTTACGAATGACATTCTTCTCTTCTCTTCCTCCTCCGTCGACGGCACTAGTCCTTCATTTGCCATCAACTACACACAAATTATTGAAATCAATCAGAACATTTCAAATACGACTCTGGATGTTCAATTGAATAGAAATAACTAAATAAATATAATACCTGAACAAGCGAGAGCGATCTTTCCTCATCCATTTGAATCAAAACTGACGGATTCAGCGGGAAACCAAAAGGAGGGACGACAACCTGATTCTGGGAAATAAAATTAGGGTTCATCGCACCAACTGGTCGTTGGGACACGACAATGAAGTTAGCGTTTACAGGACTGCAATCGATGAAATTGCACGGATACACACCAAGACTATTACTCTGACTTTTGCTGTTGCTGTGAGCATAAGCTGCCATGCACAAAATTTATGATTTTCTTTTTCAATCTTCAAAAACAGAGTTGAGATAATGTTTCCATTAAAAACCCTCTTTTTCCTGGTTTCTGAAAACGAAACTGTGTACAGAGAGGGAAGAGGAAGAGTGTGAAGTGTACAACACGTGGAAGGACCTTCGTGTGACCGGCCACGTGGCAAAAGCGGGTGTGCAGTTTGTTGGACGTCTTTCCCGGGGAAAGTCGAACTCGGGCCATGTGTTAAACTAACGTGGTCGCACACAATTGGCTATCAATTTTCTCGAGTGGATAGCAATTTCTTAATACAAATCACCAATTCATTAAACTCTGTTAACGTTTTAGAAGGTGTATATTACCAAATAGTAGTAACCGTTGTCATCAATGATAATGGGAATTAGGGATGTTTTGATCCTTTTGAATTGAGAACGAGAGTTATATTTGATTCATTTCATGAACTGATTTGAAAATAAAAGATAAAGATGATAGTTCTTAACTTCTTGTCATCAGTAATGGTAATGGTCAATGATTTGTATATATTATTAAATTTAAGTCAGATGTTTACGTGAACTATCAAATTATCTAAACCCATCATTCGAGAATGCAATTATTAAAAGTATTTGTAATTCTCTTTCACATTTACAATAAGACAAGGAGTACAAGAAAAAGAGAACTCAAAGGATAAAGAGAAAAAGAGATTAGAGTATTTATACTGTAACTAAAAGAACTCTTTCTAATGGTGTCATGGATCTCTAGAGCAGTGATTTCATTCTGAAAGTAATTCGATTCTGCACTGTATTTTTCCAATTGCCTTGTAAGAATATAGTGCTTTATGGGTTCATTTGGGCTGGCAATTTTAAAGCACTTTGGCACTGCCCCACAACACAAAAAAGACGCAAATTTCTCAATTAGTCTGACAACAGTAATGCAATTTCAAAGCGGCATCCATGAATCCAGGCAAAACAGGCGTTCGACATATCAGTCATTAACTAGAAAAGGGGGTTCAATCTCACCCATCAGATAAAATGGTAGGTAAGATGGAAACATAAAGCTTGGCATCCGATGATGATTGCTAGACACAAAGTGAATTTGTAAAGACTCACGTAGTCTTTGCCTGCCTGAGTTTTTATGCACACTTTACTTGCTGAGAATGAAATGAAATGTTCATCAAATTTACCAACCACAAATAACACATAGGACCGCCATGAGTTTTTCTGAATTTTTAGAACTCAGTTTTTAAAATGTGATCCTATCAAGCCCACCATTACCATAATTTTGAGCTAAATTTTGAGCCACTGCCACAGTCCCGGGCCACCTCTGATAGCAAATTACATGGAATGATTTTATGAGAGAGTAGCTTATTTCAACACAGAAATTCAACAATCCCAGCTTAAAAATTCAATCTTTTTACCATGAGCTACTTAATTACACAAGATTAATCAAAAGAATCTAATCATTCAAGTTATGCCCAATTTACACTCACCAACCATCTGGAGAAAACCTGATATTCCTTCAGATTAGCTGATTAAAAGATCAAGACATACACAAACTCTATAGAAGAAGAAGAAGAGCTACAAATTCTATCAAAGTCTGCACCCACAAAACAGGAAGAAGTAAAAGAGCATGGAAACTAAAAGGAAAGATTCTAACACACTAATAAACGTCCACAGCAAATCATCTATGGTGAATTCGAACCATCTGAAACCCCGATGTAAACTCCACCCAGCTGTGAAGTACGAGAAATCGAAGTCCGGCCACCGGAAAAACGATGATGGTAAAGAAATCTCGAAGTCTGGCCACCGAAAAAACGATGATGGTAAAGAAATCTCGAAATCCGGCCACCGGAAAGCCGCCGCGGACCACCGAGCACACATATCTCTCGCTTTGTCTTGATTCTTTACGGGAAATTTCTTCACGGATTTTCTAGCATTTACTTCCAAGGATGGAACAACCTTAGTGAGATTTTTTTTGGCTCTGTTCGATTTATATAGATATCAGGTAATAACATCTGAATCTTTAATTTCTAATAATTTTCAAATCATAATATAATAGTTTCATTCATGTCAAATAGGTCCCAAACGAATAATAATTCCTGTAAAAATGATTAAACTTAACAAATATTTTAAAATTATGCTATAAATTATATGATCAGATCTAAATAAAATTAAATTGCAAGTTTTATTTAACAATAAATATAACATTTTAAATAAATTTATTTAATTATATTTTTAAAAACACCACCATAATTATTATTCTTTTGTACTTTATTTCATCAAGTTACGTATATACTGTATATGGATCTATTTGATATAAATGGATATATTGTGTCTTTATTCGTAAAAAATACGAAACAAGCGATCCGAATGTCATTATTCTTTGTACAGGTCAAGTCCACGTGTTCGGTCAGGGATTGACCCACATACCTGCACTGCTAATAGACAAACGATGTCGACAAATGGACTGGGCCATGCCTAAACCCCAAGAATTCTTAGAAGCACTCGTATCTCAATGCATCCGAAATTACGTTATTCGCGTTGGCTTATTCGAAAGTGCTTCTCTGCCTTAATTGATTAAGGCTGTGAACGACTACAAAGCCCGTCATTTTCACCAGCCTATAATTTATATTTTCCTAATGATTTTCTTGGGAAAATAGGCATCTGTTTACTGTTTTCGTACGCAAGGAGTCTGAATTGGTTGTTAACCAATAACCCTATTGCGTTAGAGACGTACGTACTGTTTGTTCTACCAAACATTGCACGTGCAAATTGGGCTCATAAATCCTTTACATTCCAAACACGGCTTATAAAGCTGGCGACATATCTCAAAATCTTGATAAATTTGATAAATAAATTATATGATCAAATTTGATACCATATATCATAAATATATATTTTATTATTATTAATTATTAAATTTTATTTTAAATTAGTGCCGTCAAAGCTGAGGAACCCCAAGCGAGGCTGCATCGGCCACACCGGATACGAAAGATTAGTAATAATAATAAAATTTTAAATTCAATTAAAAATTAATAAATATATTTTTAATATTTGATATATTAACATTATTTGGTGGTTAATTATAGCCCAAGAAGTTATCGAACGAAGAGGCCTCAAGCCCAGCCCAACACTATAGGCATTGTATTACTAAGTCCAAAGTTGATTCTCGAAGAGAAGTGGGCCAGAATACGAATATTCGGGAGAAGGAAAACCCTAACCCTAGATTCCTGAACTCCTAACTCGCACGTGAAAAGCAGCTGACTAGAAGAAAACCGAATGAAAGAGAGCGCCGCAACGACCCTATCAATACAAAAATATATATCTTCTCATCACAACCGTCAGATATATTGCCACGTCACTGATCCGCGTGTTCCAAGTGTTTGGACGGCTCCGATTACAGTTGCAGAAAATACTGGCGACCTTGCCTCTCCCCCCTTCCCTCCTCTCTCTGCTTCCTCGCCTACCAATTTTTTTTTTTTTTTCCAGTGAAAGAAATTAGAATTTTTTCAAGAAAGTTTGGTGAAGCGTTCGAAATGGAAGAAGGGAGAGATATTGAATTCGAGTACGAATTCGCAGAGGAGAAAAAAGTTAATGTTTCGAGTGAAGAAGAAGAAGAGACTGAGACTGAGACTGAGGCAAAAGATGGTGTAGAGGAAGGGGAAGAGGAAGATGGTGAAGACGACGAAGAGGACGACGACGATGAGGACGAAGATGAGGACGATGACGACGAAGCTGACGACGACGACGATGATGAAGTGCAGGTTTTGCACTCTATTGGCGGACCTCCGGTTCAGCCAGCTGATGACGAAGATGATGACGATGAGGATGATGACGAGGATGACGATGGAGACGGCGACGACGACGACGACGATGACGACGACGACGACGACGACGAAGAAGGCGAAGAAGAGGTAATAGTTTTAAAAAATTACCTCAAATTTTAGGTTATTTTTCGTGCTTGCTTTATAATTTTAGTCGTTTCTTATTTTTCTTGTAGAAGCATCTCAGATCTGCTTGTTTATTCGTCGAATTTTCGATTTTCATACAACAAGTTTGGTTTATAATTTATGCTATCTGATCTCTATGTTCGCTGGTTGTTTACTTGCGTTGATGGCTTTGAAAGACCCGTCGTTTTGTTAATTTTGCCATTTTTGGTTAGTTTTGAATCTTTGTAGACGGAGCAAGTCAGTCCTCTGTGTTTTCGTCTATATGTTTTATTTTGAAGCTGCAGCTTCTGTTTTCGTTATATATCCAATCATTGGTTTTGCCTGATTTTGATGGATAGAAAAGTTGAATGGCAAATCTTCCCTGATTTTTTGCTGTACTTAGGAATTATAGGGATTTGGTTTGATGGGATATTTTATTGCTATTTCCCATTCCCAGTTCATCAAGTTTACCGTACTGGATGTGGTAAAGGATTGCAATTGATTCTACTGTCCATGCTTTCCCTTCAACATTTTCAGTCTGGAATTAGATTTATTTTCAACAATAAAATTCATATGACTAGTTCCACAAAAAGATGTTTCAAAAATCTGAGTCAAACTTTGTTTGATTGTCGTATGTGATGCAGTGAAGTGATGCGACTGTCGGGATTGAATAACTTGTCTTCAGATTTCATTCAATTAAGTTGCCTATTTGCATAATCTTATGATCCGATTCTATATGCGTATGTATACTATCTGTAGCAGGATCTGGGAACCGAATACCTTGTCCGGCCAGTAGGTAGAGCTGAAGATGAGGAAGATGCCAGTGATTTCGAACCAGAGGAAAACGGGGAAGAAGAAGAAATCAACGAGGAGGAAGATGAAGATGACGATGAAGGTGCCGGGAAGGTTGAGGCGCCATCAAAAAGGAAGAGATCAGATAGGGACGAATCTGACGATGACGACAACAACGACGACGGTGGAGGGGATGATGAGAGACCATCCAAGCGCTAGGGCTGGGCCGAGCTGGCTTCGTGTTGGTTTGAGGACTGACCATTAACAAATAGGTCAATCTCTCTCTCTCACTCTAATGTCTTAAAAATCCATCTCTCCTCTCTTGTGGAAAGGTGGTTTTATGGGTTCTATGTTGTGTTTTTCAACCCTGTATCGTCATCATGTTTCAGTACTATTTAGGCTGATTATCATATGTAGCTGGTAATGCATAGTTAATGTTGGAACAATCTGGTTTTTAGCTGTTGTGTAAGCTATGATCTTTTAGACAAGTTGTAGAAGAACAGTTTGGAAAAACTTCCCAATTGTTAGGTTTCATTTGCAGGTTTTTTTTTCAAATATTAGGGTTTGTTCTTGTGCTCCGCCCCTTGTTTTGAATGGTTCCCTGGTTGTCTTGGATCTTTTGAATGGGTCCTTTTACATTTTTGCTATGCTTATTGGATCTTTTGCCCGGATCCGGGTTTCCGTTTCAGCACCTCCTAAGGATGGACTCATCATACAATCAAACTGCATCCCTTTAGCTGCGTGAAAATTACTGTATGGTAGCTCAAGCTGGCACTGCAGAAAGTAAAAACATTCGGCTTTTGTAAACAAACAACAAAAAAAATATAAAAAGGCAAAGCAATTAAGACTAAATGAATTGATGTTAATGGCCTTTTTTTTTTAATAGGTAAGTGGGTCGGTTTTCTAATTGTCTTTCCGTCATTATCCTTGTAAGGAATTGCGTTAACATAATGTCCATTCGTAGCCTAAAGGGTTATTTTCGTCATGGGCTGACGTTTTTACATTGGTATGTAAATAATTAGTTACTGTCACTCATATGGTACTTGTACTAACGAGATCTTTTGCCCTTTTGCTTCATTTAACTACTTGACAGGTGGCGTTTTGTCGGCGTATAAACATACCCTCTAGTGGAAAACGTAACGATACCGTGAGGTGATAGACCCCACTCCAACTGCCCCACACGCGTGAGAAAAAGACCGACAGAATAAGCTAACATGAATTCCACCACCGGTGGCTGCCAGCTGGCAACCTCATCTAGTTTTGGACTTATTCCGGTTGAGAAAGACAGCATAGCGCGTGAGCTGCCTGCGTTATCGTTTCTGTTGTAGCCCACCGTCAATGTGTTCAGCCATTGATTCGGCAGTAGGGCTATGACCCAGCTGTAGGTAACCATAGATACAGCCCTCTGTAACTTTTCATCTTCTTGTAATTTCAAGTTTTTCCATTCAATTCCCCATTTATGCATGAAATTGTATCATAAAATTAGAGAATCACTGTCAATTAAATTAAAGTGCAACCCAAAAAGATTCGAAGAAAGTTTTATACTTGTAAATGTAGCGTAGCATGACGCCATTGATACTGCATTTAGTTTGTCGTTGACAAGTTCGTGCATCAAATTTTGTAACAGAAATCAAAATTCCAAATTATCAAATCGAAAAAAAAAAAAGAGTCAAGTATCAAGCTTAAGATGGAGATCAAAATTTTCTGTTTCAAACAGAATGCAAAAGAAAATCAGACTGAAAGTGATTACACTGATTCATACAACCCAGAAGGCCAGACTGCAAAACCTGGCTTGGAATGTTTCAGAAGCTTAACCGTCTAATATGGGGCAGCAATAAAACCAACATCGCGGTTAAATATTAAAAGGAGTAAAAGATAGGAACTAATTCCCTCTCTATCATTTTTAGCTAAATTTGAATCCCTCAGAGGGAACACTGGGCTGGCTGGTTCCGAAATTGAAGTCTGGGTTATTGCCATCTTGAATATTTTGTTCCTCATCTTCTTCCTCCACCCAATACCTTTCTAGAATCTTCACAGCTTTCTCATAGATCTCGTTGTTGTCGTGGCTTTGCAGGTTCTCAATTTTATCCAACCCGTCGCATTCATCTATCATTTCCGAGTAGATGTTGACCGTGGTATTGCCTGCTTCTTTGTCAGCTTCGCCAATCTTTAGAATGTTTTCGAGGCCCTCTAGGCAAACAGTCACGATCCTTGGATCGGGGCACGCTAGAAGGTCACAGAGTGGCTTTATACAACCTTGGTTCACCAAGAATCTGCAAAAATTATAGAAATCATATTTATTGATTGTATGCTGGTAAAAATCAGAGAAGCTCAACCAAGTACAAGAATCTCATTGTGTTGTCTAAACCAGTATCTTCCTTTCCCACCATGGGTAAATAGGTTATTGGGAAAGCCATTCAAAATAGTTATAAAAACATCAAAAATACAAGTACGCCAGTCACATACAGGAGTTCTCGAGTATGGGTGACATTAATGAATGGAGGGAGATGAATGCGAGCCAGTGAAGACTTACTGAATCTGTTCTCGGGTACCCCCTGATGTGGCATTAGAAATAGCCCATGCAGCCTCTTTCTTGACTTCAAATTCAGCATGTTGAAGAAGGTATACAAGAGGAGCAATTATGTTTGCCTCAATAACAGCCTGTTGCAGAGACAGTGACAGTTAGTACTCGTTTGTAGAAGCAAATGCTACATCCTCCCACAAAGTGACTTCCAGAATGACAAAAAAGACGTTAACTACCAGTATTTTTTCATGGTTCAGAATTTATTGCAGATGACTATATGTTTACTTTGGCAATGAGTAATGAATTCACACCATGCTTCTTAGTGAAGAGCACTTCAATAGCATCAAGATGCATGCAATAGTTTTAGGATTAAACAGAAAATATTTGAACACATTACCTGTATTTGACTTTTGCTCCCAGCAGTAATGTTTGAAATCGTCCAACAGGCTTCTTTCTTGATGCTTTTCTTGTAGTTTTGAGTAAGAAGTTTGTAGAGATGAGGGAGCCCTTGGTTGTCAATTACACACTGAAGAAGATGCTTCATGAGTCAAAACTTCATAATGACAGAAAACAATTTTCCCTGACATATGAATCATGTAAATCTAATACAGCATTTACCGAATGTGAATAGAGTTTTCATTTTCTCATAAATTATTTATGTTTTTATTTTGATATACAGGAAACTCAACTTATTTACCAGGTTTCAAGCTGGGAAAAACTGCCAGTGCAATTGAAATTTGATCATGATTCTTTAATGTAAAACAAGTACCTGAGTCTGAGTATCATCGCCGGTAACAATATTGCCCACGGTTCGAAGCGCAGGCACAAGGACTGTTGTCGATGAATGACTGCAGGAAGCATATATAAATTAGCAATGGTAACCTAAAGATCCCATGGCATAACAGAAAACAGACAATACCAAACCAGCATATATCTCCACCAAAGCATATAGCCTACACAAAACCTATTTATACATTACAAACAAACAAATTCTCTAATTTTCTGTTTGAATTTCAAAACTATTATACATTGCAAAGAAAAGGGTGGCATTTAACAGAAAGCTACTTCAACACAGGAGCAAATTACGCAGATGCCATCTTACAGGAGAAGCTCCACAACTCGTGGACAAACACCTGCCTCAATCACAGCCTGTATTTTATCATTTGTGCCATCAGAAAGATAAGAGAGGGCCCAGCAAGCATCAGTTAGAACTTCTTCATCACTTGAGTAGATCAGGTGCTGCAGGGCTGCCAATGCAGGTTTCACCTGAAAGAGGAAGCACAACTTTTAATTATGATTCCAAATTTGGCATATTATCGAGAGATTGTTATAGGATAGAAAGAAAATGTTATTTTACCTGGTCAAATGGTGCTGGTGGCTTGCCGCGGCAGAAGTTTGACAAGGTCCATGTAGCATTTCTTAGCATTGATAGCTTTGAGCGCTCATTCAGCTGTGCCAATAATGGCATTAGCGCACCTTGACTAAGAACAAGATCCCTACAACTTGGCGAATCACCAGCAACATTGCCCAAAGCCCATACAGCCTGCTTAGTGTCAAAGAAATGTCATGAATACTACCAGATCAATTAACTTAAGTTGATAGTTATACAAAAAGATCGGACTAGTAAGCACCTGTTCTCGCACATCATCACTTGAAGAACCCAGCAGCTGCACAAACTTGGGTACAGCACCATGCTCAATAACAACTCGTGTGTGTTCCGATGTACCAGAAGCAATATTGGTCAGTGCCCATGCTGCCTCAAACTGAAACAAGTAAAAATCAAAACCTGATGATTGTGGATTGAGTATATTATCGTCCCATGAAGCAAATAAAAATAGTTTGGAAAAACAAGCAAAAAAATAGCCCCACAAAAATCCATACTTGCAATTGAGGCAGATCATCCCTATCAAGGAACTCCACAAATCGAGGTACAACTCCTGCTCTGATTACCTCCTCAATTGGAGGGCAGCGCTCTGCACCAGACATTTACAAATTTTCTATAACTGGAGACAATTAAGGAAAATACTCGTGTAAAAGAAAAGAAAAAAGAAAAAAGAAAATACACACCAATTGACAATAGCTTTCTGAATTGAGTGGTTGCTTCCAATTGTGAGGCAGGATTATCAGATAATACTCCTTGTACCATTGAAGGTATACTTTCCAACTGTTGTAATCGATGCGAATTAATACACAAATCAATTGATACAGCTAATTCAACTCTACAAATACACCCAAGTAAGACAAAAATCAACTAGCCCGATCAAATTGTATTCGACAATATATCAATACGATGAAAACTCTTGTGTCTCTGGAAATACATTTTCATTAACCCATTAATTTTTGCTGAGAGAACCAGTTTATATTCAACATGGACAAATGAATACTTCAAACAACTAAAGTTAGTTGTTTTTCCTGTTGCCGTATGACAAGTACTGGCTAGTTTCAGTTAAGTACTGAAGATCATCTTCACACGCTCGGATTAACAACAAATTTAAGTTCCTTCGATAACCGAATCTAATTAAATTTAACACTAAAAAAAAATAATCTAACAAAGAAAACCCAGATGAAAAAAGCAGAGTAAAAAACCTTTTTCTCGATCGAACCATTGGTTTCGGTCAAAGGCTGAGACTGAAGAACTAGCCCTTCTCTGCGTTTCTTTAGAAGACTATCTTCTCTCTTATTCTTCCTTATCTCCACCAAATTGTCCTCTCTTCTTCGTCGAGCTTCATCTGCATCAACCCCACTCTTGTACGATTTCTTTCGTACTTCACTTCTGGAATTTGGTCTTAGCGACATTGTTCTTCCGCAGCAGGCTAAAACTTTGTCCGCACCTTCGCGCTTTACGTGTTCGTCGAAAGTGCTAAAAGAGAGACAGATGGACAAGGGGGCAATAATTGTGTGATGAATTATAAGGAGCACATGATGCAAGGCTGCACTCTATCGCCGCCCATAACTCAATTGCCGATTTCTCTTATTAATTTTTTCCAAGTGCTTTTCTACGCACAGTCAAAAGTACAAGAGAACTTAGTTTGGTTTCACGTTGTTGTCTTGTATTCATCTAATTTTTTCAGGAAAAAATCCTGCTGTTTAGTGTCCAATTATAATGTTCGCTATGAAAACATGGAGTATTTTTTAATCGGGATAATAACATTCGAGTCCCTGAAATTTACGTTTTTATAAATATTACCAAGGCCTAAGGCCCAAGCGTGAACTGTAAAATTTAGGGCCCGGTCTATGTGAAAGATCAACCTCATATTTCCAACCACAAATGAGTGGTCGTGTCAGTCATTAGAGAAATCATTGCCGGTGATGTCAACACGCTTTTCTAAAAATTGCCCACTAATGACACGTGCCGGATAGCTATTTGTCTGTTATCCGAAGTAGTCTTCACAAAATCTTGCTGAGCCATCTCACAGGCTATCTCCTCCCCCACCTCCGCTTAGAGTCGAGCAACTTCCGTATTAATTTAAATTTAAATTAATCTAAAATTATTAATTTTAATTTTAATTAATTCAATAATAAAATTCAATTCTAACCAAATTAAATTAATAATTTAAATTAATTAAATTTAAATACACCCATCCTTGCTTCCATGGATTTTTTGCTCAATCCCAAAAAAAATTATTCAATAGGATTCATTAATTTATTTGAATAAAAAATTAATTAAATTAATATATAATTATAAAGTAATTTTCATTGACCTTAGATGCCACAACATTGCCACGTCAACACCCGTTCTACTGCCGTTCTAATTTAAATTAGTGATTGAAAACGAAAAATTAGATGCGTGAAATGGGCCGGGTCGGTCTAGGCTCAGCCCATGAATAATGAAGCCCAATCCGAACCCGAGCTTGTTGGTCTTGCATCAAAAACTAATAAAAAAAAAAAAGTTTTTTAAATTTATAAAGACCCGCGGATCAGGCCTCACCATTTATGAGCGGATCCAGGCGGGCCGGCCTGTTTAACACCTGAACGAGTTGAGAAACCATCGTGATTCACTGTACCGCGCCAGCATCATCTACATCCACAATCACACCGACCCCCGAAATCTGACGGTTGAAAACAATTGCGTCCCACCGGAATATTAATTAATGTAAATAAAATTTTGCGTATACGTATTTTTTTTTTTTCATAAAAAGAAACAAACGCCAATCTGCTAAGTAACCGCTCAAAACCAGAAACTCTGTATTTATAGTTTGGTCCCTCTCTCTTCAGTTTCCGTTTTGATAAAATCCTCATAAACTCTTGGCCGTCAATTGCGAGTTACCAGATTTGGATCAGATCTGGTGTTCTTTTCGTCGATCGAGTTTTGAAGTATAAGTGAAATGCGCGTTGAGTTATTGTCTGTTTGAGTTTGCTGAAAATGACGATCTCTAGTCCTATCACCCCCGGTCAGGTACAATGCGTCGTCGTTTTTGAGCTTCTTTTAGCTTGCAGATCTTGTGCTCGTTCAAACATGGTTACGTTTAACGTTTAACGAATAGCAGGTGTCGATTTTTCTTGGATTAGTCCCTATAGTTATCGCATGGCTTTATTCCGAGTATTTGGAGTACAGGAAAACTTCAATGCCCAGCAAAGTGTAAGTTTTGCAATCCTTTCTGTGTATTTACGGACGGAACTGTTGATGTCTGCGTATGTACGGACAGAACTGTTTTTGTATGTATGCATGTTCATGTCGTTATTTGACTGTATACATGCTCATAGAAGTTGATAGGTAATTTGTTCAATAATTGGCAAATTCATCAGTATTTAAACTCGGTGTTTGATTCTATCAAGACCTGATGATAGAAGAGTATATTTTGTTCAATTCATTAATTAATTGATTTTTTTTATAGCTTTGGCCAAATTTCATTTTTGGTTAATTGTATGTATCTAAGTCATGATGTGGTGGTGAAATGGCATGGCATAGATCATGAAGTTAAACGGAATTGTTAGTTCTGTTAGTAGGCACTCTGATATCAATTTGGTAGAAATGGGAGCGGGAGATGGGATGGTGAAAGAAGATGACTGTGCTGTTTTATTAGAAGGTGGAGGTCTTCAATCAGCTTCTCCTAAAGCTCGGAGCTCGTCCACATTTTCTCCTATTTTCAGGTTTTTCCAAGAAAAGCCATTGATTGTTCCCTTGGCATTTTCTTTCTTCCTTTCTCATTAGTGACTGATTATTGATTTTATATTTGCTTGAATTTACTTGTTTTGTGTAGATTCCTCATGTTGGATGACTCATTCTTGATTGAAAATCGATTGACCCTGAGAGCTATGTAAGTGAATCATTTCATTTATCTGAATTTGTAAATATTTTACTTTCAGGGTTTGTATCAGCAAATTAGAATGTAACTTGCTTCTCCTTTTCCTTTATTTTTAACAGATCTGAATTTGGTGTGCTTCTGGCATACTTTTACATATGTGACCGAACAGATATCTTTGGTTCTTCAACAAAGGTGAATTTATTTGTTGGTTAATGAGAACTTTGATTCAGTTGAGGAATATTGAGTTGTAAATAAAGGTTAATTTAAGTTTCAAACAGTCAATAAGCATACACAATATTATACTCCCAATGGTCTATTGATTTCACCACAGTTGTCCTGTTGAAATGTGTTTGCATGTGTATCCATGCAATGCATTGCTTGCTTCATAATTATTTAACATGTTCCAACAAGGAAAGATGTATCCTATTCCTCTGTGAAATTTAATCATTTCTGTGATCTGCATTCCTAATTCAAAAAATTGCATTGGAAGGGAACGCGGTGTCTGGAAGATAATTATATGCCATACAACATTTAGTATTAGTTTATTTATTTACAATTTTTGTGGGTTGCCAATTGGGCTGACTTCTTAACAATCTTCCATCTCTGCAGAGTTACAACCGAGATCTTTTCTTATTTCTCTACTTCCTTCTCATCATTGTTTCTGCAATAACTTCATTCAAGATACATCATGATAAGTCACCATTTTCGGGGAAATCCATACTTTATTTGAATAGGCATCAAACTGAGGAGTGGAAAGGCTGGATGCAGGTTTGTCACTTCAAATATGTTTGTTTAATTTTCCATGTTCTTTGTCATGATATTCTTGCCTATATATATGGGATAAAAGATCTGATCATGTCCCATTTGCTTCCTTGGCTGGCATACTTCATCTATATGCTTGGCTATTTTAGTTGGGCACAATGTCCAATTTATATTCTTTACCGGAACACATTATCTGAATCACTCTTTGCATCTTTATAGCTTGAGCAGCTTTTTGTTATGTATGATTTTGCAATTTCTAGTGTAAAAACCCGGTATGAGTTGTATCATATGAAACTCTTTTGACATATGCTGGTTAGGCTTCTCCCATGTCTGTGAAAGTACTATAATTGGTGGTCTTATTCTTTCTCCTCATCCTACAGGTATTATTTTTGATGTATCATTACTTTGCTGCGACAGAATTTTATAATGCGATCCGAGTTTTTATTGCTTCATATGTGTGGATGACTGGATTTGGTAACTTTTCATATTATTACATCCGCAAAGATTTCAGTCTTGCTAGGTTTACACAGGTATCTAGCTCCCTAAACATCTAAGATTGCTTCTACGAGTTCTGCCCATTGTTAAACTGATTCCAACTGTGATCGCTATTTGTGCAGATGATGTGGCGGCTTAATTTCTTGGTGTTATTCTGCTGTGTGGTCCTTAACAACAGTTACATTTTATACTACATCTGTCCCATGCACACTCTGTTCACACTCATGGTTTATGGAGCACTTGGTATTCTAAACAAGTATAACGAGATTGGATCTGTCATGGCCGTCAAAATAGTTGCCTGCTTCTTGGTGGTTATTATAATATGGGAAGTTCCTGGAGTTTTTGAATTGATTTGGAGTCCATTTACATTCCTTGTTGGTTAGTAACTTCAAAGAGCTTTATTTTCTTTTGTAAAAAAATTGGATGTCACATTGACCCAAATATCTCAAAGTGTTGCAGGCTATACTGATCCAGCAAAGCCAACATTGCCTGTCTTGCATGAGTGGCATTTCCGCTCAGGTCTTGATCGTTACATATGGATTGTGGGGATGATATATGCTTACTACCATCCAACTGTAAGTTTCTGGTGAATTCATGTGCCACTTAAAAAAAATGTTCTTGAGTTGCTGAGGCTCATGTGAAAAGGTATCTATGGATTGGGTTCCTCTGTGTCAAGAGGTACATGATAGTTAATTGTTATCATAGGTTGAAAGGTGGATGGAGAAACTAGAGGAAACAGAAGTGAAGCGCCGAATGTCAGTTAAAACAGCTATTGGACTGCTAGCCATAACGGTATTTTTTTCTTTTCTTTTTTCCAAGCTAAATCTCATTTTTTAATTTCCATGGATCTGATGCAAATAGTTCTCATGGAATTTCTAGGTTGGATTTTTGTGGTTTCAGTGCATATACAAATTAGATAAAATTACTTACAATAAATACCATCCTTATACCTCGTGGATTCCAATAACGTACGTGCCTCTTTCCTTAAATCTGTTAGAATCATTCACATTTTCAAAATAAACTTATGATTTTCTTGACCTCTCATTCATTGTTTTGATCAGTGTCTACCTCTGTCTGAGAAACATCACCCAACATTTCCGCAGCTACAGTTTGACACTCTTTGCGTAAGTGACCTTTCAGTTATATTTTCTTTGTCCTTTACTGTTTTTCTGTTCATAAAGAAGTGGCATATTCGTTGCACCATAGCAAACAGTCTAGATATCTTCATGCTGATTTGTCCTCTGTTTACCGGTATGTTATCTTTGAATGAATTTTTGTTTCTGATCTGTTATCATCTATTTACTAGGTGGCTTGGAAAGATAACACTGGAAACCTACATCTCACAGTTCCATATCTGGTTAAGGTATGCTTTTATCAATGATACTAGATTGGCTGGTGCTTCTTCTATTTGCAAATGTTTAGTTGGTGCAACAATTTAATACTTGCAGATATTTGATTTCAAAAATCTTTTAACATTTTCTTGGTTATGGCTTCCAATGAACCTGCAGATCAGCAGTTCCTGATGCACAACCTAAATTGTTGCTTTCACTGATCCCTGATTATCGATTGTTGAATTTTATGCTCACTACTGCCATATATGTTGCTGTAAGTGAAAAATGGTTTTGGTTTAAAAGAGTGAGAGTATCTGGCATCATTCATGCATCAATTTTTTTTCTTGCTTGCAGGTTTCTTACAGATTATTTGAACTGACAAATACATTGAAAACAGCATTTGTGCCCAGCAAAGATGACAAGCGCCTCCTTTACAATTTGGTTACAGGGGCAACAATCTTTAGTGTTTTATACTCTCTCTCCTTTGTCTTCTTGAGAATCCCTCAAATGTTGGTAAGATTTATTCCTTGAAATTCATTTAAAAATTCTGTTTTTGGAAGCTTTTGGATGGGTATGTAGTGTGAGTCAATTTTGTGTGCCTAATATATGAATCTCAATAGTTGAGCACCGGTACCAGGTTCTGAGGCATGTGCTTCCTTTATAAGTGTGATTGTTGAAATAATTTACAATTTTGGTTTTTAAAGAGTTTAAATTGCACTACTAATGGGAATGTTCACAAATCCTATTTGGAAAAAGAAATCTTATGTGTCGAGAGATGATTTCCATTATAACTGAGAGTTATTAGGCACTGATAGATTCATCGCGAACACTTCTGTTCAACATTCTGCAATTATACAATATTGTTTATTGACTCTATTAAAATTTGCAGGTGTGAGAATACAGTGTAGAAGTACAAGGCCAAAGCTTCTGCATCAGTTTCTCTGGCTGATACAAAGACTATTATTCCAGTGGAAGAGTTTTCAGGTATACCCGAGTTCAAATGGAAAAATGGGATTCATTGGTATATCACTAGTTTAATCATGTCACATGCTTATTGTGTCGAAATTCCAAACATCTATTGTATAGGAAAAGGTCAATATTACCTCCAATAGAGGTGGTGTTAATTTTTTTTTTTTTTACTTGTCTCGATTGCATTAAACTGTACCGTTGCAGTAGTCAAATGTGATATAGCATTCACCATTACATCTCACATGTACTTCCCACTAGAATAATAAAATAACAAGGTATGTATGTTGCAGTAAATAATCTAACCTGGGTATTACAATCAACAAGAAGCAGAACAATAATACCAAAAAAGGAGGAAGAAACCCATTAAAGCTGCTCATTCTATTTATTTTATTTTTCAACTAATTGATGTTCATTTTATTTATTTATTTATTTAGTTTTAAACTAATTGGCGTTCATTTTTGGTTTCATGCTGTTATTCAATATAATCAACATTGATTTCTGATATTGCACTGGTGTTTTACACGAGTACGTCTTCAGTTTTCTCTTTTTTGAGTTTAACTATTTGTCATATCCAGTCTCCACACTAAAACGACTTGTCGTGCTGATTATCCAATGTAGATTAAACATGCGTCCCATTTCAAACAAAACGTCCTCGTGCTTGCCTTATAAAACACAGGAAAAACGTCCCTGTTCTCTCCCGACTTAAGATAGCGTTTTGCAATATTTCAAATTCGCTCATACGAAAAAAAATGGCGACACCCTTTACCCGCCACTTCGGCTTCAGCAACTTTTCTAGTGCTGAAACTTTCGAAGCTGATAACTAATAATCAAAATTTGTTCGTCACATCTGTGGGAGTATTCAAAAGATACCTAAAAATAAATGTATGAGAAAAACAACATTACAGCCAAAATGTTTCTAGCCAANTGAATCAAACAATTCGTTATCATCTTCATCTCAAGCATACAAGACAAAGAAAAACAGTAATAATTTCAATTACCGTAGAAGCTGTGTTTATATCGGTCAAAACATCATATCAAAACCAACTCATTCCTAGACTTGAAAACATAATTCGAGACCTAAACCCTAATTTGTTGAAGTTCAAGCAACTTTAATCCTTCATTGTTAATGAAAGCATAAATTACGAAACAGATCTGAGAATTACAATGCATAACACATTAATTCGGCAAAAAACAGAAACAAAATAAAATAAAAAAAGAAACAAGGTCACAAATTACAATAAGAAAGACAAAATTCACACATACAATCGGAGAACACGAGATACTCTCTTCGCCTTGCTACTGAGAATAGAAGTCTTCGTGCTTGTTTACATGTACTTTCATCATAAAGTCTTAATTAACACTATGGCTGTTAAATATTAAACGACGCCGTTGCTCCCAGCTTCAATTTCTACAGTTTGAACGTCGTCGTTTAACTTGTAATTATACGAAGCCGTTTGTGTTTCCCGAAAAGACAATTACACCCTTCTCCCACTCTTTCGCATTCAGTCTTCTGGTTCTCCCGAGTTTACCACCACTGTTTTCAAAACTGATTCGCAAGGTACGTATTTTTATCCTGGTTTGGTTTGTTTCCAGGTTGTAGTTCGGGAATTCTTGAATTTAAGGTTTTGAATTTGTGTGAATAAATAAATAATGTACTTGAAAAAAGGATGTTCTTTATTGTTGAAAGTTCAGAAACCCTCCATCCCTTTTGTACTAAACACGAACCCAAGTCTGAATTCCAATGATAATGACCAAAAACAACAAACCCATGTTGAGGAATCTCAAGTTATCATGAGATTAAGGCGAGAACCGGACATAGCTTCAGCTTTAAACTACTTCAAGTCAATAGCCTATTCGAACGAATTTAAACACACTGCGCTAACATACCAGGTTTTGATTGAGAAACTTGGTAAAAAATGTCAAATAGATGTTGTTCAGTATCTTTTGCAAGAAATGAAACTAGAAGGAATTAGCTGCTCTGAGGATATTTTTATTAGTGTTATAAATTCTTATCGGCGAGTGGGGTTAGCTGATCAAGCGTTGAAGATGTTTTACAGGATAAGGGAGTTTGGGTGTAAGCCGACGGTTAAGATTTATAATCATATTTTGGATGCACTGCTTAGTGAAAATAAGTTTGGGATGATTAATCCTATATATAGTAACATGAAGAGAGATGGGATGGAGCCAAATGTGTTTACTTATAATATCCTTTTGAAAGCATTGTGTAAGAATAATAGGGTTGATGGTGCTTGTAAATTGCTCGTGGAAATGGCGAACAAAGAGTGTTCTCCTGATGCGGTTAGTTATACAACTGTAGTATCTTCAATGTGTAAGCTTGGTAACGTGGACGAAGCGAGGGAGCTTGCAATGAGATTTGAACCGGTTGTGACTGTTTATAATGCTTTGATTAATGGGTTGTGTAAAGAATGCAAAATTGAGGATGCATTTCAGTTGTTAGGTGAAATGGTAGATAGGGGAGTTAACCCTAATGTTATCACATACTCGACGATTATCAGTTCTTTGTCAGATGTTGGGAATGTTGAGTTGTCACTTGGGATTTTGGGTCAGATGTTCATGAGAGGATGTGATCCTAATATCCATAGCTTCACTGCCTTGCTGAAGGGCTATTTAGCAGGAGGAAGAATGTATGAGGCTCGTGATTTGTGGAATAGGATGATTAGAGAGGGATTCATGCCCAATGTTGTTGCTTATAATACGCTAATTCATGGTCTCAGCTCAAATGGGAATATGGATGATGCTGTATTTTTATCCTATCAAATGGAGCAAGATGGCTGTATCCCGAATGTGACCACATATGGTGCTCTAATTGATGGATTTGCAAAAGCTGGTAATTTGATTGGTGCATCTGAGACATGGAACAGGATGATAAGTAACAGTTGTAGTCCTAATGTTGTGGTGTATACCTGCATGGTCGGCATCCTTTGTCAGAATAATATGCTTCGCCAAGCTCATTCTCTTCTAAAAAATATGGCTCTTGAAAATTGCTCTCCTAATACAGTTACATTCAATACATTTATCAAAGGTTTATGTGGCTGCGGAAGTATAGATTGGGCAATGAAAGTGCTTGACCAAATGAAGCAATCCGGGTGCTTGCCTAATGTCACTACTTATAACGAGCTACTGGATGGTCTCCTCAAAGTTAACAGAGTAAAAGAAGCTTTTGAACTTGTTGCTGAGATGGAACAAAGAGGGATTGAGCTGACTATAGTGTCTTATAATACCATTTTGCACAGGCTTTGTCGTGTTGGTATGTTGGAAGAGACTTTCCAGTTTCTGGGGAAAATGCTTGTGGCGGGTACGAAGCCAGATGATATCACATTCAACATAGTAATTTATGCCTACTCTAGACAGGGTAAAGTTAATAACGCCATTCAACTATTGGATGGAATTAGAGTAAGAGGAGAGTGGAAGCCAGATATAATTTCACATACTAGTCTCTTATGGGGTATCTGTAATTCGATTGGCATAGAAGAAGCCTTCGTTTATCTTCAGAATATGTTAAACGAAGGAATCTGCCCCAACTTCGCCACGTGGAATTTGCTAGTACGGAGTTTATTTAGCAACTTAGGTCATTTGGGGCCAGTTTATATTCTGGATGATATTGTGTCTAACAAGTAAGACACTTGAGTTTGAATGTTTCTGCTGAAGCCAAATACATTTCCCAGCTATCAGTAAATTCACAGACCCTTTTTATACCCCGAATGGTAGAGTTTCTGTGAGATCTTTCTGCTGGGCAACTGCATGCAGTTTCAATTGTCAGGTTCATGGGAAGTAAGTACTTAGCGTGGAAATTTTTTTTCTTTTAAAATATTCAAATACTGATTCTCTACAGTCCCATAATTTCTTACTTTATTTTCCTGATTGAACAGAAGCAGTATGAAGCGGCAAGGCATCAGGGCATTGTGCATAGCTTGCATATTCAAACACCAATTCTCTATGTGGATCAGTTATGTGCCGGATAATCAATCCTCTGCCTGATCTGTGGTTACTTGTTCCATGACATGCCTTGTCAATTTGCTGTACCAAATTGGAGAAATTCTAATATTTGGATACCTTGTAAGATTCAGAATCAACTTGCGCCAGTTTCTTGCTTGCAGAGTTATCCCAAGTTCAATGATATAAACAGCATGTGCAGATTCAGTTGTTTCAGAGTTTCTCTCAAAAAATTCATCAGATGTTAGAAATATTTATTCTTCTTCAGATGTAATTTTATCAGTGAGTATTAATTTAACAAAGCTGCCTCAAAACCTAGACAACATTTTCAAAAAGTGATTTTGTCATCATTGTTCAATGGTTGTCTCGGTGAATTTCTGATTGATATAGACTTCTTCAAGGTTTATCATATACATAACTTTTAATCTTGTGAGATTGTAATGGCACATTTAACACTGTATTTGTACGGTCTGTATGTACTTTATTTACATTCCATATGAACTTTTGTTTTCCTTGAATGCACTGCAGTGTTAAGTTTATTGCCACAAAGGACTCCTCTGACCGTGTAGCTTCTGAATGAAACTTGGCATGAAACCTATCTGAATTTAGAAACTTGTTTGAAAGTATGGTGATTTTTAATATTTAATTTCGAAAACACAACAACATAGTATTTAATGAATACAGAAAATAATTTTTGCAAGAAATTGCCCCTTTTTTATTTGATTGGCACAAGGAACAACCTTGCATGATCATAAAGTGGGAGGACTGGAAACAAACTTAAAAGAAAGAGAAACCTCCCCACTTATTACTATTCATGTGGGCAAGGGAATTCTGTCCAAGCAAACTTAAAACTCAGAAGCAGAGACAAATTCCAGGCATAAAAATTAAACAGCGCGTAACTGAGATCTAGCAATTCTTCCACCACCTCCTTTGGGGTAAAATCCCCCAGGAACATGTACATTTCCAGTCCCATAAACAATGCTGAGAATTTCTTCAGGAGTTCTGGCATATGCAACTGAATATTTATCTCCAGCAAGAATGTTGCCTCTGATTTTTCCTTCGGCTCCCTGAGTCCTTGGAACAATAAGACCCTCATCCTTTAATCCTGAATGTCCAAGAACATTCCTTAAATGTGAAATCCGGTTTGTGAATTCAGCAACTGTTATCCCATATGGATGCACTTTCTCCAGTGCTCTTTCATACAGCAATGCTCGAATTACTGCATCTTGGCCTGATTCCACGCCCAAGAGACCAGCAACAAGCTGATGAAAACAAGCATGAAAAACACAAAATTTTTAAGGTAAATTTGAGTTGTTTTCTTTTGTTTTGTGAATTTAATACTTACCCTTTTTGAAATAGCACCTTGGAGTTTTGGATTAGCACCAACATAACCAGTTAGTCCAACATATGGAATCAAATATGATGCAATCAGATAGTTAAGGCTGTTTGCATAAGGATCAAAAGGAGGATTCAATGCCTTCCCAAATGCTTTATCAATCACTTTTGCAAATGATCCTGCACTTAAATCCAACAATGGTCTTGGAAATCCTTTCACTGTTTTCTTTATAGCCCTGAAACATCAAGAAGATGCAAGTTTCTTAAAGCACAAGAAATTTAGACAGAAATGAAGAAAGCATAAAATTGTAGAAGAATTACTTCAAATGTCCCACTTCTTGCCACGCAAATTGCAAGACTACATCGTTGATGAAAGGATCAAGATCAGCTTTTTTTGCACCAATTGGAGGTGGACCTCCCATGGTTAAGTTTGGTGCAACTTTGTCCAAACCATAACCCAATGAACCAAACAAGAAAAACTCAGCTTCCAAATACTCTAAATTCAATGGAAACTCCAAAAGATCAACATCGGATGGTGGAACTGATGCGAAACTATCGATGATAAGGTCAGAAGAATATGAGACAGGAAGAAGCAAGATCAGTGATACAATAACAGAAGTGAAAATTGCTGCCATGGTTTCTTTTCTCTCTTAGCTTTTGTTTGACACTGCATTGTGTTTTCACGGAGGTAGTGTTTATATAAGATTTTGTGCTGGTTATTCAAAAGTGTGAAGTCAGACAAGGAAAGTGAAAGTGCCACATGGGAGATGAGAATTGCTTGGTAAAACAGGGAAATGCCATGTGGGGAGATGAGGTATCCTTGGTCAAACATGGAAATGCTACTTGGAGTTTGATATGATATCAGGAGTGACTGAATCAAAGAGGAAAAATAGCATGTCAGTTTTGTGTCCATAAATGAAGTTGTCTTTGCATGGTGATCTGTCTTTTTGATCCTGCAACTTTTTTGACAAACTATAAAATGTAGATTTGTTTCTACCTGAACTGTAAAGCTCTGAAATGATGACCGGCGAAATTGCGGTAACCTTCCTTTTTGGAATGCATTACACCACCTTTATGTGATCAAGATAATAATAATAATTATAATAATGAATTTACCCAAGAGAGATATTCAAATGAATGCAGGCTCAACAATCCTGTGGATACAAAGTTCCGATACAAATCTCAACTGACGTGGCATTATCGATGATTATCATGCATCATGACTCTCGAAAGTGTAATAATTTAACAGTATCAACCAACGATTGATGTGTAATAAATACTTCAGTGCACGAAATTTAATAATGTCCCAAATTTCTGTTCTGTCTTCACATTAAGACAAATACTTCAGTTTCTGATTTTGATCTTGCTCAATTTATTGAGATTTCAATTTGGAAAAAAAAAAAATCATAAGAAAATGTCTACTACCTAGCTATTTTCTCAGCTCTAGGATTTCTTCTTCGGGTGGTATTAACACTAGATGATTTACCATTCCTCTCTTCTTCCTCATCATGGTCTACATTGACGATGATGGCACCATCTTCAACATCTTCATCATCGTAGCCATCCATCTCCTCGCCCTCATCTTCCCAACCATCATCAAATTCTTCATCATCGTAGTCTAAATCTTTGTCATCGTTATTGTAACCATACATTTCTGCACAAATAGTGTGGAACTCGGGAGGAGGAGGGCAATCCTCCGTTATTGCCTTATCTCTCTTGATTACAAGATGCCGAATGACTCTCTCGTCTTTGTCTAACATGCTCTTAAAATTGTTTATCCATTTGGCTTCCAACTCGAAGTTCATCAACATATAATGGGCATTCTTTGCTTTCTTTATCTTGTATGCTAGTCTACGCAGACCCCAATCATTCTGTCTCCATATCCTGCCTTTCTTCTCCCTCAAAAAATCTGCAAGAAGTATTTCATGGCTATGAGGAACTTACAGCAGAAATATAATCAAATTTCAAAAGAATTACTTTTGGTAAAACCTCACAATTATAAAACATCAGATAATCCTCATTTTAAGCAATATAATGAATCTGCTGGTTGTTTAAATTTAGATTTTGACAAAACTTGCGACTTTTAGAAGGAAAGAGATGGACATAAAAACTATTTCAGAACCAATTATCTTATTTCCACGGATAGAGTTGACCAAATGCACGGTTAAAGTATAATTTCCTGGCTCATCCCTGAAATGATACGTGAAAAAACATATAACGAGAATAGTCAATTTCTTCAGCACATCCAAGCTAGTAGTAGCATCATGAAATACATTGTAAGGTTAACAAAGAAAAGTAAAAGTCAACAACCCTGGAAATTTCAACAGAGAATGAGAAGGATGTAAGAGGAAATAAGGAGATCCTTGCTACTTACCGTGCATCAAGTCTCAAAATATTACCGTCCAGGTCACATTTCATTTAGACCAAAAAAAGTAAGCAGGCAGATGCACCAAGTGCATAATACAGAACCTTAATCTATCTAATTTTCACTTAAAAATTCTTATAAAATTTGCTTTCAGCTCAAATGTAGACAGAACAAGACAGAAAGCAAAAAGAGGGCCAAAAAATTCACCTTGAACTTTCTCATTGACACTCCCAACCTCTTCTTCATGCTTCTCATGAATCAAATAAACAAGTTCGTAGTGGCGCCCTGCACAAACATGACCAAAGATTAATCGGAAGATATATAAAAAACATGATAAGCTCAATAACAAAAGGCAGCTAGTTAAGAACCATTTTTCCCACCGCATTTCCCTTCATGTGTACTTAAAAAAATGATAAATAAACGTTTTTTAACCAATTGAAGTTATACAAATGAAATTGCACCAGCTTATTAGAAAGGTTCGCAGCTGAGAAACAGTCACAACATTCCGGATTCTACCATAAACAGTCCTCTAAAGTCAAGCAACCAAACTTTCAGAAACTTTCAAGAATATTAAATAGAAAATTACATACTTATTCTTCAATGTTCGATTGCTAGTAAATTTTGTTGTCTCCTTATAAGGAACACAACAATGGTACAAAACCAGGGAAAAAAATCTAACAGCGAGAAAGTAACTTACGTTGTTCCACATTCAATTCACTTTCCAACTGAAGGTTAAGAAATTCATAGAGTTTTTCTGCAAATCGTCAAAATATTATAATAAGTAAAACAATATTTGCACAAAATAAATATATTCCTCTTCCACAAAGAAAAGTTTAAAAAATAATCACTTACCTTCTTCGTCATCAGCAAACTCAGGAAGAGCTCTACCATCTTCCTGAACTTTCTTCTGCAATCCAAATAAAAGCCAACCCACATCTCAAAATCAACCAAAAACTCAATTACACACAAAAAATTCATCAAATTCCTCACAACAGCATAGCAAACCCCGAACTCATTTTACAAACAAGGACTGATAACTAATGAAGTTCAAAACTTTATAAACAACACCACAGAGTTAAAAAAAAAAAAAAAAGAAACCCACTAAAAGTTGGGAACTTTGACAAAGAAAAGAAGAAGAATACATCTTTAAGGAGCACGGCTTCTGGGAAAAACAGAGCCTCTTCTTCAGCTTTTGGAAAGAAGCTGTGATTGTCTTCCTTCTTGTTATTCTTCTTGTTGTTCTTCTTCGCGCCAACTATTACTGACTTTCTTGCAAATTTCAAGAACGAGTTGCGATTATTAGTTGTCAGTTTCGGGAATTTAGGCGCTAGAAAAGTTGCAGAGGTGGTGTGCAGAAGTGACTCCATTTTTTGACAACTGCGAGACGGAAATGCCGCAGAACGACACCTTTAGTTAAAAGACGAAGAGAGGGTTCTTTTTGTAATTTAGTTGCAAGTTCGAGGGCGTTTTGTTGGAAACTGGAGCAAGCATCAAACGCTAAATCGTTTTACCTAGAAAATAAGTACCACAAGTCGTGTTATTAAGGAGATTTCGTAGTTAGAAATCAACTCGCCACTGAAATAGTACGACTCGTCGTCTTACCATGGAAAAAAATAGTTGTTGCACGAGAATACGCTCACTTGAACTGCAGATGAAACTTTCCCGACTGTCTCTGCTTTTAATGTTATTTATAGCTAAAAGCTCAGTCAGATGAAGGGCGAGTTGGGATTCATGTCGGTTTTTAAATAATTTGTTTTTACCGCGCCGAGTACAATGTGTACAACTCTGCAGAGTCCTTTCTCAGGAGCTGAGGTTCTTCTTCCTTTGGCAGGTAGTTACTGTCATAAGTCGGCATTGTCCAGGAATCCTCACAGGCAAACCTGTATTTATATGTGGTTAAATATGTCATACTCTTAAGTTTGCGTTGTAGATTAAAGGAGCTCAATATTGGTATGAATAAGAGCTGGAGGCACAGGGAGAGAGATCCCTTTATGGATGTGATTTCTTTCGGTGATTGCTTCTACCTTTTGACCAATGATTATAACCTCCAGGTTGTGTGATATTAGATCTGCTTCCACAGCAATTAAGTAAAGAATTTCTACTGCCGCTGCTGATTGAAATGAATCTTGGTAGACCAAGGCGGCATAGAAACGTGCTGAGGGATTTGATGGAGTTATATGGGGGTGAAATTTTGCTTGTCTGTCGATTTTTGGATAACATTGATGGGGCTGTAACTGTAAACTTCAAGATATATAAGCCGGACTTGTGCCAAATGGAATGGGTAAAGTTGGATAGATTGGGGGATCTTGTTATATTAGTTGGTAGATATTGTTCAAGATGTTTTTCTGTGAAGGAACTGCGGGGATTGCATGTATTTCACCAGTGCATATGAACTTCTATGGCGTAATGAATGGAATGATCGAAGTCCCGATCATAAGAAAAGTTCCAAGGTATAGATCCCAATCCCATCTTTAACATTTATACAGAGATAAACAAAAAAAAAAAATTAGCTCAGCCTCCTCTATTTGCATAATTTAACCCTTCAAGCAAATTTCTGATCATGTTAAAGCTATAGGTGTAGAAAATTTAAGCCAAATAACGTCTGTCACCTTTTCATGACAAATTATGTAATGCTCCAAATCTGATTTCAGGCAAAGACAAAACTGAGGGGGAAGAAGAAGATGATCAAAGAGAAATGAAAGGTACACAAGCCTTTTTATAATGTAGGCTAAAAAGCCTTCTACTCATGCTGCCATTCTAAGAGTAAAACTTTCCTTGGGCCTTCAATTTTGAAAAGAGCCCTGTTCTTTTATGCTCAGAAATGCTCGCAAGCCTACGGTGAAGATGAAGAAGAAATCACCATTGCTTCTTTCCCTTTTTCTTTCTCTTGTTGCTGCTGCTGCTGCTATTACCTGTGCCGCTGCTCTTGGAACCGGTTCCAGCCTTGGCAGTTGGGCTTTCAGCTGATGTGCTACTGCCAAAATTGTCAAACATCCCAGACTGCACTGCATTCTGAAACCACTGGAGAAATTCTTCTTCGGTCATTATTTCTTCCAAGTTAGGTGTTGGCATCCTACCACCTCTTTGTCCTGAACTCGTTCCCTTGCCGGTATTGTGTTTGGAGATTACGCTAGTGTTCACATGAAAAGATGGCTTGTGACTGTTGGCTGGACATCTCATTCCCTGCAATGAAAATCGCAACGTTAATGCATTATGCACATTGGCTGAATCATCTGAGTTTCTGCTTAGACATAGACGAGCAGGTATGCAAGCATCCATTTGATAGAAACTTCTGACAGTTCGACAACCACTGAAAAATAGCCATAGTGTTCCAGATGTAGTTAAAATCAGATAAAACCATTGTATGGTTTCATGCTGATTTCTTAGTATATTCACAATTCTGGATGGGCAACCTGAGATAAACATTGATTCAGGATACTAAGAGGAAACAACTTTACCTGACAAATATACCATTCAGTAGCATTATAAATTCTGCTATCAGCGCAAACATATGCACAGGGCACATCTACCTGAACGACATGAGAAAAGGCAGAATCACATATCAATAATGTTACATTCAATAAAAATATGGCACAAATTTTTAGTTTTTACACAGATAGAGAACGAGCTAGTTATGCTAACAGCACGGAGAAGTATCCTTGCGTATAATCAGTTACCTTCTGCAATAATCCGAAAAAGAAGGGGTGGGAAGATTGCTCAACCCATCCATCTCCTTCTTTTGCTTGATGATAATCTTTGCATTCCTTCAAAATGGAAATTCTGAGGGTAAAAACACAAGCACTAGGAACGAAATGTTGACATGTTTAGTGCCAACATATATTAATGCCTGATGTTCAAGAAGTAAGAACCATGCAAAACTCTAGAAGCAAAAAGGAAAACCTGGCACCATCTTGCTCGAGATTTTGATTTCTTCGTCTCTATCCACACATGAAAGCTGCTGCAATTTTTGCAGGCTATTTGCCTTGACTCTCCAGCGTGGTCCTCACCATCAGCCTCTGAGTGAGCACTTCCAGAGGCAAAGAAACTGTGCCTGCCATTCTGAGAAATCAATCGCATTAAAAATGCAATTAAGATAAAAGGATTGGCCGGACAAGCATTGAACAAAATATCATTAATTGCCAAGAAAAGTACAAAAATTTAAAGAAGCTTCTTGCATCAGAGAATCAATAAGTGCACAATCTCTATAAAATACACCTGCCCTGCTGCTTTCTGAATGACAAGATTCTTAACCATATTGGTGATTAACAAATGGAAAATAAAGAGAAAATGAGATCACTTTCTAATGACAAGCAGGATTCAATCAACTAAAACTAATTTAATCCCTAAAGAAATCATTGATTAAGATTGGACACAATCAAACATGCCAAACAAATACAAAAAGCTACACCATGGCACTGCCATTAGCTAAGTTCAACATAAACTTAAAAATAATAGCATCCAGAAAAATATTGGCAAATCAATTTCCAGCCAGACACATGAACAAATGCCCTTAATTTCATTCAAAAGTAAAACTAAAAGCAATTCCACTGTGTCTAGCCATCATTATTTTTTTATCATCAGGGTAGAATATCAACCCAACCCACTATTTAGCAATCAAATTATGAATATCTTATCGAGTAAAAATAAGTTGGGAATCCTTGCAAGTGTAAATGGTATGGTATAAAAAAAAAGGCAATGCTGAGGGAAGTTCAAAGTTAATTACAAAGAGAAAACTTGGAAAAGAACGGGACTAGATATACATACAAACCTTCTGAGAAGAACTTTGAAAACTGCGGAACAAGTTTAGCAGATCTTCTCTCCTCAATTCATCATCATAAGCTTTTCGCTTATAGGAATCAAGCAGAACCTACAGTAATAAAATTTCACATAATAATATGACAAAAAATCTAATTACAAAAATTTCCTCTCATGACAATCAAGAAGAAACCAAAAATGCTTACCTCATATGCATTCTGAAGTCTTTTAAATGCTTCTACAGCCTTTTCATTACCCATGTTCTTATCAGGGTGGACCAGCATAGCCTAAGCAATTTGGAAAGCTGCATTAGCAGAGAATGACATGTATATAGTAGCAAATGAACCAAGACCCATTGATAGATCAGTAAAACACTAAGACTCAAAACTTTCAAGAAAATAACAGAATCGGTAGCTATAAGCAAGTGGAGAGATTAAGGACAATCATGCTGATAGCAAACAAAGATCACACAAACCTTTTTCCTATACTCCCGCTTGAGTATAGAAACATCAACATTCTCAAACCGTGTCAAGCCCAAAGCCGAATAGTGATCAGTGCAGTTCAACAACCTAACAACTTCATCTTCAGAAGTCGTCTCGGAGTCAGTCCCGCTGGTTGAAGGCACTCCAGCATTACGATCTTCTGATAACCCAGGGTCATTATCAGAAAATGAAGGGTGCACTGGCTCGCCATTGAAGAAGCCTGTTCCACCTTGCATTCCAGGGGTTTGTTCATTGGTTCCATCAAATTGTCCATGATTGTTTACATTATTCTTTAGGAAGAATATTAGAGCATCACTTGAGATAAACGATAAATTCAGTGCCAACAGCAAACCAAGCCAGCCAACATAAGTCCAAGCACAATACACAGAGTACACAGTAGTAATAAATAAGGCAAGACGCTCATTGGTGAACTTGAATGCCAAACCTGAAATATTGGAGGGGATTACTTCTGACAAATAAATATAGAAAGAAAGGGATGATTCTCGCTCAGAAAAAAGGTAAAATCGTCACCTCCAAGAAAGATAACAAGCAATGTTGTCCAGAAACTTCCATAAAACCATAGGAAAACAGTTCCAGAAATGGCAACTACAATGATCGCAGGGGCCAACCCAACAAAAAGAGCCACCACGGCAGCTACAAGCTGAAATTGCAAAATTAGTTGAACTACATAAGAATGCATGTAAATCAACAGCCTTTTAGTTCTATTAAAAAAGAAAAGAAATGGCAATATGAAAACTCACAGAATTCTTATTCTAGCTAGAAAAAAGTAAATTACCATCATACACTATGACAAATCCTGTCTCTGTCACAGGATTGCATAACTGATAATGCCACAACACATGAGATGATGTGGCTTTATCATTTACCATACATCTATCTTTGTCATGGAACTACTTAGAATGCCAGGCTAGACCCAAAAATTATGCATAAAGTCCACTGAAGATATTAAAATTCCACAGGACATCAAAAGGTTCCACAATTTAGAAAGACCCAAAAAAAAAAAAAAAAAGAAAGATGCTTGGAAGTCATAATCAAATAAAAAGAGAAAATGCTTATGTCCAAAAGACTGCAAACCAATGATATTCTTTTTCTTAACCATATTATGTGAAATTTATAAAAAAACAGAAAAAAGGAACTAAGCTCAATTAGTAATAACTTCATCAACTAAAGAAGCAAGAATCTGTGCAGAAGGATAACCAGGGCTTACCAAGACCATAAAAAACTTCAACATCCCAACCACAGCAATTACTGAGAGAACACTGCACCATATGAGTGAGAAAAACGATGTTGTCCCCATTCGCAGAAAGGAATCAATGCCCCTAATAGTACAGTCCAACCACAACATTGATAGAAGAAGTATTATTTTTGCAAACTGAGTTAGACAGTTCAGAACAACCAGATAAACAGGCTGTATCTTTGACGAAACATAATCACGAGCATCATATATGTAGGTTGATAGAGTACCAAACAACGGCCTGTGCCTCTCAAGCAACTCAATTGCAGCTTTTGAGATGGACATTACATATTCCCTAAAGCTTCTAACCAGTACATAATCTGAAAAATTCACATTTTCCATCACATTTTTAACATGCAATCTATTCAGCAAGCAGCCCAGACCACTTTTTCTGTTTTTTCGACCACGGCGAGCATTTTCTACTCTTACGCCACAACTTTCCCTTGAAGAAATATTTTCAGTGCAGTCCCTCAAATTACTCTCAGAAGAAATCGATGGCTCAGGATCCTGCCTTGAATTTGTTCCTTGCTTCTCTGTCCTCGGAGATGTCCAAGAATTTTCATTCTTTATACTCCCATCTCCTGAATGATGGGCTTTACTTGAACTGTCTGTTGAAGGAATGCCTGTATGGCTACCATTTGGAAATTCTTCTCCAGGAAAATCCTTTACCTTTCCGTCTCTTGCTTGTCTTGTCATATCGGGGGCAGCAGACCCTGAATTTGAACCCCTTTGCCTGTGGCCTGATGCATTGCGATCCACACCATTCTTCTGTTGGTTACCCTTCCGAGCCATGGAATGATAAATATCAAGAATCCTTTAAATGACAAGACAACTAAAACAATTCTAATCCATCACTGGAGCCACGCCATGCAAGATGGATTCAGACGATAAAGAGCCATTTCTTATCAAAAAGAGTAACAACTGTCAATGAAAAATATGGTTAGTCAGTCTGGGTATTTCATACAGATGCTAAACACAAGATGACTCAACAAACAAGTTTGTCATAAACTATGCTCCTAAAGGAATTTTCTGCTGATGCAACAGAAATATTACTTCATGAAAAGCACACCAATAACCCAGGCAAATAAAACCATAAAAATAAATACATGGAAAGCCAATTAACCTAATTGTGGAAGAAGCAGCCGATTTTGCATATTAGGTGTTGCTCCTAATATTAATTTTCAACTGTTTTATCATCTAAGATAAATTAGACTGTCCCACTCTTCAAAACTTCTCTTTTGAACTACAAACACAAAAATGAACTTGATAACATTTGTTCAACTATTCCTCAAAAAGAACAACATAACAAGATGTTAGAAAATTTTAAGACCATCATACAATGATCAGTTCAATGCAGGATCCATTTGGCACCATAGAATCCTAAACAAAGAGATTCACTTCTATTCTTAAATCAACAGAAGCACACACCAAATATTCGTGTCTACATCAATACAAGATACAGTTTTGAACAAGACAACAAACTCCACTCCTGCTACGAAAACCCAGTTAAGGAAGATGCTCGAGTATCATAATTTGACGCTAAAATTTCCTTTCCCGTAAAATATTTTGCACATAACAAAACACTTTTACTAGTTATTGCAAAGTCACAATCGAACAATTTCAAGACGAACTAAAGAAAGTGACAAAATCAAGCAAACCCATTTGAGAAACTAACCCCACAAAATTCGACAATAACAAGAAAAACTCAGTTCGCTACATTCTTCAACAAATTTTATAAGCACGAAAAATTTGACCCAAAATTGTTGCACAGATGTTAAATTAAAACAACCCAGAAAAAAAAGTTATAATTACCGTGTGGACATACCACAAGCAGAAGTAACTGCCACCACTCTGAAAGAAGAATTGCAGGCGTTAATAGTTTTGGAGAGAGGGCCGATAAAAAGTGATTTTGTTGCTGTTGTTTGGTTGATTAATTCTATTTTTTGCTAATTTTATTATTACTTATTAATTAGGGACGTTGAGAAAGAGAGTGACAGAGAAGTTGTGAATTAAAAAGAAAAAAATTGTCTGAATTTGGGACTCGAGAGGACAGAAAAACAGAAACACTGACACGAAGCTCAAATCGAACTTGTATTGTTTTGTTCTTGTTACGGCCTGTTTGGATATCAGATTCCGTGCTCTCCAATCAGGCGTAGAAAACGCCCTGTGCCAGTCTGGGTTATAATTCTATTTTAATAAAGTACATGCCTACTTATTCTAAAGGATTTCATAGTGTACAGCGTACACATACGTAGTAGAGTTAAAGGGGGAGAAAGCTGACCCTTGAAAAAAGAGGGAGTCGTTATTCCATCAAGGCATCAGATGTTATTATGCTACTAACAACCACCACAGTTAATTATAAAGTCAATGAATGCCCATTTGCATTGATGCCCAATTAATCTTTGCCAAACTTGTTGAATTGGCTCAGAATTTCCACCATCAAGTCAAATTTTGAAGCCTCCTTATCGATCATGATGTCAGTGCTCAATTTTGATACACATGAACGAAATGGGTCATGTGATAATACATGTACACTGTTTTTAATCTTTTATTGTGATTTTTTCCAAGTTTTTATTGGAAAAATAAGAAGCTATGTTATATAGTTGACTGCATTGTAGGCTTGCCCTATAAAGAAGTGAGCTTCAAAGAGGGAAAACTTAAGCTTGCAGGAAGGAATAAGGGGATACACTACAAAAAGCAACAGGTACAAGTGAATTTGAGCCTGCATGGATTCAGGCTTCCGTTTAGGCAGAAGTTTCAACTTTCAATATTCTACATCTTCTCAACCTTTTGCTATAATTGCTCAACTTTCTGTTGCATTTTCGAGTTAATCACATGTAACTCATGAGTTAGAAATTCTACCAGAAAAATTAGAACTGCAACATGAGAGTTAAGAGAGATTACAACTACAAGTTGGAGAGCGATATAATATATTCGCATGCAGCATAGCCCTGCCCCTAATAAATTTGCCAGCCATTTGCATACAACAAAGGGTAAAAGGAATAAGTCATTGTGTATATGCATTACACAGCACGAACCCAAATTCATATTACGAATGTAACTACAACTTTGTTAGTTACATGCTGCTGTGAGATCTGGAAACATGTATTCAGAACTTGCTGCAGTTACACAAGCCCAATTTCATCTGTCACATTAAGATTCGTGAAATATGTTAAGCTACAAGAACTTGGCACACATATGTAGCAGTAGCATAATCCATCTTTGAAACTATGAGGGCCAAATGGGCAGCAGAAATATCAATAGACGGCATGTTTGCTTAATTTTTGAGCATCCAAAGATGGGAAAAACCATAGACAACTAACTTTGTTTCCAGTTTGCAAAAAAAAATAATGGTCTTTCCTCTCATATCGTCAACTACCAGAAAGCAAGCACCCATTTTTCATTGACATACAAAATTCTTCTGCTTCCGGAAAATGATATTCTTCTTTAGATTAACCAAAGTTTTTCTGAGACTATGCATACCAAGTTGCAGTAGGTTGTAGAAATCTAACAGGATCTAAAACTTGCAAACATCTGAAAAAGTTATAAATTTTTGTTTACTATGCTGAGTTTCTTGGCATACTGTGATGTAAGAAACAATGACCAAATCCACAGCAACAGACTTTGTGGTCTGATAACAAACTTCAATATGTCATTAAAATAGTAAGCTTCATATGCACAACTGCAATTTCATTTCATTTTATCTTCTGTAAAATCACGAGAAAACTACAAAAAGTCATGATCAACGAAATGAACATTAAGCATAAGAAATTTATGTGCAGTTAACTTGAATACGACACACCTTAATTACAAGAGAATATTGTGCTCCGGAATGCATGAGCCGAGAACCACAACGGGAGTGTAGAGCTGTTCTTGAAAGAGTACATCTCTTTCCACAGTCTACTCTTCAGTTGGTAAACCATCACCTGCTTACGAGTCACTAAGAACACATATTCAGCAGTCTGACTAATTGGAAAAATGCTCGACACCATTCCCTTAATATATCTAAGACTCACCCTCTCCACCGTACGCCATTCTTCTCTGTAGTAATCCTTCAACACCCAAGTTTTCATCCACACATCCGAGATTTGAATCACTGACAAGCACCCATCTAATTCCGACAAATAAACTCTATTTCCGGACCCATAACATACTTCATCCGGCAATGAAATCTTCCTCCAAACATCACACTCAAAATCTAGCACAAGTATACAAAGAACAATTGCCTGTCAACCAATGAAGAGTGCCATTGACAAACACAACTTGATTCTATTCATGCGAGAGAACTGATCATCTCGAATAGAGACAAATTTCCTCCATCTATTTGATACCGAATCAAATACCAAACATATAAAAGTACCATCAGGACGATAACCAAACGTCCTGTGATAACCCGCTAACACCACATCAAACTTATGAGTAGTCAAATCACAAGCCAAACCAACTAAAGCTGCCTCGCCATCGGGATAAACCGAGTTACAGGCCTTTCTCTACTCCTAGGAAGCAATTTCAATTCTCTAGTTATGGGATTACAAATATAATAAACACCCTTTTCAGGAATACTAGAACAACACAACAAACCATTACATGAAGCTCTAACCTCAACTCTATCTTGCAAAAAATCCAAGGAAAATTCAGACACACCCCTCAAATTATCGACACAAATAAGACTAGATTTTGATTCTGTTGAATCCGAAATCTCTACCAATAACATTGGATTCTTAGAAGACACTTCATTGTACAATTGAATGAAATACTTATCCGAAGTTAATCTGTACCAAAGCTTGCATACGGTTTTAGTCCTAAAAAGAGACTTAACCGGCAATCTGGCAAGAATTTGTTGTATAACTTCGTCAGGGAGAAATACCATCTCTTCAGTTCTCATAACTTGGAGGAAGAAAAAAATACACAAACCCAGGTGCCAAAATTAAAGAAAGGACTGAGATTTACTTGCTATATCAAAATATTTATGCAAGTTTACGTATGGAAATTATTAAAAAAAATTCTTCTTCAGCGATCAGGATCGAAAAAAGAACAAATTTTGTTAAGCAATTTGGATTAACTGAAGACGAGAGTTTGTGGGTTTTAGTCAAAGAATGTTCAAAAATTCGCAGTAGATTATTTGAGAATATAGCGGGACGCGTGAAACGCGACAAAATTTGAGCTCTTGTGAACAAAGTCGACGGTTGAAATTCGTTTCCAAAAGGTGTGGTTTTCTAGGCCCATGCCAAGTTGGGAAATGGGCCTCATGAAATCGACGAGTTTATCGGTCCAACGAGCTCATGTGGGCTGATTTCATCAACAAATAGAATAAAATAATACAAATAATACAAGCACTTTAGCACAACGCACACGACAAGAGCATCAAAAGTTTGCAAACCATCCATATATTCCATATTCCAGCTACCCTTCAACAATAAAAGCTTCGAGCCATGCTGACACCGAACCTTCTCGTGCCATGTAAAGCTGCAAACAATCAGAGCCAGAAAACGATGTCGTCGCCGGTGACAGAAGCGATGAAGGCGAAAGCCGAAGTTTACCACGGAGACGAAACATGCAGAGAGAAGTTCATGCTTCTGTTAGCAGACATTGGCTTGCCGGTGGGACTGCTGACGCTGCAAGACATACAGGAATGCGGGTACGTCAAGGAAATAGGTTTTGTATGGCTGAAACACAAGCAGAAGACAGAGCACAAGTTCGACAACGTCGTCGTCTTATTCGATACGGAAGTTACGGCCTACTTCGAGAAAAATAAGATCAAGAAACTCACTGGTGTGAAGGCTAAAGAGTTCCTGATTTGGATTTCTCTGTGTGAAATTTATGTAAAGGATGATTCCCGAAATGGGTCGTCATCGTCGATCACGTTTAAGACTCCTGCTGGTTTGTCGAGGTCGTTTCCGATATCGGTGTTTCAGAGTGATGTCGACGATCATGGCGATTGGAAGGAAGTGAAGAAGACGAACCAGACAAGGGAAATTTGTGCTGTCCAAATGTCAAAAAAAAAAAAATTGGTAGGAATTCATTGAAATTTGGATAGTTTCATTGTAAATGTAACTAAAGATTAATTTCTTAATCATAAAGATAAACTTATTGCTTCAATCTCATTCAATTTGACTGAGCTTCTTGAGTTGTTCTAATTGGTATAACAGCAAGGTTAGTGGAAAAAGTAATCTACGTGTCATGTTATAAAGAAGGCTAATCACGTTGGATTTCCTTAATAAAGAAAGAGTAGAAGAAGAATATGCTGAGAAATACGAGTTGGTATTAAGAATATGCTTGGCAAATCATGTCTTAAATTGCAGATTCCAACTACAGGGACAAGTCTTAAAGAAAATGATGGTTATCATCTCACGTCATATACAGCTCAGCAGCCATAGGCAGGCTATAGCTAATGTCAGCCAAAGGAGCTCAATCCATTTGCTTACCAGAAACAACCAGAGAGAATAAACCAACCATCCAAAGGAAGCAAGCAACGGACATAATTTAAGCAAGCCATAGGCCAAGGTTATTTGTATTACAAACATCAGAATCCTTAGAACAAATATATGTATATGTATATGTATATAGAAGAGTTTACTTTGAGATGATTGTCTTATGTACATGGTTTATTTTCAGAACAATCTGTAGCAATACTTTCAACAATATGACTGGATCAAAATAAAGCGGAGATCGACAGCTGCCACCGTTCTAAATGTAAAAGCTCTAAGTGCATCATTTTATTTGTTGTAAGAGATATACCTTTAAGCATTGAATCGTGTCCTCACTACGGCAACAAAAACCCTGCAAAGAAATATGAGAAACCGTAAAAAAAAATACATACAGCATGCTCTAAATTCAGTTTCGGAATTTGAACGCAGTAGTTTACATTCCAACAGATGCAGTAAGCTTCCAAAATCTTTAATTTTTTGACAACTAGAAGAAAAGTGCTCGACGGTTATACGAGAAACGGGAAATAGAAAATGGAAGTCGGAGTACCTTGTTCTTGTAGTTGAAGAAACAATATATAGATTGATGGTGCCGACAAGCAATTAGATGCTGAGTTAAAGAGGCTGAAGAACCAATTCAGCATCAGCCTTTTGAGATTTTCTTTTCCTTAAGAGGGAGAATGGTTTCAGAATGCATCTTGATAAGCGGCTTAGGGGGTCTTGCAGACCTTCCATCTCATAGTGTCCAAAACGCCAATCTCGTTTGATATATGGCCGCTCTGTTGGTTCGTCAAGGCCTCCTGTGGAAAGAAGAAAATAAGCGCTGTAACATACATTACTTAGTGGATCTAAAAAGAAACAGGTTGCCTAATTAGTGGCCTTTACAAATTTCTTTATACTAATTCAGATAACTTTCTGGAATCTAGCGAGTGTGTTGCCAAAGCTAAGCTTAACATAGAGAAAGGTACAACAAACAAAAGAATTCATTCTCTCAAATTAAGTATTTGAGGAGAATGAATACAAAGAGTGAGAACAAGATGAGATGAGTTGTAACATGGAACTGAAAATTTTTAGCAGCTCATTTTACCTGCATACATTAAACCATGTTTATTAACTGCTCGATAGAATGGTCTCGTCTTTTTCTCTTTAGCAGCTAGTTGGAGTTCATTCCATGCACGTTCTCGGTCTTCACGTGTGACTTTACCAGAAGTCACCACCTGAAGCCAAGATTCACTCTAAATGATTGATAAAAGAACAAGTTTGAAAAAGGATCAAGACAGTCAATGCAAACAAGAATAATTGCAACCTTGCTAAATAGATGGTACGAAGGACGTGGTATGCGGGCAAGATTATTGGCCCGGTCCACTGCAACAAGTCCAAACTTGGGACCGTAACCATCAGCCCACTCCCAATTATCAGAAATAGTCCAGAACAGGTAACCAAGTACAGGGACGCCCTGCAAATCAACCATAGTAAGTTCTAACACAAGATGTTGATACAATAAACTAATTGACAGGAAACAAAATTTCAAAATGAGTAGAAAGTTAAGAGTCAAAACTGCAATCATGGCTGCATAAATAGCTAGCAAATGTTCTATAAGATATGGTCGGCGGATCAGATCTGTCCCATCAGAAACCCCATTCTCTGTGATCATAAAAGGTACATTCAACTGCTTGTATCTTTCATGGAACTGAAGCAGCACGCGGTACAGGCCATCAGGATACACGCCACGTCCAGATTCACTGTACTCATCAGTGTCTACTAGCTTCAAGCCAGCACCAGAGACGACTTCCTGCATGTAGAAATTATTAATAAGTTAGCAAAACCCAGTTGGTTAGAGTATTATTAGATAGAGAGGTTAGTGAGAACCTGCCCATAGTAGTTAATGCCGATAAAATCCAGACTCTTGGAGATACTATCCACATATGGGAAGATGGTAAGGGAATTAGCCAATGTAACTGCAGGAACATCAAAGAGACCATATGGCCGCATAAATGATACATGGTGTGCTACCCCCACCTTCGACTTTGATAAACTGCTGCTGAAAGTAGAAGAAAAAGTATTAAAAAAATCAATATGATGGAAATGAAATAGAACATTGTGGATATATTTGAATAACTAGCTTATCATGCAAGAATGGAGATATCAAAATGAGTGTACACAGCAAGAAATATACCAACTCTGAGAATTCAGAAAAGAATATAGGCCTTGATAAATAGAATTACAAAAATATTTCAGTAAATGGCCTCAATTACTTAAATTATAGGAATTTTCAGTTAGGCTGATTTGAGATTGATAAATAGTTTGTAAACAAAATATATGGTTTATATAAGAAACACAAGAATAATCAAAACACTTGTGCACATGTGGCTGTTCATTTTCTAAGTAATCAATGTTCCAAATTGTCATCAATATGAGAAAAATGCATTGCAGGATTCTTCTTTTTTGAAACTTCTACATGGAAAAGAAACCTTTGTTCATGAATGTAATCGTAGGCCTTTGAATGTGCAACTGCCATCCAATGCATGGCCTGGTTGAAAACACCGGTTGGCAGAGCAGAAGTAGCAACCTCCAGCATATCAGGATTACCACCAGGCCAAGCCCCCGCACAATAAGTTAGCATACAGAAGACATGTGGCTCATTAAATGTTACCCAATAATCTACAATATCTGACACAGTGTCGACAACAAGCCTGCAGAAAAGCAGAATGCATAAGACTTTGCAAGGCTGATAGAAAAATGTCATCATTTCACAAAGCAAAGATAATATAAGCATAGATTGCAAGAGGGAAAATCAAAGTCATGAAACAAGTAAACTAAAATAGGTTGCCATCCTTACTGATCCAAAATCCTGGATTGATAATGTAGAATTATACTAGCCAAGCTAGCAAAATAAGATTTTGACTTAAATACAGATTCCCCACAGACAGAGGAGATTCGGCAATTACAAAGAAAAAAAAAGGAGATGGTGAATTGGATTTAATTAATTTTAGGTTTCTTCTTTCTTCTCATATAGTTATGAGATAACATGGTGGTCTTCGTTTTTTTATTTTACAGACATGGAGCTGATATCTCATTCATCAACCACTTGAATATCCAACGCAAAATCATAGCTCAGCCACATAAAAGCAATGGTTTGCAATTCCAGTGGAACCTCTATGATTTTCTCCCTTACGTTGCTTCACTTGTTTGATCTTGAGAACAAAGTCAAGCAACAAGGTAAACTACTAGAAACGATACATGATCAATTAACATCTCATACTTAACACTATGTTACCATTGCCCAATCTCTTAAAATATGAATTTGGTCACTAAAATTCCTGTTCTGTATGGGTTACCTTACGGTTAATTTTGAACTATGACATAACCATAAATTTGTCATCATGACTTTTGTTCACAAAAAGTGTACAAGAAACGGAGCAGCCACTGATTTAACATCCATTGATAATTTATGGTTTGATTAACAAAAACTCACTGCTAAGTCTAGCAGTTAAAGCAAAACTAACCTGGTAAAATCCATGAAATAGTCAACAGTTTTCTCCAGCTTCCAACCGCCATACTCACCAGCCCATGGGGGCAAAGAGTGATGAAACAAGGTCAACATCACTTTCATTCCATAGGAGTGAACCCTATTGATGATCCATTTATATCTCTCCAGTGCTGCAAAATTAACCTAGAACAGAACATCATGCAACTTAACTAAGCACGACAATAGCCGAAAACTTTGTACAACTTATTATAAAGAGAGAGTATGACATTTGGATGGATATCCGAATGATAAGTTAAACTACAGAATTACTTCTTAGGTCTCCATCAAGGGATCCTAGATTTCAATCAAATGCATTAGGTATATGAGTAATGAACATCAGATTTACAGTTTCTTTAAGGCCATTGACTGGCTCCTCAGGCATGATCCTTGACCAATCTATTCCCATTCGAAAGACACTGACGCCAGTGTCCTTTGCCAGCCTCAGTTCTGTATCAGGATCAGACCAAAATCGCAGTCTCTCCTCCCTGAAACAATCAAGCTATCCAATTAAGAAATATAGAGTGTGAGCTTTAACAGTGCAATGGTTGTAAAAGGGACATTGGGCAAGACCTAAGCAAAATACATTTCGCCAGGCAAACAACTTTCAAATTACTAGACATCAGATCATATACTTAAGCTTACCGGTGAGGAACATTGTGCCATGCAGTCACATTATGATGGACATTTTCATTTGCAGCGGTTACTTCCTCCCTATCTTCTTCTTCTTCTATGTACTTTTGAAACCCCCTAATCATAGCTTCCATAGCTATCTTAAGATGCTTCCTTTTCTTCCCCATCTTACTAACTTCTTTACTCGGTAACGGAGCTTGCTGAGACCCCCCGTCACCAGTGGCCGCACCCATTAATGCATCTGCAGGTTGAAGCCCCTCCTTCTCCAATGTCTCACCAGGTTCTTCTTCCGCAAACTGGAGCCAAGCATCATTAAGCCTGTCTTCAACATGTGCTGGTGCCGTAGCCAACCCAAAGAAAAAGTCATTTTCCCCTTCAGCTGAGCATCACAGACGGGAAAAGTTAAGCATCATAACTAAAATTAACTGAAACTGAAAATCTGATAGTCCATTTTCCACACAAGAAAAAATGTAACAATCACACTTTCACACTAGTAAACAGAATTGACCTTCAATCCGCCAATATTACGACTCATTTTACAAGTATGCCAAAACAGCGTCAACATAGCGTAGCAAGCTACATAATTTACTGATTCTCTAGAAACACTTGCACAGAGCTAGTTAAATTGCATTACGAAGTTTAAGCTTCTATTGCTTACTCAGCGATTCATCAAGTAAATACGAAGTCGTCTTACTATTAACAATCCGTAATAACACCTCAACGCTACAATTTTGAGGTAATTAAAGTTTATTAACTAACCGTCGACATTGAAGGACGCCAAAACCTCAGAAGACTCGTCAATAGGAGATTGAAACGGCTGAAGATTCTTTTTCCGGTAACGCTGAAAAGAGATGGCGTTAGCCGCTACTGTAACCGTCACTAAGATTCCGGCGAGTTTCGTTGCCGATACAAACAGCGTAATCAAAGTCATTTTCCCTCCCTCGATTTTCCACTCGAACTACGAAGAACGTAGAAGGAAAACAAACAGAAAAACATCACGTTCTGTCTTTGAACTAGATTAGGCTATCCGTGTCAGTCAGTTAGTGACGCGGTAAGTTATTGGACCGTCATGTGGTAGGATTACATCATGTGAGCCACTTTCAGTGACGTGGCGAGTTAGTAGATTGCCACGTATGGATTGAACGGAGAAAGAATCTGATTGTCACTCGCGAAGTGCGTTTGCTACACGCAATTTATTGCTTCTACGACTCCGGGCGATTGGAAACGCTAAGAAGGATCGTGACAAACTGTCGTTATCTCTTGCGCGTGGAAGGGACCTCCTGAACCAGAATGATCGGGCGGTCCCGGAACCATTTCATGCGGTGGGCCAAACCAATTGGATTGCAGTAACGCTGATTCCGCATTTTCATGGTTCTTAAATTTGTGCTTGTTGAAACGTCGCTGTTTCAGGCCCTACTAAGAAAAATTAATAAATTTGTCCCACTGAGCCAAACGACTTTAATTGACTTTAAAATACGAAGCCACAATAAATATATGTTAGTACTTAAAAACTCTTTCAAGCTTGACACCTAATAAAAATATAAAAGAATAGAATATGGCTGCAACTAGTGATGCCATTTTTATCACATTTCATTTTATTAAAATAAATTTAACATAAATTTATATTAATATAAAATAATATTATTATTAAATAAATAAAAATAATTCAATACGATATAATTAACAATTATATTAAATTTAAAAATTTTAATATGTAAATTTATTAACGATATAATTAAATATTTAAATAATTATAATTTAATAATTTTATTTATATTTTTTAAATAAATTAATTATATTTATTATATTTAAAATAAAAAATAATTAATATTTATATATATTATCATAAATATTATAAAAATATATTAAATGAATAATATAATTATTTAACTGTTTATTTAATTATATTAAATTAAAATTTTTAATTTTTAATATAATTCTTAAATAAATTAAATTTATGTATTTACTACAGTAAAATTACAGGCATGATAATTTGAATTGTTACAGGAAGTTTTATAATAATATTTTATTAAATTACCATTTAGTCCTTGAAGGGACACGACATGAGTTATGGCTGCGAGCGACCATTTAACAAATAAAACAGAAAGGGGAAGGGGAGGGGGGTGGTGAAGGTGCGGGGCCAGTTTCACCGTTTAGTCTGGAACTGTAGTTGGAACATGAAACCAGAATTCAAATTACTCAACACTCTGCAAGAATCTTTGCAGGGTTTTGTTTGTGTATGCTTTCTTTCTTGGCCCAAAACACAGCTGCAATTTGGATGTCTGCTCTTATTTAGTCATACCTTGTAACCAAAAATGGTCCTTATTCTTCGCGTCCAATGGTAACCCAACAGATCATTTAGATTCCATCAAAAAGGAAAGGAAACTGCATGTACGTGCATGCATATAAGCTACAGCAAAAGAGGGGAGAATTTAACAGTAATGGCCAGCCAACGTCTCTCAGTCTCTTCTCTTGACAGCAAACATAAGTGGAGATATATGACTATATAAAGGCAGCAGCAGCAGCAGCAGCAGCTGTGTTTACATATGTGAACTGGTTTTACCCTTTGCAATTATGGACATTTTATTTGTCAAACAGCACCAGCACTAGCAGTAGCAACCAACCAGCTACTCTCCAAAAGCTGCATGAAAAATTCAATCCTACGTACGTGGCCAGAAATTGCTTAAAGACTTTTAGCCAATCACACAACAGTCAGTACATATCATTTCTCCACGAGTTAGGGTCATTTACTTGCGTGTGGTTGACAGGCAAAATAAGTTAACTGAATTTAGGATCAATGTACACTCTTATTTATTTTTTAATTTAATATTAAATTTAATAAATATTATATTTTAATAATTAACGTAAAAATTACCCTTAATTTGAATGTTATAAAAAATTATTTAATTAATTTTTTATAAATCTTAACGTTTGTTATTTTATTAACATGTGATTAATTTAAGATGTAATAATATTTAAATCTTTATTTTTTTATGTTTAATAAATAAATTCATACCTTTTATTAAAATAAAAAAATTAATTAATATAAAATTAGTAAGAAGAATCATAAATTTTTGTTAATCAATTATAATTTATATATTTTTATTTATCTCGTATTTTTAGTTGGTCAATAATCAATTACAATTCCCTTTTAACTTTTATATCGGTTTAATTTTATAAATTTAATTTTGATTGTTGTTAAATTTATTGATCCGATGATAATTTATCATTTTAATGTGAATTAAGGATGTGTTTGTGATGAATAAATAATAATAAGTAATTCAAAAAATATATATCTTTATCTATAAAATGTAGAAAGTTAGGGGTTAATATAGAAAGTTAGCTGTTTTACCATGGGTGTTTTCAGTTTCCACATGTCTTCTGCCTGTCAGCGGGGATAGTTCAGACAACACACGTGGGTGTTCTTGTAACTACACGAGCATATTATTAGAACTCTACGGACCAAAATTCTCCACGTGTACAAAAGACTGGACATCATCCTAACCATCCGGTTGTACGGACGTGCCCAAAATTGTAACTAAGCAGTGAGTTTCTTTCCCTTTGGGTTGGAAACATGGCTCATTTTACCGACCGTTCATTTTTCTGTAATAATATTTAGGTCCCTAAGTTTTTTGTTTTCATAAGCTGTTGCAGTTATTTTCTATATATATCAAATAAGTCCTTAAATTTCAGAAATGAGGACTTATTTGTTACGAATGAATATAGGTACTCCGATGTTATTACTCCTTTCTATTTTTTAACCGACGGCCCGGCAAGACGGCAGGCAACGCGGGCGGGCAGGCCCATGTATGGTGACGTTTACATTCTTTCTGGGCCTCTGAACCTGTCACTGTCAGAGTCCATCAGTGCAGCCCACTGGCTATGCCTGTCCACACACGATTCTCTCCTCCTTAAAAGCCTTTCCTCCTCTTCACTTTTTCTCTGCATCTTATTCACTTTCTTCTTCTCATAATTATTCCTCTGTCTGTCTCTCACTCAAGGGAAAAAGGAAATGAAGAAAAGACACAAGTTCCTTCCACAAGGTAAGAAAAACTCTCAAACTTCCATGAATTCTTGCTTTTCTTGCAATGTTAGGGACCTTTCTGCGATGTTTTCATAACTATATTTGCTGACTGCATTTATTTTACATGCAGCAAAAATCATGCACGGAAGCATAAAGAAAGCAGCCACGGATGAAAGGATTGCTAGCTATGAATTGGGAGCTAAGACTTCCATTTTAATGGTGGCTTCTTCATCTTAATTCGGTGCTATCCTACCTGAGCTTTTTTCAACCCCTACTTCCTTATTCTTTTTAGGTTTCTGTTTCTGTTTTCTATTTTCATTCTTCTTGACCTTGTAAGACCTTTTCTTGACCTTGTAAGACCCCATGTTATGTTCTTTTCGTAGGGTTTTCATTTCCTCACAAACTCTGTATCTCAAGTATTTGATATAGAGTTTGATCTTCGTTCTTCCCCGTTTCCGCCCAACTCATCTTGTCCTTCCTTGTCTATCCCTCCTGAGCTGTTTGAATCAGAGTAAAAATCTCCACGTCTTTCCTCCAAATTATCAAACTACAGACCAGCTAAGAGCTTAAACAAACGAAGAATTTGATTTCCAATGTGGGTTTGGGTTTCTTAAATTAAATCTATTCTCACATGTTGAGGAGGAAAATGTTTGAAGAGTTTGTATGTGTAAACAGTAGTTGTCGTACTACTACTACTTGAAGAAGCAAGCAAGTTAAAGCACTTTTTTACAAAGTGCTTCTGTAATAATTTGTGGTATAAATATTGAAAGTGAAAACTCTCTTTGCCTATTCTGTGAAGACAATCAATTTCAATTGTTGTCATGTGGGCAGAAATTATGCCATTGCAGGCATCGGTTTCGTTGTTTTATATGTTGTTTTCTGAGAAAAATATCGAAGCAAGAGAATAAATATTCCTTCAGATCTGTGTATTCTGTGCCGTGCAAAAGAGTAGTTTCTCCTCGTGACTGCTCTCTAGTTAATTTATATTGTACAGTACAACAAATCCACTGTATTATTGGAGTCTTTTTCTCTCCAAATTGATTAACTTTCTACTGTACAGCAAAAAGCCGATTACTCTCTGAGTTTTGCGGGAAAGCACCAGTGTTTTCCCGCACCTCATAAATGCGATGAAGTCAGAATTGCCAGGAACCAATATAAAAATGGAGTTAATCTTCTTCTTCTTCTACTGCGCAATGCAAGTGGGATAAAGAGTTACTGACGATGGTTCTGAACAGCGGGGTACACATTGTTGGCTGAAATTCTAAAATTTAGAATTTTAATAATCGCCAAAAATTCTAAAATTCAGATTGTCGGCGAGAGCCGGCTGATTTTGATTTGGGCAATGGGCATAATCTAAACTTACACATACTTTTTACATTTTGTGACTCAAAGAACACACAAGGCATGTTGGTACACGAAAACCCCACCAAGAATATCAAAAATTACAAGTGTTTTTTTGCCTTTCCTTGTTCAACTAGGCATGATTTGAAGGGGAAAGATTCCTATACAACATTCGAAATATGTCTACATCACTAATGTGAATGCATATAATCGTAGAGAATTTGATGAGCTTCTTGGGCAAATAATTTAGGTTAGCTAGCTAGGTTTGCTCCCAAATTTCATACCTAATTTTCAATAATTTTGTGTTCAAAATGGTAGATAGATAGGCCTACTAGAGAGAATATTTTGATGGGACATGTCCCAACAACATGACAATATTTACAATTTTAAGTCTTCATGGTGAATGGGATGTGTAGGGGGGAAATTTGATTGAAGAAGTAGATATATCTCTTCTCTTGGGACATGTCACATGCAAACTTTATGGTATATTTTTGGATTATTATTGTATACCCATTGCCCACAAAATCAATCAATACCGTTCACACAACTTTTTTGTACCATTAAAGTTTGAATGCACGCCTAAAACCATGATCTTTAGGAACTTATTTTCAATACCCATGCATTCAATTTGTTTGAAATTTAAACCTTTCTTCGATTCAACTGTGAACGAGTTTTTATTTTTATATTTTTTAGTATTATTTAAAATAATTTTATTGATTAAATGAATAAGTATTTCTAAAAATTTGATTAATTGGGTATCATGCTAATCACATTATAACTCCATTAGTTTCTTCAAAGCATAACATACCAATCTCTCTAGGACCTACAACAATCTCCTTTAATTGGATGACTTGCTAATTTCCAGTCAATTTTTCACTGGGGTTGGGTATATCTCATCTCATCGTGTAAACTTTAGACCTTTTAGAATTTGAGAGTACCAAAAAGGAATTGGTGAATTCAAGCATGAAATGATGATGTCCACTAGTGGGCATTTAAAAAGTCCAATGCCTTTGCCTTGTTACTGACTAGATTAGCTACAGCTATTCACCCCTCTACCTTTTTATGCTGGCAAGCATGCAGGGAAGAAGAAAAGCTAAAACAATAAGCACTTTTGAATGACCCCCCCATGATTTCCCTCGTATCCTATTTAAGCACTTTTGTGTTGGGTATAGGCAGCAACAGGGGCCATGTTGTTTTTCTTTTCAAACTTTTTACCTTCTTTGGGTAACATGATAACATGGCTCTTTCATTAAGTTTTTCCCTTCTCTTCTTCTTTCTTGCCTTTTTCTTTTACTCGCATCATTCACTCATTTTCTTTCTGACTTTTTGTCCATAGTTGTGACCTCCCAATAATGCCTCGATGAAGAGAATTTTACAGCCATGCTTTGATTTTGACACAAAGCAAGTGGTGAGTCATAATTATTTAATTATATAATATACTTTTGTTGATGTGAACGAAATTTAGACCCATATAGCTCCTCTACTATTTTCAAAAAATTTACTAATTGAATTAATTGATACTTATAATTATTATTACTGTATTTTTACCTTTATCTTTGTTTTACAACTTTACTCAGTATAAACATCTTAGTTAAAGTTTCATGTCATCCTGTGTTTTCAATCTCAAAAACTAACTTCATCGAGTAATAAATATTTCTTTATTTAACTCGCCATTTTAAATAAGTGATTATTTATATTTCATAAAGTGGGCGTATTGAGAAATTCAAAGGGTGCATTGACAATAACCCCCTGTGATCTAAGGTTTGTGTGACCCAGTGTCATTAGGTGGCCGATGACAGGCCCAATTTTTGAGTATCTGAGATGGGCTGGTGGGCTCCATTCCGGCCCATCAATGATTTGTCTCTTGTTGTTTTATAGTGTTTTTTTAAGTAATAATGCAAATTTATTGTGTTGTGTTGAAAATAATCTTCAATATACAGCTTTACTAATCATTTTTTATGAAGTAAAATAATTTAAAATTTATTTAAAATTAAGATACCATATTCACGGCCATGCAATGGTATTACATATCGTCATGTATATATGTGCATTCTTGAATTACCGAAACACATTATTTCTAGATGTATCGTTATCGTTATTCATTTGTTAATGTAATTTTGACTATTATTCATAATCTTTTCTCATACGGTAGAAGACACCCACACGATTCAATCTATTAAAATTTATATTAATTATTATTAGTCAAACCATTGCATGATCTGTGAAGTAACCCATACCCTAAAAATGATGCCAGGAAAATGGTTTTGATATCGACTTTTTAATTAATTAATTAATTGAGTGAATAATAATTTAAGACTTTTGAAACTTGGCCATCTATCAACAACCTACATGACTATGACATAAATTCGGATATTATTCCATCAATTTCTGTCATTTTTCAGAGGTTTCGTTCAGAAAAAAAAAGAGTTGAAAACTCAACATGCTAAAATTATTATAATAATAATAAAAATTAGATTAATAAATTTATATAATATTTTTTTATAAAAAGAAAATGGTCAGGACCGAAAATGAAAGTCAATCTGCCAACTGATTTGAAGCTAAACTGTGTCCTATCTAAGGGCTATGGCCCATACTTCTGGGTCTATCGGCCCACAGTTTCCTCAATAGTTGTTTGTCTTCGCAGCTTCGGCTATTGCTTTCCGTCTGCCTTTCTTTGACTGGGATGTAACGTTTGCCATCTTCGTCCACCATTTAAGTAAGAGTGGAACGTTTGCAACGGAAATGCAAACCCTACACTTGGTTAAAAGGTCAACACCACTTTTAATCCGTGGGCTAAATAAATAAATAAATAATTAAAACTATTTTTACTAGTGAGATTTGGTGGTCCTAATCCCCACCTTTAATTAATCTTATAGATTGACTTACATTATTGATTATTTGCCACATTAGGAAGAATTGCTCTTATTTTAAAATACGGGTATATTGTTTGCTACTTTTGATAATTATATCTTTGGTAGACTCTCTTGTTATTTGATAAATTATGTTTTTATTTGAAATAATATAAAATACAGGGACCTAAATGTTATTTTGTCAAAAGAATAAAAGTCAAAAGGTTTTCGTTTTGTGACGGGAATTTGCTATTCGTACTTCAATCAAATCTAAGGGTACCGATTCCTGGCCCCCCAGTATAATTTTTTATATATCCCTCTTTCTTCTGACCTCTCTACTCCCTCTCTATGTTATTTCATGCTAATATTCTTCTCTCTACGTTAGCTAACTTTCCATTTTAATTCTTCGTTTTCTTCTCTGGTAAGAGATTACGTACATACCGGTATGGTGCTTGTTTCTCCAACTCCAGTCCGTGTTGAGAAAATCCTGGCAGTTGATGTTCCCATCATTGATCTCTCAGCCGAGAGATCAGACGTGTCAAAACTCATCGTCAAAGCCTGCGAAGAGTTTGGTTTCTTCAAGGTGATCAACCATGGCGTCTCTGACGATATCATTGCGAAAATGGAAGAAGAAGGTACCGACTTCTTCTCAAAACCAGCGTCCGAAAAAAAACTAGCTGGTTCGCCAAATCCTTTCGGTTATGGCTGCAAAAATATTGGCTTTAATGGCGACATGGGAGAAGTTGAGTACCTTCTTCTTAACACTAGTCCGTACTCCATCGCTCAGAGATCCAAGGATCTCTCCAACGACCCTACAAAATTCAGGTACTTGCCTCAAACTTCTCTTATCATCCTTAAATTTTGCATGCATGACCTTATGGATACAGTCCCCGAATAGCACTGCGATTTTCTAGTCGAAAACCTGACTGTTTTTAACTATTTATCAAACATTTTAGCTGTTTGCGCGTTGCAGAATAAAAACACAGCAGTTTTAAACTGAGCCCTTAAATCACTTTGCCTTGTGTTATATTTGCACAATTGTTGCTTTTAGCTTTTAGTAGACGAGTTGAAGAATCGAATACGGGCGAGTATTTTATTGATGCATGCTATAATGATTTTATTTTCTTTGAAAAACAAAAAAAAAGATAAAGGATTGGAGCAAATATACTTCATAAATTTCCTCTCAGTTGCCAGCATGCTCATAAACGAAAACTTTCCTGGAAAGTTGGATTAAACTTGTCAGAGAAAAACTTTCCTTCTGTGTCATTCATTCTGCAACAAAGAAAATAATATTTGTAATGAAGCAGCGGCAGCCAGACTGTGACGATTGGTAAATCTTTCAGGTCAGACACAGAGATGCGTCAAGAAAAGAGCAATCAAATAAAATCTTGGAAAATAAAATAAAAAAGAAATTATTTAAACCCAAAAATGGAGAAGAGTAACTAATGCTTGTCTTCCCAGAACAAGCAAAACCCTTTAAACAGTGTGAGTTTCAACTTTGTCGACCTATGGTACTTTCTGCTTCCCTCTTCTGTTTCTGTTTCTGCTGGGAGTTTGACGTGTGAAATTTGAAAAATTTTTGCTGTGTTATGAAAGGTCTGCTGTGACTTGTTACTTGGAAGCAGTTAGAGATTTAGCATGTGAGATTTTGGATCTGATGGCTGAGGGTTTGTGGGTCCAAGACAGATCATATTTTAGTAGGATGATCAGAGCAGTTGATAGTGATTCTTGTTTCAGACTTAATCACTACCCACCTTTAATCAACAAAGATTCATCGTCCTCGTACACTAGTGTTGGATTTGGAGAGCATTCTGACCCTCAGATCTTGACTGTCTTAAGATCAAACGATGTAGATGGCTTGCAGATTTCTCTTGATCGTGGAGTGTGGATTCCTGTTGCGGCTGATCCTGCTGCGTTTTGTGTAAATGTGGGTGACGTGTTACAGGTAAAGTCTCCCATCCATTTCTCTTGAATTGGACTGATAACAACTGATGTGTATTGGGAATCTGAATTTAGCAAAATCTAACAGCCTTGGATTTGATGAAACATTGTGGGTCCCTACGTCTCAGTTTCTATTTAATCATCCATCACAAGTAATCAAGGAAATGAAACTTATCTTAAAGATTTTTCTTCTCTGGTTCTTGGAGATGGAAGTAATCAGAAATCAAAGAAGAAAGAATCTGAACTGTCACCAATCTTGTCTTCTGTTTTGTGAAATATTTTGGTTAATGAGGCGTTGGATTAATTGGTTTGCATTGGTGCATTTTGAAGGCAATGACAAATGGGAAGTTTTTGAGCGTGAGGCACAGGGCAGTAAGCAGCACGAGCAAGTCAAGACTGTCAATGGCGTATTTTGGTGCGCCGGCCCTAAATGCGTGGGTCAGTTGCCCTGCAGAGATGGTGTCAGAAAGCAGTAGGGGTTCACTTTATAGGGCTTTCACGTGGGCTGAATACAAGACAGCTGCATATTCTCTTAGGCTTGGAGATACCAGACTGAATCTCTTCAGAAATGACAGAGATGATGGTGATGAACAGCAAGTGTTTTCATTTAATGCATAAAAGTTGTTTATAATCGGCATCCTTCCAATAGATACTGCTATTAATGGTATGTTAAAAGAAGATTCGTAAATTTAGAGCAAGAGGATTAAAATTCCTGGGATAAACTCGAGTTTATGATGTGCATGCAGAGTACAAACAAACAGAGGCCACTGATTTAACGAAAGTAACACATAACAAGGAACTAAGAGTTAACAAATTATCTGATGAAATGTACATTGTCGACATGTTTGTAATTTTGAGAGTCAATACATCAAATGTTTCTGCCACAAACCTGTAACTGTATTAGAGGCTATACAAAAACATGGCCAACTAATCAAGACAGTTAAATGTTTAGGTGAATGGTAGAACAAATCAGTATTCTACAGTTTGATTTTAAAAATGAAGTCAACTTCACAACATTGCAGTTCCTTGGGTTTTTTGCCAGTACAAGCCGAAGACGAGATGTTTCATGTTAGACAAGAATCTGGGATCTTGCGGCAAAGCGGGAACATTTCTTTTGACCAGTCTTGCTAAGTGCGCAAACGCATGTCTCAAGAAGTTCCCAGTCCTCCTCCCAGAATAACAAAGATGCTTTGGCTGGGTTCTCCAAAAGCATCTTTGAGGATAAAAAGCCGGCTATCGTCCATGTCTGGAAAAGCCGAGATTGCTTGCCAATAAATCTCCCACCTTGTGTGTCGTAATATTCGGGCCATTGATCTGCTGATAATCTCTGCTCTGCCAAAGCAATTGCCTTTTGTGCTAACTGTGGCTTTCCCATCTTGATGCAGACCAAGGTGAACTAGAAAATCAATGGGCGAAATAATTGTTAATACAATTGAAAATTCAGATCATGATGCCACAATTTCCAAAGTCAAAATTGCAAGATGTAAAGAAAATGCAGAAGAAACCTGAGAAATTATTGTCGTTACCTGCCATAGGAGAGTTGGCCAAGATCCACCATTGTGATAAGACCACGGTCTGCACAAAAACAGGTCCATTCTATCAAAAATTATATCCACCAAAAAAAAATATTGCCAAAATAATGCGTAAAGCCTCACGTGTTCTTTGGGTCACCACCAGTGATTATGCGCCATTCCTCCTCCTCCAAAGCAGGGTAACATATCTTAAGAGGCATATGAGCCACAAGATCATCCCATTTGGCCTCAATCAAATTCAGAATACCCTCATTCTGTTTTTGGGTACCCAAAGATGAAATAATGGCCCAAAGATTTCCAAGCATGAAGAACCTAAAATCCATATGACCAGGTTCTAGATTGCCAATGAGATAGCCACCTTCATCAGATATCCAATCGACTAGCCACGAGGGGATTTGATCTGGATAGATGTTGAACTTGTTGATTGCATCCACAGAGTATTCTTCCGTCTTGTAACGATAGATCTCATTGATTTTCTTCATATCCACCCAATAATACTCTCTGACATGAAATGAGAGAGCACTGAGTCGGTTATTTATCGCAGCTACCAGGTTCTTAGTGCCATCATTGACAATGAGCATCTCACGAGAGCAGCGTAATGCAGAATAGAATAATGCCTATAAAATTCAGATGTGTTAAGCAAATATAAAGTAGAGGCAAACATAACATGTCACAAAATCCAGAGCTTTTGATTGCACTTTTCAATAGTGGCATTAAAGAAGGAAAAATTTTGTAAACGCGTAAACAGGAAGCATGCTACCACCCTGATGCCAGACACACATTTAGCCAATCAATTGAGAAATAAAGTACCATGTAAAAGGAAAACTTAATGACATGTCAGACAACAACTGCAAGGATGTTATTAGTCGCGAATTACTTCAGCGCCCTGAAGATGTATAATTACAAGATCATAAGCGAAGAGAATGGAAATTTTCCAATATGACCATTCAAATACCAATTCCTATAAAATCATGAATTTCTTAAATATTTGTAAGCCAGCAATAACCATAACAGCATTGAAACCTATACAAGTTGCCAAATAGATGCAAAATAAATTTTTCACAGCAAAACCACTGCATATTCAACTTACTTGGATTTCAAGAGGGTGACCGTGAATACCCATCCGTCTATCAATCATGCAGGAACCATCAGTGACTAACAGGGAAGGAAACATGTCGAATCCGTCAGTTAGACACAGATTAAGGATCAGTCTTATGCCTGTTTGGACATCAACCCTCTCCTGCAATGCATAGTCACCAGTGATCTTTCCGTAAGCTCTCAACAAAATGATCCACCATAACCCTATTCATTGAGATCGCAACATTAATCAAATTCCAAAAAACATCTGGATTGCAGAAAGCATGCAATAAAGAAGAAATATTTCCGGCAGCATCAGCTGCAAAGAAACTAGTATTTGCTAAATAATACAGTGAATGAAACTTTGCATTATCTTACCGGAATCAACAGGGGCAACACGCCCAATGGCTGCTTCTCCAAAATCAGGATCTAGAACCTCTTCAAATGCTCCATCACTTCCGTCAAGAGGCACAGTTCTAACTTTGAAACTTGCTGGCATCAACCCTTGGCCAGGACTATAGCAGTCCACAGTCTTCTCCCAACTCTGACAATCAAACAAGGAACATTTGATTAATTCAAATTTAGAAAAGCTGTCAATTGTAAAATGGAAAGTAAAACAAATGTTTCATGAGTTAATATCCCAATGCAGGATTAAGACATTCGGACCATAAAGTACCTGTAACTGCAGTGTATGAAGAATAAAATTCTTAACAATCTCCCCATCTCCATTCAGCAAAAATGCAAGTGCCGAAGGTACAAAATCACGGATGAACACTTGATCATAATTCAGAGGTTGCTTGTCAGCAGGATCATTAGCTGCAACTGTCCCCACAGGGTTCCCACAATAACTCACAACCGCATCTCGGAGCAACTTCCACGCCTCCTTCTCAATCTTTGACACATCTCTCTCAGCTTGAACATTCTCATTTTCATTCAAATCCTTCAAAATATATAAATTTACACCCAACCCATTTACCTTGACGCTATTATCTTCTTCTTTTACAATCTCATTTTCATTACTCATTTCAATTGTCTCAATCACTAATGGCTTCACATTCAAACCACCTTGAATGTAAATCTCCTCAAAACCCTTCTCATTAACATTACTATCAATAGATGTCGAATGGTTCCTAAAATCCGATGCTACATTGGGAATTACTAAAACACCCCTAATAGTATCTTTATGAACACCACACTTATTCTTACCTAAAACTCTAGTCCGACCCCAACTAGAACCGGAGAAACAAAAAGCTCTCCGATTCGAATCAACCACGCGCTTATTATAACCTGTAATCTTACACTTAACTCCATTATAGCAACGATGCTTTGGTTTGAGTTGAGATTTCGACGAATTGTTTACAATTGAATGACTTGATCTTACATTAGAAACCCCAAAAATTGAGGAGATTCTATAACTAATCAAGATTCTACAACAGGGTTTCATGGTAGAGATTCCAACACAGATACCAGTATTCATTTTCTCCCTGAATATATCTAATTATATATTAATTATAAATTAAACTACGAGTAAGAATGTATTTTATACTATACAAAGCTCTGTTTATCCTTTAAAAATATGAAAAACAGAGAAAAAAATAGAACCTAAAATCAAAAGTAAATAAGATTAATTTGTCACTTACAGTTTCAGAATCGATGAACAACTTGAGAGAAACTGCGTGTGAAGATTTGGTTGCCATTTTAACGATTGCTTTAATGGGAATTTATAGACAGCGGAAAGGGAAAGTTCGTGGATTATTTAAATGTGTTGAATTTACTTTTATGTCCCTGCACGTGAAAGATGTTTGGATATGGTAGAGATTGAATTTATAATAATGCCCCTGTATTGATGATGTTATTACTATCAAGTTCTTTCTTTTGCAGACATTTTTGTACAAAATAATTTTGTTTCTTCAAAATAAAAACAAAAAAA
>CP135539.1:6830753-6982729 GCA_032402905.1 Khaya senegalensis | reverse complement strand
CCCAAAAGTTATAGACCCGATTCAATTGTGCACCGTTTGGTTACTTGGCTTTCAATACAAAGGCTTCACGCAAGTCGTCGAAAATGGATGGGCTTAAAGTGGTATTAAAAGAGAAGAGAAGACGAGATTTTAATAATTAATTTTTAGAAAAAATATTAAAATATTCGTAAATAGACACGTGTGTGAATACTTGTTCAAATAAGTGCATACATACGTGTGCTGTAAGAATTACGTGTTACGAGGTCTTCGAGCGCAGGGCTACTTCAAGAGTTGCGGCTGCGAAGTGTTTCAGTCCAGGAAGCGTAACCAAAGAAACGCATTTATCAAAAAAAAAAAAAATCTTTATTAATATTATTTTATTATTTACAATTAACACGTGGCGTCTTCTCAACCCATCCTTGTTTGGGACCACTTCAATGTCTTCTCTTATTGGCACGCGGCCTACAAAGATTCCCCGCCGCCACGCCTCTCTTTCTCCGTCTAACTATTCCATCACGTTCTATTTCTGTTCTTTTATTTATTCTCATCCCACGTGGCACCCTTGTTAATCTTTTTATCTCTTTTCTTTTTCCCACAATTAAAAGATTAAATAATAATAATAAATTATAAATAAAAAATTATTAATATAATAAAATTATTTAATTAATAAAATAACAAATTATTTATTATAATAAATATTAAAAATAAAATAATTTATAAATTTTTTATTTTATTAATTAAATAATAAATTTTTTATTTATTATTAATAAATAAAATATGATCGTCTTAAAAATTTTTTTAAAATATACTGTAAATTTTAACTATTTAACAACAAATAACAATGATTATATAATTCGATAACACCATTCTTTTACCTTTAAAATTAAGACTCTAATGGCCAACTTAATACATAAGTTGATGAATCTTAGAGTGCCATGTGGTCATTTTTTTTATTATTTAATTTTGAAAATTAATAATATTGTGATTAGATCACATTTGTGAACTAGAAACAAGACATTGGTATTTCCAAATCAATCCCTTGCAAGTTCAGGCCCCGTGGACAAATGTTTCAAAAGTAGATGACTAGGATTACACTTAGTCTAACCACAAAGTCTTAAACTAATGACATATCTAATTAGTAATTAAAATACGGTACCAATTATTCACCTCATTGTTATTATTTTATTATTGTCTACATACTTGCTTCTATCATGCAATCACTTCTCGCAATCTGTCGGCTTCTGCTTATTAAGATAATTTTAATTTATAAAAATAAAATAAAATTATAGGGTCAATGTTTAATTATGAAATGAGATTAGGAATCTCGAATTACAAATTTGCCCCCACCCAAAAGAAGAAACTACCAAATACAAACGGAAAAATAATACACAATTAGACCTCTTTCTCTCTCTATCACACATGTGTCCTTAATTATTTTCTTCCATTAATTTCATAACTATTCTCTACCTCCCTTTTTCCTGTCTACATTAATTAGAAATATCATTTTTACCCCTCGATTGTCTTATTTTTCACATGTTGGCGTTGAATTGCTGCTGTAAGAACCATATGTCATTCCACAAGTTGTCCGACGCATCTCCGCCGTCCATCAATTGATTGCGGGGCTCCACTGCTTGGAAATCTATTCCAGGATTAAAGTATCCCGTTGGACTGATTAAAGACGACTCTGAGAAACCAACTTGGCTTGCAATAGCCTGGAAATAATCCGGATTAGGGTTGTTATTAACCGGAATAGCGTAATAATCGGTCAAGTCTGAGACAGGAGAAACCTGAGTCCCAAACGAATCTGATGAAGCTCCAGTGCTTGAATTTTCCGGGGTGTAGCTTGTAGTAACCTGTGAACAACAAAATTCGTTACCGATATTATTCATCGGCATGATCATGTTCCCTGTGCCGACGTCAATGTTGTCGATGAAATGACCGGTTGGTTTGTCGGCGGTGACGGAGTTCGCGGTGGTGGCAGCGGCAGAGTTTGTGTTTGCATTGGCGGCTTGAATTCTTTCTATCAATCTCGGCATCCATAAATATCTCATTGTATCTTTGAATTTCTTGCTGTTGACGTCACATTTGAGCTGTTTTGCGTGCTTCTGCACGCGAGTTCTCCAGTAGTTCTTAATTTCGTTGTCGGTTCTTCCGGGCAAGTGTTGAGCAATTTTAGACCATCTGTAAAGAAAATTATAGTTAGGGTTTAAACAAAAAAACCCAGATTTAAAACGAAAAAAACAATTCGTCAAAATTGAGAACAACTGATATATGTATACCTGTTTCCCCATTGAGAATGGAGTTCAAGAATCAGAAGTTGTTCTTCGAGTGTGATGTTTCCACGTCGAACATCAGGGCGTAGATAGTTCAGCCACCTTAATCTGCAACTCTTTCCCGTTCGTTTCAGGCCTGTTTCATCAGAGTTTTGATTAGAGATGAACATGAACTTGAACATGATGATTGGGTTTTGGTAAAGTGGTCGAGAAAAAATTTCGAGAATTTGCTAGTTTCTTTCATGAGTTGTGCCCTTTTTGCTAAAGACTTTTTTGGCTTGAGCTATCTGTTCCAAGCGCATAACAATTAATAACATTCACTGTGCGACTTATTAAAGAAATAGCAACTTGGCACTAACTAGCTAATGGCATATCATGAACATGCATCATCAAAAACCGCAACACGGCAACGTTTTGTTGATGCTTATCAAGGATCTATCGCTTTCAGCTCTTTCAGCAAGAGACATGAAGACTATAACGCGACGAGAAAAAAGTTGACGACGAAGATTGACGAATTCATTAGCAACTTCTCCTTGACAAAGTAACTGAAAAACAACAAATAATTTACCTGCAGAGCGAGCGAGAGAATTCCACCGTCCTTCGCCGTGAGTAGCAATGTAATTTATAAGCTTAAAGTCTTCTTCAACCGTCCATGGACCTCGCCTCAGGTCCATCTCTGCAGCTTCTTGATCGCTTTGAATTGTTGTCTTTGAGTTGCTGCTTCTGCAGTAATCTGATCTCCCAGCTGCTGTTTTCACTTCCATGATTTTTTTTCTTTCTTTCTTTTTCCACAAATGGACAGACTGATTGATTGACGAGAAAAAGCTCAGGAAAAATCCCGAGAAACAGAGAGAAAGAGAAAGAAAGTGAGGGATTTGGATTAATACAGAGACGATAAAGAAGGTGGGTCTCTCTTTATATATATATATAGCGAGAGATGGATAGATAGGTTTGAATATACAAGAGAGAGAGGAAAAAGAAGGAAAGAGATAGCAATAGCATGTGAGAGAGGAGAGCAAGCCGCATTAGGAACTTCGGTTTAATTAATTAATTAATTAAGGACTTAAGCTTTACTAGTAGTAATTATACTTAGCCACAAGGGTTTGAAGTTTGACTCTTTGACTTTCTATCCTCCTCTCTTATGTGGAATTGGGTTTCCCCCTTCTCGAAACAGCAAGTTGTCTTTTATTTATTTTGTTTTTCAAAATTGTATTTTTAATTTATGAATAAAATAAAATACACCTAAAATATAAAATATACGGAGGGAGGGAGGGAATATTTTATGTCATAGATTTAGGATGAATAACAACAAAGAACAAATTAAGGAAATTTTTAATTAAAATCATATAATTATGATCAATAATATGAACCATTGAAATTTTGTATGCATATTTTTATTATTAATAAATTTTAAATATATTAATTAAGATTGTATAAATACTTGAACGAGTTAATTAATCAAATTTAAATTGTAGTTTTCTTTTATTCTCTTTTTAAAGTAGGACTTTTCACTGTTTTTGTATATATATATAGCTTCGTATTTCTAGTTATACTATAATAATTAAAATATTTTTTTATTATTTATAATATAAAAAATAATCTTAAAAATATAATCGTGTTTTGACTATATATTATTGTTTTTATATAATTAAATAATTTGATATATGTTAAACGTTCGTTTATTTTTATTCGATAATTAATAATATCATTTCATTAAAGTCACTTTATTTCAATTCTAACCGATGATAAATTTTTCTATATATCCATCTGTGGACTTACCACTCAGCAAAGGCAATTGTTTTGGCTTTCCCCATAATTGAAGGCATCATTTTAATTGATAGTAAATGCTCGAGGGTGTGTGAGACAGAGGACTAGCATTATTTACAATTGCAATTTGTAAGGTGTATTTTATAAATAAAAAAAAAATTTCCCCAAGATTTTAATAATGAATTTGGTAATCTATCAGAGCTTTTATATTAAAATCAGTAAGGAATTTATAGCAATGTAAACATAGAAGTAAAATGGCCAAATGGGTAATTTCCATTTTTTTTTTTTTTTAAGCTTTGCTCTTGAACTAGCCTCAGTTCTTAGTGAAATGACATTTAAAATAAGATGATGTATGAAAATGGGTCATTTAGCCGAAGAAATTAAATGCTTTAATGACTTTAAACGCAGAGTATAACTTTAATTAATTGTTGTAATTACTTACAGTGTTGTACTGCTCCAAAATTTTAATTAACAAATTAAGAGGAATGAGGCTTTAATATTTATATGGACCAAGGAGGACCAAGCAGTATATGATGGTCCAAAAATAGGGCAATATAGGTGTCACTTAGCATGAAACTTGATCAATCCCTCAAGTAATTCATTAGTCACAAATAAAAATAGAAAAAAGGAAAATCGAATCTAATTAAACTAAACCTAATTATTATATTAAATTATGTTTTATTAATCACTAATTAATGATGTATATCTTATTAATATTTAAATTAAACAAACATTAATTAGTATAATTACACATTGTTAATTACTTAATCTCTTCCTAAACTCCAAAATCAAGGCTGCGTGAAAAAATGCACACGAGGTATAATTGGGTGAAGTTGTCACACTTGGTTAATTATCAATTCCACAGGCCGACAATAAATTAAAAGCACCAAGTTTTTCTATGTGTAATATATAGTTTTTAGGGCAAAACAGTGGGAAGTGTTAGACTCCATCAATGTATATTATTGGAAGCCGGGATCTACACATGTAATATATAAAGTATAATGTAATTTCTTGGCACAGCTAAGTTGCTTGCTAGCAAATTGTAATCTTATTTTGAAGGCATAAGGATCACGTACATGCATGCATATTCATTGGTTTAGGCTTTTCTTATTTTAGTTTTTGTTCTCAGTATCCAATACCTTGTTTGTCTCTTTGTGTAAGAGACATCTTTTTCTTCCTTTTTAAGGCTTACCTGGCTTTGGTCGGATGTTATGGCCCTCCTGATAGAATTCCAGTGATGAATCTGCATCAAATGCTTATTATTTATATGGGAGATTTGTTGCTTGATTATTGCATCTACTCGTAAAGCAAAAGAGATAGGGAACCACCCAGAAGACAATGTGTTTAAACTATGCAAAGAAGTTTTCAAAAAAGGTTTAAAGAGGGACCCAATTCCCACCAAATCATGGATAATCACATAGCTTAATCCATCTGTTACTGATGATTTAATTTCAAAGGTACTGATTATAGAAGAAGCTGGCCATATCATTAGTTAGTCAGAACAGAAGCTGATGCTGATATGAAAGTCGATAAAATTTAACCAAGAAATCGTATGAGGCCGACATATATGTATAACTAACTGTTTTGCTAATGTTGTATTACTGGTTGATTGAATTGTTAATTAATTAAGTGAATTCTGTGGAATAAATTATTTATGCTGATGATGCTGCTAGCTTGCCATAGTGCAAAATCGATTAAGTTCACTAAAAAGAAGCTGTCAAGAGATACCATGCAGCTATATATATATATATGCTTATGCCTTTTGATAGTTTTAACTTTATTTAGAAAGCAAAAGCAAAATTCCAATGGAGGGAACAAAATATGTACATTTATTAGAAATTGAAGCATGGGGATTTTGACATGATAGTATTTGTTAGATATGGCTTAGATTCGATCTCAATTGTGTAATACTGAAGTGGGTTTAGTAGATCCTTAACAAAATATTAGTTATTGGAATAGAATAAACAGTAAAATAGGAGATAAAAGGTGAAGGGTGTTGAGAGATTCTACTTGTACAGATGAGTTAAGTTGCTTGTATTGTACTCCCCAAAAGGAGACTGGTAGGGGAAAAGCAAAGCAAAACTAAACAAAACAAAACCTTAATTAATTAGTCTTAATTACTCTTAATTATACACGTGGCCCACAGCGCACTAACCCTTTGTTTTGGGATTAATATTGTGTGAACGATGGAAAGCAAAACGTAAAGCTGACATGCAAGCTAGCTGTACGCAGATGTATACATGTGCATTCGTTTAGCCGTATACACAGTAGTAGGTAGCCGGAGCACATCAGAATTTGGCTTCTTCTTCTTCTTCTTTATGCTGCCGTAATTTGTGGACTAGGATTACAGAAAAGCTGCTACCCAATTCGTCGTATACTTTGACTATGGTATGAATTCAACGAAATTTTATGCATCATGCACTGTACAACAGTTAACGATTTGAAGCTAAGCATAGATAAGTAGTTATTATAACACGTAATTAAAGTCAATATTCTTTCAAAGATATCAACTTAGACAGGCTTATTATAATGCTGTAAGATAACTAAAATAATAGGCAGGATTGGAAATTCAGCGACTGAGGAACAATATTATAAGAGAAAGAGGGAATAAACTGACCAGTTTCGTGAGAGCTGTGAGAGTGCCACCAATTCCATCGTTTTATAAATTTGCTGCCGTTCTTTTTGTCAAAAGCTAGCCAGAATTTCAGGGTTGACATTTTCACTGGACGGTGTTGAACTTAATGGACACTTGTAGTTCTGTGCCCTTGGGATTGTATTAACAGTAGAATGCATTGTATTTTAAATTTCGGATATAATCCCATGAAATAGACACATTGCAAGCACATCTAATCTGTGCCGTCAGTTTCAAGATCATACGTTTCTCAGGTGACAATATTACACTTATAAATTGAAACATCAGAACGGACAGGTCATTAAGTTAATCTGAAATTTGTCGTAATTAATACAGTCAAATTTTAGTTTACAGCTGTATAAATATGGACTAATTAAGCCGCCAAAGGCAGAAGAAGAATCAAGCAACCAAAGACAAAGACAAGCACTAATGTCTCATCGATCAGACGCACGCCTGAAGCTTTTCGGATTAAAATATGTCGTTTATGCTCCCTATTGGCTTTCCCATTTCTATTAAGTATACGTAATTATGTTGGTATCTAACTCTACAACTTGCATTTTTTTTAACTATTTTTTATTTCTAATAATCGCTCGTGTTTTTGCTCCTCTAATCAAGGTTTAATGATGATTAGCTTGTTAATTAATCCCCTTTGTTTAATCATTTTGGATTTGATTGTTCAAAGTACTCATCCGACCGCTTGCTTAGTCAGAGTTCACCCTGGTGGATGAGGAAGAAGGGGAGGAGATCCGATGCGGCGGATGATGTGGGGGATACTGCGTGTTCGATCATCGGCGGCTCGCTGTTGTGTAATGAATTGGTAATCGTGATAGAGACCAATTTGTTTTGGTCATGCTAGAACAACCCCACTTTGTTAAGTTAAATAAGCTTGTGACCGTTCGATGAACAAATGGGTTTTCTTATTCTTTTTCTTTTAATAATTCAGAGATCATGCTCATGCACATATAGAAGTTGATATTTCATTGGATTTTTATACCGAAGACATAAAAATGACGATCAAATCATCGCAAAAATGACGATAACAATGATGATCGACGATAACGATAGTAATAAGGATAGTATTGGATATACAACGATGAAGAAGGACAAAGTGAACCAAAACAACAAGAAATGTATAAGATTATTATGATGTTGATGCGGGGTGACATGAAATTTCTGGATTTCAAAAGGGTGACTAATTAACATGACCAAGAAACAAAGAAATTACAAAAGTATCTAAGTCTAGATTCAATGGCACATCTTAATTATGAATAAGATCAAGTCCACGCGAAGCTCGAAAAGGACTTCTCAATTGCTATGTAATTTCATTTCATCTTTTTTGCTTTTAACCAACAACTTGTGTTACTTCCAAAAATGTCAGTCCACGCCCTTCAATTTGGCCATGATTAATCACCTTTTTTGAATTATCAACAATTTCTTTGGCCATTAAATTTGATTATTATGCCATTTGTCGTGTAACACAATGTTTACTTTCAATTTTGGTTTGATTTACTTCACAAATCAATGCCCCACTTGTTGTAATTTCAAGAGGGCTGGGACATTTTGTACGGCTGGCTTGGGTATGTGAAGTTTTCATATTGTTTTGTGAATTATTTAAAATAATATAAAATAATAAAATTACGATATAATATAAAATTTTTCATATTATTTTGTGAATTATTTAAAATAATATAAAATAATAAAATTACGATATAATATAATATTTATTTTATATAATTTTTTTAAATTTTAGAATGAAAGACGTATAATAGACGAAAAATTTTGAAAATTGTAATTAGGTATTCTATGTGCCGTAGCATGGTTAGTAAATTGTAAAGTGGGTTTAGTTTGATTGTTTAAGATTTATAAACGAAATTGAATTAATGGAACTCTAATGAGTAAATCAAGTCAATAACAAACGGAAGAAGAAAACAACAAAGAGATTACGACAATGATACTGTTGTCTTCACACGTGGGTTGTAAGAAAATTGACATGGTTTGAAAGAAAGTTTTTGAGCTTCGAATAATTAATATGAAAAAATTTGAATTGATGATCATGTCTGATGTCAGTTTGCTTTGTGCATTATTTCTAATTTTCTTTTGTGATTGCATGCATGTGAATGCTTTAACCTAGTCAACTAATTCCTTGTATTGTTGCCTTTTAACCTTATTACATAAATGTAAACTCAACTCCTTTCTAATCCTTTGCAAGACTTATGCCTCACTTTAATCATTGAACTTACTTGATAATTCACACAATATTACATAATTTAAACTAAAATTAGTACATGTAAAATATTTGTGATAGTTCTGATCACACAAAATATAAATGATTAATTAAAATTTTAAATTTAAGTTTGATTATGCACTATTATTTGTATATGATAATAAATTAGTTAATGAAATTATGTTCTATACTCTTTACAAAAGTGCAATAGCAGCATCTTATTGTCACAATTGTTATTATTATTTGCTTTATAGGCATTTTCTTGCTTTCTCCCACTGAGCATGCAACAAAGAAAGTATGCACACAACTAGGGCAAAAGCCTCAAACCCTAGACGGTGATTGACATGTTAAGCTTGTGTGCATGCATCTGTGTATGAAAACATTGTAAAAAAAATTAATTTGTTGCCAGGAAACATGTTGTAAGTTTTGAATCGTTAAAGTGAAAAGCACTTAAAAGAGTTTGAAACCATTACTTTAATCATTTTGAACTTAGTTTCTTGAGACATTAGGTTGGTTAAAGCCCCACATTATGATGGGCTAAGTTGAATCAATACCCATTTGCAAGACCTTATATCCTAAATTAATTAACTAATTAATTTTTTAATTGACCATTGTCTTAACCTAACCCCATGATCACAATGTGAACATTACAAAGCCTTGGATATTAAACTATAAACTATGCACACTATGAACAAGTACAATTATTTCCATTCAGAACTTTGTAACTTTGTCCACCATTTTGCCTTCTTTTAATGGTGACTTGAAAAGTTTCAACACCCATGTTTAGTCCATAAAGCCATAGATTATTGGCACACCAATGTTCTGCTTTTGCTTTGTTGGTTGTTAAATTAATATTAAGATTGAAGCTTGCTTGCCAGCTCCATTGGAATTATTAAAGTACGGCAAATAAAGTACATTGTTACCTAAAATTCTTCAAACTTGGCTTCTTCAACATTGTTCTAATGCGAATTCAATTTGAGTTGATATTCCTTAAATTATATAATGATATGTATAGAATGTATTATGTTATAGTGTACTATTATATATCGTATATCTCTTTAATATATTTGTTTTATTGTAATCTTGACTCTTTAATTATAATTTTTAAATCAAAAATTAAAAATATCAAAAACATAAGTAATACTTACATCAATATCGTTGAGCATAAGTATATAATATTATTGAAACATACTATAGTGGTGTTCATTTAAAATTAAAGTAATATAATTTTTAATTCATAATTATTATTAAATATTAATAATTAGATAATTAATGAATAATAACTATTAAACTAAAATATCATGTTTTCAAGATTAATATATTATAAGTTTTGAGTCAACTAAGTTTATATGTTGACAGTTTATCACAAAACTGTTTGACCAAAAACTCAGCCTTGTCAAAGATTTGGCTACAGACAAAGAAGAAGGTTAACTAGTCATAAGCAAAGTCTTACCAAAAAGAGAAAGTCAAAGGCTAAAGGGCAGACATTTGTGTTTCAAAAAATTAAACCAACCCAAACCCCACAAAGTGGATGAAGAAATTAAGAGCATTGTCAACTGGACTCTTCTTATTTGTCAAATAATTTTGTAATGTTCTAGTTTTATCTTCTTGCTCGTTGAAGTCGGTTATTAATTTGCACTAACACCTAATTTCTTTTGACATTGACCAAATTTGATTAATGCAGTGGATTTGTATCCAATTTTCTTGTACTTGAAAGAAAAAAAAAAAATGACGATCTTAATGGGTTATTTTATAAAATTTTAAGGGTTATATTATATATATATATATATTCCTTTTAGTTGTTGAGAATACATGATCATTTTTTATAAATTTAGTGAATTAAGATGTTTTCTTAGTTTTTTTTTTTTTAATTTAATCAAATAGTAAGATGGTAACTCGTAATATAATTAATAATGAACAGTTTAAATTATATTTAAAATTTTTTAATTTATATCGTAAAATATAAAATTAATCTATAAATTTTATTAAGATATAATTTAAATTATTTATTATTCGTTATATCATGTATTATTATCTTGTTAAAAATAAAAAAAAAAAACTATGAGAGAATGTTTGTCCAAATTTAATAATATGAATTGACCTTTTATTATTGATATGAATTTTGTTTGGAATGCTAATTTTCAATTTCGATTAGGGCCATTTAGCATGAAAGTGGCCCATTTGTCTGATATTTGTGGGCTGATTAAGATTGGTCGCTTATAATTAAAGGGCCTTCTCAAAGCTTGTTAAGATAGGGTGTTTCTATGTACACACCATAATTATTCTGAGGAAGCCTACAGAAGTGTACAAAGCTATTTGAAAGGAAAATGAATAATAAGAAACCTAATATGATAAAAAAATTAGTCAAAACGGTACGTTTCGATTTGCAAGAAAAACGGAAAGAAGCGAAACGGAGTTTGATCCCTTAGTTAAAAGAAAAAGCGCCAGAAAATCCTTGCCATTTTCCTTTTCTTTGTTCGGTTTCATTTTTCTAGCCGTCCAAACACGTTATCTCTCGTTCACTTTTCTCTCTGCTTTCTCCAGTTCTTGGGCTACAGTTCAACTGTAACGCAAGCTGATTGATCTCCAACAAACCTCGTCATTTTGCGTTTATTAGGGTTTGAATTCGCTTGAGTTGACTCGGTTGAGATGTTTTTCTCCGGCGATCCAACCACTCGAAAGCGAGTAGATTTAGGAGGCAGGAGTTCCAAGGAGAGAGATAGACAGAAGCTTCTAGAACAGACTAGGTTAGAGCGCAATCGTCGCCTGTATCTGCGGAAACAGAACCAGGCTGCCACCAAAATTCAGGTCAGGTTCACTGAATTTGAATGTTTGATTGAAATTACGAGTACTTTTCAGTGTTATCAATTCAAATATTGTGTTTGGTTTTTGGTGACATTATTCATTGCTACATTGCTATGTTGTCTGTTAATTGATTCTATTTGTACTTGTACAAGCTGCAATGATTGTTTTAGTTTCTATTAATTTCTTATTCTTTAAAATGTTGTATGTTACATTGTGGTTTTAGAAAAATTTGGTGTCATTTTCGAGTTATACTAGGAATGGAATGCTATGTGAATATAGTTTACGTGTGTCAATTCTTAGTAATAAGAATTCTACTACATGTCATCAATAATAATGCTAGGAAGCTAAATGAGTATATGGAAGTTTTTGGCCAGGAAGTATATTTATGAAATGCGTTTTTGTTAGAAGATGGCCTAAATTTAGTAGGGGGATTAGTCATATTGAGTGATAGAAAGGATCGTAATAATTGGCATTACCGGGTAATTATGATTGCATGTTGTAAATGATTGATGTTTTCTGTGATTTTAACTGCACAAAAAATGCACACCCCATCCTAGCAGACGGAAATTTTTTATGTAGTAGATATAATTCCGTTGAATCTCTCCGTAATTTTTTTTCTCTCTGTCTATTTTGAAATTATATTTGGAAGAATATAATTGAAAAATTATATTTTGATGAGATTTGAAGCCAGCAAATTAATCCAAGCTGAGCAAACCCATCTAGCATAAACCTAGATCATCGCATTCATGCCACAATGGATAAATGTATCTTTGTGCAACTTCTCATTTTTTGAACAAGCATCAGAGGTCAATAGTTTACCCTCATTTGTTGAAATTTTTTTGTCTCCATCATTTATTTTGCCTTCAGAAGTCGCCAACTTGGACTTTAAACCAATTTGTGTGGGCCTGTATTCACAAGTTGTTCAGATTACAATTACGATTGTAATGTACTGTGGCTATCATGAAGATACATTTGCTTACTTAGAATATGCTAATTCATTGTAAACCAGTTGAATGAAATTTCTCTGGATAGGCAATTACAAGCTTTGTACTGTAATTTTTGCAAAGTGTTGACTAAATACTAGCTACAGAAATGCTTCAGAGGGAGAAAGGCAATGGAAATTGAACATTCTAAGGTGCGAGAGCAATTTTATGCTGCCTACGGGCAACATTACCTAAAAGTGGACAGGTAACATGGCTGATCTGTATTTCGATTTTTAAAAAACTGATAACAACATCTTATATCTTTTAACTTTCCTCTTTAACTGCAATTTTTCCCAATTTCAAAACGAGGCGGTGTCAGTGTTCTTGCTGATTTGCCATTGCTTTTATAAATGGTTTCTTTAACTACCTGATTTATTGATTCTGTTGAAATTTCGTTTATGTACTCAGGCAATGTTTTGGTCCAGAATCAGGATTCCTTCGCCAGTTATTTTTTTTCTTTAATGCACGAAAAGTTGGTGATATTTCAGTCCTTGTGGAAACATGCAGGTTGCTTAAGCAATTTGTTAAAGATAGCGGTAATTTTATCATTATTTCTTGTTAAAGTTCTTTTTATGGACTAGTTTGAGCAATATGTTTTATGCACTAATTCTTGTTTATCTTGCAATTTCACGAACTACTCTCTATTTGGTTCATGAAATCATTAGCTAGGCTTTTCTCCTTGTACTGTTGACCATACAATTGAAATGGGATTATACAACTTATTAGCAAAAGAAAAAATGTAAAAACTTATTAGTAGGGGATGAAATATTGATCACATGATGGAAAAGACATATTGCTGTGTCAGCATTGAAATCTTGGTCATTGTGCTGGAAGATAAAAGTACAGTGATTTCATTTTCTTTGCAATACTCAACATGGAATTCCAATGTGTTTTATTTTATGTGCTTCTATACTCCTCATTTCTTATCAGGATCTTGTTTGTTAGCATTAACAATCTCTGATTATGCTACAGGGGATATTGTGAGCCTCTTCTCTGGCATGGATTACTCATCCACATGTGCTTTAGTGGACTACAGAGTTAAAAAATTTGCATTTGCCTGTATTCAGGCCGTGTATCAGAATAGGTTTGTAGTCAGGGAACCCTGTTTTTGTTTATTATCAATATGCTGAGGTTTCAGATTTTTATGAATTTGATTGCTTGTTGTATGCAATATTTTCTCTTATTTTGCAAGCTTGTTATGCTCAGATCTTTATTTGAAAGTCATTCTTCCTTTTTTAGAGTAATTTGGTAATGTAAACTCACCATGTTATCCTTGTTTTTGATCATCGTAACTGGGGTTACACCACGTTCTTAGCCAAAATCACAAAGTCTTTGTTTGCGATTAATGGCTGGTTATAGATAATTACCTTGACTATCTTCAATGAAGATGTGCCTTAAATTATTCACTTTCTGTGTACCCTCATTCCAATTAGGCTTATGATTTCTCTAAATAATAATTATGAAAAAAAATAGGCATATGACTGTATCTAGCGTTTTGATGGCGTGCTTCACCTTATAACTTTCGTTGCATAGAAGGAGCTAAAGCTCTGGAAATCTAAAGCAACTTATCAATCTTAAGGAATGAAAGAATGATTTCCTCTGAACTTCCAGTATCTAGCACAATGTTTCCTTGGAAATTTCTAACTTTTTGCATGTTTCCAAATTCTAGTGAAGTGATTGTGGGTTGAAGCTTTGACATATCTAGGAATGGCTTGCAATGCTTTTATCCTCTAAAAGTGAAATATTCATAAGCCTCTAAACCTGGGATGTGATGAAGGATATATTATATTTTGAGATACCTTCTCAACTTAATAACTTGGTATCGCTATTTGCCCTGGTATATGATATATTTATTGTCAAGGTTTTAGGGCTTGTTTTTTCTAGTCAAAATTAAATATATATTTTTGTAAAAAATTTCTTGATATTTTTCTTGATGCATATGCTGCTCCAACATCTTACATTGTCTTATTCTTTTACAGTAGTCAATGAAAAAATATGCTACTTTTCTTCTAAGTTGATTTGTAATGTAATGTAATGTTTGTTTATCCAATTATTGATTGCGCAGAGAGGAATTGAAAGATCAACTTTTAGTGTCTCCAGAAGAATCGAACACATCAACAACTCTCTTGCTAGAAGCAGTAGTTTTGTTGATAGATTCTAGACTTCCCTGGACTTGCAAGGCAGTTGGTTATCTCTTTCAAAGGAATGTGTTCATTCTGCTGAGGGAACTTGTTCTTACAGGAAAGGTTTGTATCTAATTCTAGAATATCTTATCATAGACCCTTTTTTTTTTTGCCATTGGTTTTCCTTTCTGTGTGAGTTTACCTGTTGGAAATAACATCGTTCCACTTAAATCTCAAATTTAGCAGAAGATGTAGAATAAAATTTGGCTGAAGGGTGAAGAAGGGTTATGTAATTGGTCCTACAGCTTCTGTTATTATTTTCTTGGCACTTGGTATTATAGTTGGGTGTTGCTTTTGCCTAATTTTATTTTGTAGGTTGTTTTATTTGAGTTTCCCAGCTACAGCATTCAGTGATATATGCAAAACTACGAAAAGGCATGATCTTGAATAATTTGGTGCTATTCCTTTTGTGTTGTCCTGTCTATAGACTTTGGCTTTTCCCTATGTGGAAATCATTGTTTATTCATGTTACTAACAGACTTCTCTTTGGTCCTTCTATGTGTAATGATAATGTAATAGAAATTGTTTTAGTGCTTTATGTTTCTTTTGCCTTTACATGCATGTGCTTAGACATACACAAATGTTTTGCTCAGCCACCAATGTCATGCAGGAAAGTACAAGGCCTTGCAGTTCGGCGGGGAAAATTTCTTCATTGGAGCATGTCCTGACCCTTATAATTCCTCACTTTGGTCAAAATCCTTGCATTTGCCCAAATATAGATCCAAGATGGAGTTTCTTTTTGCAGATTCTTACAATACCTTTCTTGTGGCATCTTTTTCCCTACTTAAAGGAGGTAAGCCTCCTCCAATTATTTTCTTCTTAAATAGGTTATATTTCTCTCAATGCCTATTAGAAATCTACATAATGGTGGCATGAATCAAAAAGCCACCAAGTGGTCTTTTGTTATTACCTTTAAGTTTATCTGCTAATCTTTCCTGGCTAACATGTTGGAGATTGTGCTGATGTGTTTTTGTTTTATGCTTCAAGACACTTGAGACTTCTTTCCATTGGCAATTTTACCATGGAGATCTGTTTTTTTCTATATTTAATAGGTGTGATGTTTTTCCATTCAGGTTTTTGCAACTGGAGGGATGAGTCAACATTATGTCCATCAGATGGCATTATGTGTGCAAAATCATGCTAATTTTCTGCCTAATGAGACATCAACTGAGTTGCCTGGTTATGCAAGTCTTCTCGGAAATATTTTGGAAATTGCAGGAGTTGCCTTATCTCAGCCTGACTGTTCATTTGAAATGGTAAGGATTGAATCACATTGTTTTGTTTGTAGACTACCCTCTTTTTTGTTCTCCACTTAACTTTCATTTTCAAAAGAGTTTGAAAACCATATATTGTGTTAGATTGAGAAAAATGTATATCTAAATGCATATTTATATTTGAGATTTGAAGCCAAAGAATATGACCTGTGCTATATTTTTAGTGAGCATGGCTTTTCCCGATTAGTTTGCATTTTCTGTTTTCACAATAATCAACATCTTAGTTCTTATAATAAACTTCTGTTCACCTAAATGTGTTAGACTTTATGAAACCATAACTCTTGTCCTTTGATTGAGCATTCTGGGCCCAGTGATGACAACAATAATGATGCTAAATTACCAGAGTTTGGTTTTTAGTGCCTTGATGTAATGAGTTTCTGAATCTACTACTTCTATTCCTTATTTTCACAGGCTGTTGACCTTGCTGCTGTTACAACATTCTTGTTGGAGGCCCTTCCTCCTATAAAATCCTCCAGTGGAGAAAGTATGTCTTATCTCATAACGTAGTGATTCTACTTTTCTAATTCAATATATTTTTCTATCCTCTATATATGCTTGTGCAGAATAGCATTTCTCTAAATGTATATGTGGCAATGTATATACATATTTTTTGAATTGCTTGAATGAGATGTTTACATGTCTGGTTATTCTACTTCAGGCGCTACAGTCAGTGATGATGATATGATTGTTGGTGATGAAGTAATGGATATAGTTTTGAATAGGAATTTGGAGCAGCAGATAACCAATGCTATAGATTCACGTTTTCTTGTGCAATTGGTATGCTGTCTTGTGTCACTTTTGAAGTGAAAGCTGTGTTTTAAAATATTCAACATCCAATACTTAGTTTTATTCTCTTTGGAACAGACAAACGTTTTATTCGGAGGTATCCTTTTGGTTCGTGGTTCACAAAATGAAGGACCAGATGATAAAGAGGTGGCAGCTGTTGGTGCTGCTTGTGCTTTTCTGCAAGTTTCTTTCAACACCTTACCTCTTGAGCGTATTATGACTGTCCTAGCTTATAGAACAGAACTTGTTCCATTGCTTTGGAACTATATGAGGCGCTGTCATGAGATTAAAAAATGGCCACCTTTGGCATATCTCTCTGAAGATGCACCTGGTTGGCTGCTGCCTCTAGCTGTTTTCTGTCCAGTGTACAAGTAAGACTGGTTGTTTTTACCCATCAAATTCCTGTTTGATGTGTGAATTCTTTATTCTTTTTTCACTTGATTAGATCTTTATGTGTATGTTTGATGCTGAACATCATTTTTGGTTAATCAGGCATATGCTTATGATAGTAGATAATGAGGAGTTTTATGAGCAGGAGAAGCCATTGTCATTGAAGGATATCAGATATCTAATTGTCATTTTGAGAGAGGTACAGTTTAATGATCGATTTTTAGTTACCAGTAAAAGGAGACGTTAAGCACTTCATAAATTTAACCCACAGAAGAAATCTAAAAATGCTGGATGTTTAATTTATGGAGGTTTGGTAGATTTTCTGTGGCTTAATGCCATTTATTGTTTTCAGTGTATGTGTCAAACTAAAATTGGTGACAAATATGGGTTTGTGAACCCTGACTGTCAGAGCTCATCTTTATACATGTGTGTTGATTAGTGATACTAAATATGATAACTGTGATCGATATTGTTTTACTTCTTGACGGTTGCAATTTTCTGCAGGCCTTATGGCAGCTTCTATGGGTGAATCCTACATCACACCCTAACGTAGGGAAATCTGTCTCTAACTCCCATGCTCGTAAGAAGCTCCCAGCTGAAGTCATTCAACACAGGGTCAGCATTGTAGCCTCTGAGGTCCTCTCACAGGTACATGCAGTTATGGAATTTTAGATATCTGTTCAATGAGTCCTCGTATTCATGTAAAACCTGTGTAATTCATTTCCTGATTCTCATAAAAAAGAGTTTTGGGTTTTCATACTATTTCAATTGTTTTTATTGTGCCAGCATTAGTTTTCTTCTCTTGATGAATATAAATTTCAGATAATTGTCAATGATCAATGTAATCTCTGGTTAGTTCTGCTAATTTGGTGGATAAACTGTTGTTGAAGCTGCAAGATTGGAACAATAGGCGAGAGTTTACACCACCAAGTGACTTCCATGCTGATGGTGTCAACGATTTTTTCATTTCTCAGGTAACAGCTCCTCGTTTACATCTTAAGTTCCCAAACTAGAATTGTCTCAGCTTATTTTAACACCATTTTTCCTCCAGGCTACAACAGATGGTACCAGAGCAAATGAGATATTGAAGCAAGCTCCATTCTTGGTACCTTTTACAAGCAGGGTTAAAATATTTCATGTAAGTGACTGAACTTTTAAGTATATCTTCCAATTCTTTTGCGGGAGTTTCTTCAATCACAAAGAATATGGTTGAATGTGTCTTACTAATTGTGTATTTGAAGAAACATGATCTTCCCTTGTGGCAATTTAATTACATTTGTGCAGATTATGTGTTATATTAATTTGCAAATATATCTACCAGTCACAGTTAGCAGTAGTTCGGCAAAGGGATGGGTCTCATGGTGTTTTCACTAGAAATAGGTTCAGAATACGGCGGGACCATATTCTGGAAGATGCTTATAGTCAGATGAGTGCATTGTCTGAAGAGGATCTTCGAGGAGCGGTATTGTTCTCTGTTTATGTTTCTTTTCTGCTTGCATTTCCATGGGAAGAAGAGCAGTCTTTTATCTGTCTGCCACCACAAAATGATTTAGCTTTTTACGTACAGATTCGTGTAACATTTGTCAATGAACTTGGTGTTGAGGAGGCTGGTATTGATGGGGGTGGAATTTTCAAGGATTTCATGGAGAACATTACTCGTGCAGCATTTGATGTTCAATATGGGTTATTTAAGGTTTCTATCTATTTCACTTTCTCTATTAACACAAAATAAATGCAGCCAATTTTATGTTTATGTGGTCTAGATGGGACTGGAACCCCGTATTTGTTAGATCTTCTGACTGTTATAAGCTTTTCTGTGGTTGTTTCTGCTGATTTTATCGTGAATGTGTTTATCTTATTATGAATTTCTTGTTCTTGCCACAACATATGAGCAGTTATAAGTATAGAGAAAAGGGTTGGGTATATTTTGAATCTAAGGCCTTATCTTTATTGATCAAAACTCCCAATTTATGATTAAATACCAGTTACCGTGTAAACATATCTGGAATTTATTGCTTGATTTATGGATATTTTCTTCTGCATTAGTATCTCTTGCCAATGGATTGTCAAAGATAAAGATCTTGAGTTCTGGATATTGTCATGAATTAATATATTCATGGAGTGATATTTTTGTTACACTTATAATCTCATATTAGAAATTAGGATCTTTAATGGTTAGTTGTGAATATAAGTGTTAATTTACTTGTATCAACTTATTTGGCCATTGCAAACAGTATAGTTACGGTTCGAGTTTGACTGAATTTCTACTTGGCATGGTATGTCTAGGAAACAGCCGATCACTTGCTCTACCCAAATCCTGGATCTGGAATGATACATGAACAGCACCTCCAATTTTTCCATTTTCTTGGAACTCTTCTTGCAAAGGTATGAGGTTTTGTATTATCCAAAATTTTTATTGTTTTGTGTTGCTTGTGTGTGGTTGATTGAAGCTGAAGAGCATCTGGCTGCTGTATTTTGATAGTTGTACATTAGATCTTATTTGGAGGTAATCACGAGTTGCTATAAATAAATTGTATTCTTTCTCAAGCTGTTGAATGAGGTCATATTCGTGCTCTGGCAATGATGGAGTTTTTCATCTTGATGGTAATACAAGATGGATAAGAAGAATCTTCATTTCTTTCCCTTTTTTTTTATTTTTTTAAAATTTTTTTCCCCTCCTTGTATGTTCATTTAAGTCTTTGTTGAATTTCATGCTCTTGTATAATGTATGTATAATTTATAATGAAAATAATAGTTATTATGTTAGTATGCAACAAGATTATGCTTCTATAGATTCTGGTGTTTGAATATCTTGCCTAAATATTTTAGAGATCAGTTATTTTGCAGATGCTCTTATTATCTTGAGTTGCCATAATTCTGAATTTCTACATTTCTTGTAGAAAGATATCAATCAATAAATTCTTAATATAAGTTTGATTAGGATTGTTTTTGTTTCTTCCTTTTTTTTAAGGCTCTCATTATACTGCCTTGATACCTCAGATCTGGTACAATCTTGCTTGTGGCACTGCCTTTGATAAAATCTGCATCTGCGAATATTGTAAATGGTTTTATATTTATTTTAATACCCCCAGTTCACGAACTATGTTAATTGGTCATCTATTATGATGGTTTTTGATGCGAAATCTTTTTACTCTTATTGTTGCAGGCCATGTTTGAAGGGATTCTTGTTGATATACCATTTGCAACTTTCTTCTTGAGCAAGTTAAAACAGAAGTAAGGTGTTTGATGGCTATATGATATATTATACCGTGTTGCCCAAACTGCAATATTGAGCAGATTATTTTTTTACTGTAATCTTGGCTAGTGCAAGCTGTTTGGTTAAAAATATCGTATGCATGTGTAGATCGGCACTGGTATAGACATAGAGTAACGTTAAAGATTATATAAGTTTTGCATCTCCATCTTATTAGTTCTGGGTTGCATGGTGACTGCTTTAGCATCTTACATGAGGTTTAAATGCGATAGGCTGTTAACACAAATCATACCACCTGTGATATTATTCTCTCTCTCTCTCTCTCTCTCTCTCTCTCTCTCTCTCGATCGATCTATCTGTCTCTAATCTGCCTCATTGGGAGGATGTTTCCTCTGAATACAATCATAGATACTAAGTAATCCCATTGCGTGAAATACTGATCATGCTAATACTGTTGTGTATTTACTTGTGTGATGTATCCACTACCTTCATTGCATTCTTTGTTACTGAGATGCCCTTTTTTATTGGTTGCTAGATACAATTATTTGAATGACTTGCCATCACTTGATCCAGAATTATATCGCCACCTTATTTTCTTGAAGGTGATGTTTCCATTTATTTAAATGTTGTGCACTTTTTGGATTGGGTGGAAGACTGGAGGGAATTCAATTATGATGGGTTGCTATAAGTATAAGAGGATTGATTTTATTGTTGGACATCTTTTGCTTCTGTGGTTAATTAAGCATTGAGGTTAGGTTCTCACTCTTTTTTTTCCTATTAACTGTAACTGACAGCATTATGAAGGTGACATTTCTGAGTTGGAACTCTACTTTGTCATTGTAAACAATGAATACGGAGAGCAAACAGAAGAAGAGCTGCTTTCAGGAGGGAAAAATATATGTGTTACTAATGAGAATGTCATCACCTTTATTCATCTTGTGTCCAATCACCGTTTGAATTTTCAGGTAATGCTGCCCTTCATCTTAGATCTTTTAGTTTGTTCTTAAATCTCAGATTGTTCTTTCTGTTTAATAATCATGAGATGATGAAATTCTCTCGTTCAGATACGTCAACAAAGTTCTTATTTCCAAAAGGGCTTTCAGCTGCTTATACAGACAAATTGGATTGATATGTTTAATGAGCATGAGCTTCAGGTAAGGTTGACTTTAAGCTTTTGCAGTGATGCTACCCGGCAGGAAAGAGGTGCTTTTATATACACACCTCTAGTTGTCAGCACTATCTGAACTTTGCCCTGAATTGATGTTTTTCAGTAATAACATGCTTCTCAAGTTAGGGAGTTGGCAATTAGTTGGCCAATCAAGACCGGCATAAACAAACACAGACACAAAAAGAAAAATAATTTATCGTTGTTTATCATCTGTTTAGTGTGTCAAATCCCATTTCTCTGATACATGTGTTTTGTTTACAGCTTCTAATATCAGGTTCACTCGACAGCTTGGATTTTGATGATCTAAGACAACACACCAACTATGCTGGTGGCTATCATAGTGTAAGCTGTTTTTCATTTATTATTTTCATTAAAATATATCTTACAAGTGGGAAATGCATGGCATATTATTGCTGCTCTGTTTGTTGGAACATGCTTCATATAGTGCAAGGGAATTCTCATTACCCATTCCTAGTTTGTATCCTATGATGGGGGGAGATCAAATGCAATTGTTGTTGTTATGAATGCATTATAGCCTGACAATGTGAACTGCATTGATGTATAGTCTGACGATTGTTTATCTTTTTTCTGGACAGGAGCACTATGTCATTGAGATGTTCTGGGAAGTTCTCAAAAGCTTTTCCCTGGAAGACCAAAAGAAATTTTTGAAGTGAGTTGTATAATCTATCAATAGTTTACATTTGCATAACTTAATGCTGGCTGCTTGTATATGGGGGTTATTCAGCCTCAGCATTCAGAAAGGATATTAACTGAGGATATTCTCTCCAGGTTTGTGACTGGGTGCTCTCGAGGACCGCTACTGGGATTCAAATATCTTGAGCCTGTATTTTGCATACAAAGGTAAAGGTAGTCGCAAATAATCTGATGACAACCAATACTAAGTTATTAAGCAAATGGATGAAAGAGCTTGCCTAACCTTATTCCACAAATAATCTAATGACAACCAATCTCGTAATGAAATTTTGCTCACTTTTTTGCAGAGCTGCTGGTAATGCTTCTGAAGAATCTCTTGATCGATTACCAACAGTGGCTACTTGTATGAATCTTCTAAAGCTTCCTCCATATCGAAGGTTTGTCTCATCTTGGTATTCTTTGCTTGATAAAAGATCTCTTTTAAAGTTTCAGGCATTTCACGACAAGAAATATTTTAGTCCTAGTTACGTAGTTCCAACTTCTAGTTTCAATCTGAATAAATTAAGTTGTTTTTCCCGAGTCTATGTCATTCACTCTCCTGTTTGTGATACAGCAAAGAGCAGATGTCGACAAAACTGCTATATGCTATAAATGCAGAAGCCGGTTTTGATTTGAGCTGATGGATCTCGTGCTTCTTTTATGCTCCAATGTGAAATATACATCAAACTCAATTCTGTTATCAGTTCTATAATTACAGATTGGTGCTCAGGAATCAAATCAAGTCCCGTCTGCACAGCGCCATAGACTACAAAGATTGATGAAGCAGAGTGAATGCCAAGATATAAGTGGCCAACCTGCTGATAACATGTACATAGGTGAGTACATCCACGATAATTCTCAACTGTGAAGCTTATAGCTCGAATCTGCAATAAATATCTGGACCTATCAGCAATTGGGTGTTACGGAATCTCCCATCATTTTGTAAACAAAACGTGAATCACAAGAAAATGTGGTACAATTATGTAAATGAGAAGGAATAGCAGTTTGTAAGTGGAAGCTGTTGTAGATGTGCTGTTTTTACATTTTCTCTGTACCAATTCCATTCTTGGGGAATAATAACGAAGGGAACCAAAACAAAACTGAACAGCTTATCATTATTGCTATCACTTGAAAAGCAAAGATAAAAATCAATTTTGTCCCATCGCGTATGCAAACAAGTGACCACTGTTATTCAAATGTAACGCTGGCGAGGTATTTTCATTTTGCCAAAATGTGTTGACTTGTCTTTGTCAAATCCTGACCGAGGTAGAACAACTTATTAAGGGTAGAAAAGTAATCAGATAGCCAGCTGAGCTCGTGCAGTCAAAATACTTGTTTCCCAAGGATTGAACACAGCTAAAGGTGCTAGCTTGCCTGCCTGCGTAGGGAAACAAGAACAGGAACGTAACAGGGCAAGTATCAATACTCGTGCATCCTTCTCTTTCATTTCCTCACTCGAAAAATCACTCTCTCAATTTCTTTCACTTCCAAATCACAAACAGACAAACAAACAAACAAACAAACGCCATGGTGAAGGTGCGCATGAACACGGCAGACGTGGCCGCGGAGGTCAAGTGCTTACGGCGTTTAATCGGCATACGCTGTTCTAATGTCTACGATCTCTCCCCCAAGGTCCTTCGAATTTTACTCCGTCGTAGCTCATAAATAATCTATTCGCACCTCATCAATTTTATTGGTTTATTATTATTGTTGTTGTTTTCTTCCGCAGACTTACGTATTCAAGATGATGAATAGTAGCGGAGTTACGGAATCCGGAGAGAGCGAGAAAGTTTTATTATTAATGGAAAGCGGCGTTCGTTTACATACCACTGCTTATTCTCGGTATTTCTTAATTCCGGAAAGAATCTTTAAATTTGTTAGAGAAATGGATATAATTAGCTTTTGTTGTTTACTTCTTGTAGAGACAAGAAGAATACGCCATCTGGGTTTACTTTGAAATTGAGGAAGCATATACGTACTAGAAGGCTTGAGGATGTACGCCAACTTGGTTATGATAGGGTATTGCTTTTATTATTTTGTTTGCTTTTCTGGGATTATTTTGGGACTTCTTTTTTTCTTTTTGTTTGATGATTTGTTGTTTTTTGTCGTTGGTTAGATTATTTTGTTTCAATTTGGATTGGGCGCGAATGCGCATTATGTTATATTGGAGCTGTATGCACAAGGCAATATTCTACTTTCGGATTCTGAATTCACTGTCCTGACTCTTCTCCGGTCTCACAGGTCGGTGATTTCTGCTTTGTTGTATGCTTGTTTTGACTCGGAAATGTGCTGAAATACACATAAAAACCATTAATTGACGAATTTGGTGATGGCTTCTTTATGGATATTTGAATTTTTTGCATTCTTATGCTAGTCTCTCTTAAGGTGCTGTAGGGCGGAAGCTTGTTGGTTGAAATTCTTCTATGTAAGCTACTAATGAAGTCTTGCCGTCTTAGTATGAGAAACCAGTAATCTTAGTGCTCCTGGTTTTTCTGGTGTTTGTTTTGGAATTTTAATGTTGTTAAATTATATTGATTCATATATTAATACATCAATGACAGAGATGATGATAAAGGCATTGCCATCATGTCACGCCATCATTATCCGACTGAGATATGTCGAGTTTTTGAGCGAACTACAGTTTTAAAGTTGCATGCAGCTCTTGCATCATCAGAGGAACCTGATAAGGTTAATGAAGATGGAAATAATGTGTCTGAGGCACCGAAGGAAAAGCAGGGTGGCCATAAGGGTGGGAAGTCTTCTGAGCCAAGTAAAAGTTCAAGCAAAAATGCAAGTGATGGTGCTCGTATCAAACAAACTACATTAAAGACTGTTCTTGGAGAGGCATTGGGTTACGGACCTGCTATTTCAGAGCATATTATTTTAGATGCTGGGTTGGTTCCTAATACAAAAGTTTCAAAAGATAACAAGTTAGACGATAATACAATACAAGTTTTGGTCCCAGCTATTACAAAGTTTGAGGACTGGCTACACAATGTTATTTCAGGCGATAAAGTTCCTGAAGGATACATTTTAATGCAGAACAAGAATCTGGAGAACTGCCCTCCATCAGAGTCTGGAAGTTCTAGCCAGGTTATCACTATTTGTCTCCATGTGCATTTTCCTTTATGTGCTATCACACGTAGCTCATGATTCTTTCTTATTTTAACTCTTTTTTTGTGTTGATCAAAAGACAAATATGCATTATAGGCGGAGCCATTTTATATTCTTAATTGTATTGCTAGTAGCTTAGTGTTTTTGATATTGCTGTTTGGTTACTCCTAGCAGATCTATGATGAATTCTGTCCCCTTTTGTTGAATCAATTCAAGTCAAGGGAGTTTGTGAAGTTTGAAACCTTTGATGCTGCTTTGGATGAGTTCTACAGCAAAATTGAAAGTCAAAGGGCGGAATACCAGCATAAGGCAAAGGAGGGTGCTGCCTTTCAAAAACTAAATAAAATACGCATGGATCAGGTTTGCCTTATTAGCTTGAAACACCATCCAAAGTGTATGCTAATTAAGTATTCTTTTTGTTGCTGCTACATAAACCTAATCTCTTTCTTATTTTGGGATAGAGGTTGGTGCAACTGTACAATATATGATCACACAATTTTTTTAGCATGTATGGATACATTTTCATCTTGAATGTTCTGTTTGTATATATATGAGGTCTGAGTTGGCCCTTCACTAGAAACGGACATTTTAAATAAGTGATTCTGGGAGGAAGGAGCTGTTTTGGCAAAACAATTATTCTATGTTCATTTCTTTACTTGTTTTTGTGTTTTACTTTTATTTTATAGGAAAATCGTGTTCATACACTGAAGAAAGAAGTTGACCACTGTGTTAAATTGGCAGAATTGATAGAATACAACTTAGAAGATGTGGATGCTGCTATATTAGCTGTTCGTGTGGCTCTTGCTAATCGCATGAGTTGGGAGGATCTTGCTCAAATGGTGAAGGAAGAGAAGAAATCTGGTAATCCTGTGGCTGGTCTGATTGACAAGCTCTATCTTGAAAGGAACTGCATGACATTGCTGTTGAGCAACAATCTTGATGAAATGGATGATCACGAAAAGACACTCCCTGTGGAAAAGGTGCTGCTTCAAGTACAAAATTGGTTTTATAGTGTTTTGATGCCTTTTCTCTATAACTAAACAACTAGCTCCTTATGCCATTCTTTCTTTCTATCAAAATTTCTATGGTGCAGTTGGCTTACTTGGTTGTGAATACATTGAAGCTTGTATGGATTGTTCTGATTGTTTGCTCCTAATATTTGTAATGCAGACATGGGATGCATGTCCTAATGGTTAAGAATGACTACAATATGATTTTGAAAAAGTTAGTGCTGATAACATCATTTAACATCTTCTTGCTTATGGGTTTTATTACAGGGAAGATTTTTTCTGTTGCTGATACTGTTTTTAAGTGGTTAGTAATTATTGTATTGGTATTGTTGTCATCATGTTTTCTTCTGTCTATAATGTTTAGTTTGGTTGGAAATGATATTACACCAGAAAATTTATCATCCAAACTATCCGTAGTTACTTATTGCTAATATGTTTCAACCATTTAGGTGGAAGTTGATTTGGCACTTTCAGCACATGCCAATGCTCGGCGGTGGTATGAACTGAAGAAAAAACAGGAGAACAAACAGGAGAAAACTATTACAGCACATGAAAAAGCTTTTAAAGCAGCTGAGAGGAAGACTCATCTCCAGATTTCACAGGTAGCTTTATATTGCATTTATATTTTCCTCAATTCTGGTGTATAGGTATGGATTTCTTTTATGATAGCCTTGAAATATTTAGTTTTCTATCCTTATTTAGAGCTTTGGTAAGTTCCTCAGCTTCAGTTGCCTAACTTCAAGATCCACTACTTGCATCCCCTAAATTGATATGCAGGAAAAAACAGTTGCCTCAATTTCACATATGCGTAAAGTTCACTGGTTTGAGAAATTTAATTGGTTCATTAGTAGTGAGAACTATTTGGTTATTAGTGGACGTGATGCTCAGCAGAATGAGATGATAGTCAAGCGTTATATGTCAAAAGGAGATCTGTAAGTAAATGTTATTATGTTGTTTCATAAGTGATTATGATCTGTGAGTAAATGTTATTAGTTGTTTCATAAGTGATTATGATCTGTAAGTAAATGTAACCTGCTTTAAGACAATTTTGGAGTCTGCTTCTGATGTTTAACATTTTTAAATGATTACGGAACAGGTATGTTCATGCAGATCTGCATGGAGCTTCTAGTACTATGATCAAGAATCACAGGCCTGAACAACCTGTACCTCCTCTCACTTTAAACCAAGCAGGGTGTTTTACAGTTAGTTCCCCCTCATGTTCTCTGGATATCATATTTACATTTTTATGTTTCTATAGTGGAGTGAATTATATAACACATGAAGCATGTTTGAACTTAGATAGTTCGATGTTGTGATGCAGGTCTGCCACAGCCAGGCATGGGATTTGAAGATGGTCACTAGTGCTTGGTGGGTTTATCCTCACCAGGTTAGTAAAACTGCTCCAACAGGAGAATATCTTACGGTTGGGAGCTTCATGATCCGTGGGAAGAAGAACTTTCTTCCTCCTCATCCTCTTATTATGGGCTTTGGACTATTATTCCGCTTGGATGAAAGCTCCCTAGGATCACATTTAAATGAAAGGCACATTCGGGGTGAGGAGGAGGGAGTCGATGATTTTGAAAAAGGTGGACCTCTCAAAGAAAATTCTGATGTTGAATCAGAGAAAGACGCCTCTGATGAAAAGCCGGTAATAGAAGGCATATCCATGGTTGATTCACAGGCATCTCCAGTTGAAGTCAAAACTGTCTCAAATTGTGTTGATAATAAGATATCTGATATTGCTGGAAATGGTGCTGCTTCAGTCACCCCAGAACTAGAAGATCTCATTGATAGAGCTCTTGGGCTTGGATCTGCTTCTATATCAAATACAAAGTATGGGATTGAAACGTCTCAGGTTGATTTGGCAGAGGAAGATAACCATGAAGAGGGAAAAGCTACGGCAAGAGAAAAAGCTTACATTTCAAAAGCTGAAAGAAGAAGGCTCAAGAAAGGCCAGGGCAGAAGTGTTGTAGATTCCAAGTTAGAGAATGAAAAGGAAAGAGGGAAGGATATTTCTGCTTCTCAGCCTGACATCAGTGTTAAAAATATAAAGCCAGATGGTGGAAAAATCAGTCGTGGGCAGAAAGGTAAACTTAAGAAGATGAAGGAGAAGTATGCTGATCAAGACGAGGAAGAGAGGAACATTCGGATGGTATTACTCGCTGTGAGTACGCTTACTTGTGCCTTCTGTCCTTGTATTTAGAAGTGCAGAAGCAGATATATTTCCCACTTTTACATTACATATTTACTTTTCCCCTTTTGGGCCTCTTCATTTAGTTGTTTAAGGCTTCCATTTTTAAGTTCTATTGACCAAATAATGAGTGAGAAATTTATGTGAATTTTCAGTCTGCTGGTAAAGTTCAAAAGAATGATGAGTATCTGGAGAGTGGAGATGCAGCTACAGGCAAAGAGAAGAAGCTTGCTACCGGTATGTTTCAAATTCCAAAGTTTTTTAATTGTATAATGCTTTACTAATTCCACATTTAGGACTACAACAGTTTTACATGATTTTACTTCTGCCAAATACATTACTTGATGATGGAGATCTCATTCAAGGAAGCAGCATAACAAATTCGGATTTATTTCAGCATTTAATATGTTTTGTTGATAACCTGAGACCAATCAATCAAATATTGATTAATGTGCAATCAATTGGGCACCACTTGAAAACAGCTCTTCTGCTCAAAGCGAAATGTTCCAAATGCTCATGGAAATTCTTGCTTCAATTGGAATTTTTGTGTTTATATGCATTAAGATCCCGATTCATGAATCTCTCAGTTCGAGAAATCAAAATAAGAAGATCAAACCGTTTCCTCTGACAAAGTATTGTAGTAAAAAACAAAAAGGTAGATATCTTGAAAAGGAGTTAACTCATCACCGGATTCTCTCTCTCTCATTTTCTATTTAATTGAATAATCTAATTGGTTTGTGCATTGTGGATTGATTGTGACAGATGATCTGCAATGGTCTATACTGATTATTTCCTTAAATCTGGCAGGTTCTGAAGATGCACCAAAAGTGTGTTACAAGTGTAAAAAGGTTGGTCACTTGTCTAGGGACTGTAAAGAACATCCAGATGATTCCCCACATGGTCATGCAAATGGCGGAGCTGAAGATAGTCCCCGTATGGGTTTGGCTGATACTGCTGAGATGGACAGAGTGGCAATGGAAGAGAATGATATTCATGAGATAGCGGAAGAAGAAAAAGAGAGATTGAATGACGTGGATTACCTGACTGGTAACCCACTGCCCAGCGATATCCTCTTATATGCTGTGCCTGTTTGTGGCCCGTACAGTGCAGTGCAAACTTACAAATACCGTGTGAAGATTATTCCTGGCACTGCAAAGAAAGGGAAAGGTATCCAACTATTAATTGTCTCTTACGGCTAATGCTTTCTGTGATGTTTGTTTGCAGCGAAGACAATTTCAATGATTTTGATTTTCCGTTTTCTGCTTAGCCAAAAGAGTTTTCTTTCCAAATTTGAAATAGCTGGTTTTAACATAGTTTACTGTTCACCCAAGATTGCTAAGTCAACAAGTTCAACTTCGTTGACTGTATTCATAACTTTGTCTGGTAGGGTTTTGATCGTGCCCTTTTTCAATTTTTTTGCAGCTGCAAAGACTGCAATGAATTTGTTTAGCCACATGCCAGAAGCAACAAGTAGAGAGAGAGAATTGATAAAAGCATGCACAGATCCTGAGCTGGTTGCCGCAATCATCGGAAATGTGAAGGTCACTGCTGCTGGCCTTACTCAATTGAAGCAAAAGCAGAAGAAGGGCAAGAAAACCGGCAAACAAGAGAGTTAAGCCACCCTGCTTGGAAGTTTCATTCTCACGGACGAGATTTTATTTGTTAAAAAGAGCTTTTGTGAGCGATATAGCAACAATTGGTAAATGAAATTACTGGGAAGCTTGTAAGAAATTTTTACATGGCATATCCTTTTAATACATTTTCATATTTTATGTATAAAGTCATTTTCCAATGTGTTCTTGTATACGATCTTTAGTAAATATAGTGTTGAATTGTAACAATTGAAATTGGGGGGCGGAGGGCCCGCGGGGTGTGAGTGTGTGGGAAGAGTACTCCATTCATGTGAAGCTTTTGAGCTCAAAAAGAGCATTCAATAACAGGGCAAATGCCTGCAATAATAAAATTAATGAAAAAGGAAAAGGATTGGGCTAAAATACATGGCTTAAAGTTTCGAATGCAGTAAATTTTACAAAGCAAATGGTGTGACTGGGATTAGAAAAGGTACAAACCGACTCTCGAAAGTTCAATCATCAATCATCGGCAAAGGGAACACCACTCAACTCTAAGCCTTCAGCCGGTAAGAATTCCGTCAGAGTTAAGAGTTAAGCCACTCTGCAAACGAGGAAGGGATAAAATGGTAAGAGGACCAAATCATGTCCACCAGGATAGGACTGGGTTTTCAATTCATTTTATTTGTTTACTCTGCTTTGGCAACTTATAATTTTTCTTAGGACTTTTTGGAATCCTTTGCTATGGATATAATAATAATAATAATTGAGACAGTACCTCAGGCTGGAATCTAAGCATGTCTGCACGAGCCATGGCTTCAGCTTGAGCAATTCTCTGCCTGAATGTCTGCGCCATCTCCTCCGCCTGTTAATGCAACATGCAGCAAATATAAGTCCTTGTGACTAAGATGACGGATTAGTTTTTACAGACAACTACACTCTGCTAGTTGAAGTTATTATCCAATAACAACTTGCAATTATTGAAGAGAGCCAAACTCATTCATTAGAAATTACCTTCTCAAAAACCAGTTTTGGGTTGCAGATCATGTCTCCAGGAGTAGGTTCTAACTTTTTTGTCAAAAGACTTACTCTGCTTCTCCCACAGTCATGGCTTAGTATCATGACCTACAACATGAAACTTGTTTGATAATCTATAGCATCAAATGTTGGTACAAATTCTGACTAACAAAAAGTTTTATAGGCGTACCTTGAGAGTATCACCAGGTTGAAGAACAGTGGCAACATCTGAGACTCGATCATTACTGATTTGACTGACATGAAGAAGACCATTAATTCCACCAATGTCAATGAAGGCACCATATGGTTTCAGGCTCTGTATGGATCCAATGACCATGGACCCAATACTTAGTTGTGCTTAGCTGTCAGCCATGGCTTTGCGGTTACTGAGGACAAGCCGAGACTGTTCCTCGTCAACTTCCACAAACTTCAGAGGAATATCCTTACCAAGAAGCTCTTCTGCTGTTGATTTCTGATGCACATGAGAGAAAAGTGAAAAACTTGAGATTTAGGATATATATTATACGTAGCTAAATAAAATTTCACATTTTTATATATAATAATGCCAATGCAGATGCTGAATGGTAAAAACAATTGTACAACACAATTTGAACTTCAACAGCTAAACAAGGTCAGATTGCTTGTGAAACAATAAGTGCTATATCTCACACACAACTGGCAAGCTAGGTTAAAAAACTAACTGATGATATCTGAGAGAAAGGAACAAATCCACGAAGGCCCTCTGCCTCAGCAACCACTCCACCTTTGTTTGCACCAACAACCTACAAGTTTATTCCATGAATGGAAATATATAAAAATATCAGCATCCAATATTACACCTATCGGCACAAGAAACTTGTGAAATGAAATGTCACAAGTCCACATGTTTCACTGGATCTTTTTTTTCAATACCTAAAAATCTTTGGCCTCACTAGCATGAGATTTGAAATAAGATGCAATACTCCACACATGCAAATACCCACTTTACCCTTCAAAACAGCATCCTCAGCTTGAAGTTGCCTACATCTTTCCCAGGCAAGCTAGTACTGGATTGACCTTAAGCTGAAGATCAAGCTATCATCAGCTTCGTTTTCACCAATAATCATAAACTCCTCTCTCAAACTGGGAACAATACCTGCTTCTTCTACATTTTAATTTTGTGAATGCATGCCTCTTGAACAGGCAAATATGCAGAAGACTTTGCAGTAATATCAACTAGTGGCCCATGAGAATCTGTACAAAAAACTGTTCCCTTTACCTGAAAGAATTGTACACAAAAACAATCAGCTAGTGCACCAAAAGCTTTCTCATCTATATCTAATAAAATAAGATCTTTCGGAACTAACAAACAAATTTATGGATGCTTGTCTTCCTTGTAAGTTCAAAGTCCAAATATTCCCCAAAAATGATTCCAGTTACACTATCTGCAGAGGTTATAAAGGTTTCTACGCATCCAATACCTCAATGTCCCTCAAGAACAATCGTTGCAATGAATCCGACAAAATCCTTCAATAGTTGCTTTACATAACAATTCATACTTCAAGCTCATACCCGCTACTAGTATACTCACATTTCTTAAGACTGCTTAATCAGTCACAATCTTCTCCAAAAAAATAATATAAATCATGGACAAATTGGACAGAACCGATATAAAAGTTGGAAGCAATAACCATTCCACATATTCACATTATCATTCCTAATTTAATCCCTTAACAGAATACACGCCTAATCCATTTTCCATTAGATAATATCAAAAGCTTCAGATTTCAAACAAAAACAAAAGGAAAAACAAAAAAAAGGTCCAAACTTGATAAACCAATACCTAAAATTAAAATCTGTTAACTTCATATTCATCAACAAACTTTCATTCATAACCCACATATCTTCTCATTTCACTTGCAAACAAAAACCAAAATAAATAAATAATTAAATAAAATTAAAACTTGAAGTACGAGAAACACAAAACCGGCAGACATTCGTTTCACGAACCTTGGTACCCAATTCAGAATTAAAGTCATACTTCTCAAGAGCAGCATGAAACTGATCAATAGTGAAGGGGACGCCTTCCAAGGGGGCTGTACGACACCGTTCGTACGCATCTTCAAACAGTTGCTTCAGCTCTTTCCTCTCTCTAGTTGCTGCATTTGATATTGCAACAGCTGAAACTATCACTCTTTTCTGCTACTGCCCAGTTTTTGTCGATTGCAGGAAAAGGGTTTTCTTCTTGCGAGACGCGAGTCTGCAATTGGTGGGCATCTTAGACTTGTGAATTGTTGAGCCAAAGACGCCATTTTTCGCACTCCCTGTCCATCCGTCCGCCTTTTGCCCTTTGTTATTTTAGTTTGGGAATTCGCCCGGTCAGCTAAGGTCACGTGGAAATTGAAATGGAAGTATAGCTCGACCAAGTGGGGGCATTTTGGTAATTTGAATCACATTTATTTAGAACCAACCAATCATGCGAAGATTTACCACTAACTTGTTAAATTTGAATGTACTTATCTACTTGTATAATACTTCATTTGCCGTTTATCAATCTCAACCATAACACTAATCCTCCTATGCCATCTGGTTAAGATAAATCTAATATATCTTATTATTTTTCACGTAAAATTTAAAATATAAATATAAAAAATTTAAAATATATAATAAAAAAATTGAAAAAATTGATTATACATATATTATATATCTTTTAAAGTCGATTGAACCCACTACATATATTATCATAAACTAATGTTCACCTTTATTTTCAATCAAATGATCGATGCATGCATGCATACAGACACGAAGAAATTCATTCCTTAGCAAGTAAGTTATTCCAAGATCCATTGTGACTTTATGTACACTTGGTTTAATAACACAAGTAGGATATCCTATTGGAATCAAGAACAATTTTGAAAACGATATCCACATGATCAAAAAGCAAATTAAAGAACAAAAAATAGTAACAATACCAACAAAAAATAAAAGCCAATTTCTTTCTTTCTTTTTTGACAATCTTGTGTGTATTATTAAGTACGTAGTTTTTGAACTTGTAACTGTTCTTTCATACCAAATCTCGATGGGTTTGTACATCATCGTTTTGTTAATGGTGCTGTTTCGGGTCTTAGTAAAAGTGCTTTTTGATGTAATAGTTCGAAATAACGACACCGCCCAGAAGTGCTTTTGTGAGCTGTAGTAAACGACATGGTGTATGTCTTCTTCTTTTTCGCAAAGATAATATCCCTTTTGGTATCCTCAACAATAATGCATTCGACTTCTCTATACTGTAGAATTTGAACCGTGTGGAACAATTTTTTCTACGTACAATCACTTGTTTCTGCAATAATTCTCTTCTCCAATCACTTCTCCGGGCAAGGAACATGACATTGAATCCGATCGAATGCAAACTTTGAACAGCACAAGGAATTAAGTTTCGACTTTGACCTGGTGTTGATTCATTGTATGATAGAAATTCCCACAAAAAGTGCTTCTAAGCTTTATGCAGAAGCACTTTTAAGGGGTATTCTTTTAAGGAATTACTGTTTACAAGATTTAAATCATTAATCAGTGATTAAAGAAGGAAATTGGGTGTAAGAAATCCCTCAATTTGATGCTTCTTTACATTTTTACAACATGTTTTTGGAAACATATTATTTGCTTCCCGAAAGCAATTAATGGTAGTTGATATCTTGTCTGAAATCTTCTTAACCCTAATCATGCAATATTTCATCAACGGCAAAGAAGCAACAAACAATTGGTTGAAGCATACAGATTTTGACGCGTGTTAACCATCAGAAAGTTTTTTGGGTATCCACTTTGAATCAAATGTAATCGTGGCAAGCTTTATACTGTTTACTATCAAAATCAAAGGTAGGGTTTATTTCTAACCACCGCCCACAAAAGTTGATAAGAATCTCATCAAAGCTCGATCAACAGCCGTTAAACAAATCGGAAAATATACGATCGTACGCGGCACCAATCAAGCCATTATCCATGCATAAACTTCTGGCTTGTGTAATGTGTCATATGTTCAAAGAGGCAAGTTGACATCCTCAAAGAAACGGCATCCAATCATTAGCATGCCACGTTGGGAAAAAGGGGAAATGGAATCTTAAAATTACATTCAGCCCCCCGGGATTTTCCTCTCCTTTGCATTTTTACCCCATTTTCCATGCTTATATAAAGAGCAGACTCACTGCACAAAATCATTCCATCAAACTTCAAGACAAAATCTCTTCTTACGTCTTTTGCTCTTTCTTTTGTGGTTAAACTTTCAGACATGTCTTTCACTGAAATTACAGACACAACAACAGACATGCCCAAAAGGGCATACGTGACATTTTTGGCCGGCAACGGGGATTACGTGAAAGGAGTTGTGGGCTTAGCCAAGGGTTTGAGGAAGGCTAAATCTGCATATCCTCTCGTCGTTGCTATTCTGCCAGACGTGCCGGAGGATCACCGCCAGATTCTGGAGTCTCAGGGATGTATCGTCCGGGAGATTGAGCCGGTCTACCCGCCTGAAAACCAGACGGAGTTTGCCATGGCTTACTATGTCATCAACTACTCAAAGCTTCGCATCTGGGAGGTAATTAATAGTTAATCACATTATCAACTAGAAATTCTCACTTCATAATCAACGTTCTTCTGGAGTAAATTACTATCGTTTTGTACCGTTACAGCACTGATTTGTCCCAAATTTTTATGCTATCATCCATCGTTATTTTACTGCTAATTATTTTTCATGTTCATCATCCCATGCAAATTCTGAACGTGCCATGTCTGTAGTGGAACTTCTGTCCACGTGTATGGTGGCAAATTTCTGTATTACTAAGTTTGTTGTTTATATTAATCTTGATTTGATTATTGATAGTTTCATTAATATGCTATCAGAATTAAAGTACTTTCATTCTGTTTCTTAATCATGGTTTTATCAGATTCACGTCTATCTCTGTCCTGTTAGCGAATTCTTACATTCTTTTTGCAGTTTGTGGAGTACGACAAGATGATATACTTGGACGGCGATATACAAGTGTTCGACAATATTGATCATCTCTTCGATGCGCCAGAAGGCTACTTTTATGCAGTTATGGATTGCTTCTGCGAGAAAACATGGAGTAGCTCGCCGCAGTACAAGATCGGATACTGTCAGCAGTGTCCGGAGAAAGTGCAATGGCCTGAAAGCATGGGCTCGCCGCCTCCTCTCTACTTCAACGCTGGCATGTTCGTCTTCGAACCGAATCTCTCCACTTATTTTGATCTCTTGGAAACCCTTCAAGTCACTCCTCCTACTTCATTTGCGGAGCAGGTAGCAATTAACCCTGGCTAGTATACACAGCCGAACATTTTTAAATTATGGCGTTTTTGTTTGTAATGTTTGATTTGCGTTGGTTTTCAGGATTTTCTGAACATGTATTTCAAGGATGTTTACCAGCCAATTCCTCCAGTCTACAACCTCGTCTTGGCTATGCTGTGGCGCCATCCTGAAAATGTTGACGTCGACAAAGTGAAAGTCGTTCACTATTGTGCTGCTGTAAGATGTGTTCAGATTTCAGCCAGAAAAAAAAAGCAGCAACTTTTAGTTGATTTGTGTCTTAATATTGAGATTTTGATGATGAATTTACAGGGAGGGAAGCCATGGAGGTACACTGGAATAGAAGAAAACATGGACAGAAATGACATCAAATTGCTGGTGAAGAAATGGTGGGATATTTACGAAGACGAGTCTCTGGATTACAAGAACGTCGTGTCTGCGAACAACGACAAGCTCGGATCACTGTTGATGTCGGCTCTGACGGAAGAGAACATCGTTCAGCACCTAAATGCACCGTCTGCAGCTTAAAAATTAATGTTGGCGTTATATGTAGTAACCATATCTACAGACATATGCAATAACTAACGTACGTTATGTTTGTGTTTGCTGCCATAATTTCCTACGAGTTTGAAAGTATTGGAAATAAATAAACCAAGAATATTTGGTTTCCGTTTGCATTAATAATGCTTCTGAAATTTTCTTGTTGAACTTTGCACGGTTGAGTTTTTTGTGGACAGTTTTTCTCGGGAAAATGGAATCTAGGAAAATCGTACATGCACGATGTTTTCTCTGAATGGTTCCCAACTCTCACAGCCACAAACTACGCAAAGTATCAAAAGTGTATTACTAATTTGAACTTTCCTTGCGAAATGTCCTAATAAAATCAAATCGAAGTCGATCGAAGGGAGAGATGCAAAGAATTAAAACAAAATATTGACTTCCCAAATTAATCTCAGTCTTGCCTCTTTGTCAAACTACCAAATCTTACGTATGAAGGCAACCCTCTTCATCAAATCTTTACTCTTTCTTTGTTTGTTGTCTTAATATTTTTGGTTTCTTCCGCTATTTTAGGATGTCTGCTAAGAGTGCATATGTGATATTTTTGCCCTGGAATGGAGATTATGTGAAAGGTGTTCTGGGTTTATCCAAGGGTTCAAGGAGGACCAAATATGCATACCCTCTTGTGGTGCCTGTTTTTGCCGGATGTGCCGGCTTGAAATTGTCCTGTCTCAGGACTGCATTGTCCGGGAGAGTCAGCCGGTTTACCCGATGGAAAACTAGACCCAATTCGCCATGGCTTATTATGTCATCGACTACTAAAAGCTTCGAATCTGGGAGTGTACAATATCCCTAAAACCCTCTTTTTTTTTTTAATTAACGTTTTAAGTACTTTTTTCAACTGTCATAAAGCAGCAATGCAGAATCGGTGGTTCACCTAAAACCTTGAGACTGCTAGTGCAGACAAAAAAGAAAAGGAAGGAAAAAAAACGAGAGCGGCCGAGAAATGGAAGAATTGCACAAATCAAAGAAGAAACAACATCAGACTAATCGATCAAATGATCAAGGATTATGCAAATCTTGTAAATCTCAGCCAACCCATGGTAATAATTGCACAAATCACTCTTAAATTAATTCTCTTTTGATCAGTACTTTTAGCAATCAATTGTCTGAATTGCAAACTCTAATTATACACTTATAACCTAGAAAATTCTAGTGACTGTATTAGTGTAATTTTATGTGTTGCAACAGGGGAAAGGATGTGAGCATTGAGAACTTACACCAAGGTTTCACTCATATCTTTGAATCTTCATTTGAAAACACACAAGGTCATGCAGAATACCCATCTCATCCTGCACATGTTGAATTCTCAAAATTGCTCCCGGCTGTTTTGGAGAAATTTCTTGCGACCGATTACAAACCCAACTCTGAGCATTTCTGAATTGTGTTGGCAATGATTTCACATACCATGCATGCTGCTGCTGCTGCTGCTGCTGTTATTGTAGTTGCCTTTGGATGTCAGGTCTGTTTTCTTGAATAATATCGTTGTGAGGTAGCGATTCTACGTTTAGACTCTCGATAGATTTCCGACTAAATATCAGATTAAAAATAAAAATTCAAGCTCAATAACATGAGCTGCATTTCAGGTTGCAACTAGGAGCCATGCTTGTTTGGGTGCATGTAAATGGTAGAAAAATTTAGCTAAAGGAAATGCATACTTTAAACAAAAATCATAAATCTCTTCAATCTTGATATGGGAATAATTCAAATTCTAAATCTTTTGAAATCTCTTGCATACCTACGTGATTTACCTTTTAAAATCAAATGGATTTCACATTTGATATTGGCTTTCAAAATGAACGTGATGGTTTTGTATTAAAGAGGACTAATTTGTGATAAGAAGCAAATTTACTATGTTTGACGAAAAGTCTTTTATGTGTCAACATTATTCACGACAAGTCATTTTTCTGTTAAGTCAGAGACGACTAATCATACATGTGACCGAACGTGAAGTGTAAATATTTTATTAGCATTAATTCAAGGGTTAGTCAAACAATAGTTAAGGTAAAGTGGGATTTTCCGTTAGTTGTAGCAACGTGCATCCAACGATCAAATATGAATGAGCGTTATATATGTGGGATTTTCCGTTAGTTGTAGAAACGTGCATCCAACAATCTAATGAATAAATTAATTTAATTTACCGGTTGAGATGAGCATTGTATATGAGGTTCGAAGAAGAAGAAAGAAACGGCAACAGCGGAGAAATGGAAGAAGCTAAGGGAGTAGTGAAACACGTGCTGCTAGCCAAGTTCAAAGACGGGAAAACGCAGGATGAAATTGATGGGCTGATTAAAGGTTATGCAGATCTTGTCAATCTCATCGAGCCCATGAAAGCTTTCCAATGGTAAGAGCTTAACATCATCACACTTGAAAAATACTCTCTTTTTAGAAATCGATGCTGCCCATGTTGTACTTTTTCATTTTTGTTCTTGGGTTGAGGTGATCTAAGTGAAGATGTTTAGTTTATGTATCTGATGAATTGAAATTTGAATTCTTTAGATTTTCATGAGACTGAGGATTGGGATCTTAGTTGGCCTTCTTAATGTTGTAAGAGATTGGGATAGATCTGCTGGAATTTGTAGCTTTGGATTCATCACAGTTTAAAACCCTTTCAATCTTAGAAACCAATGCTGCCCTTGTTGTAAATTTATCATTTTTGTTCTAGGGATATTGTTGTTTTAAGTGAAGTTGTTTTGTTCCCTGTCTGATGAAATGAAATTTGAAGTCTTTACTTTGTCATGAGACTGGGAGGATTGGGATTTAATCGGCATTATTAATGTGTTTGAGAGATTGGAATAGAAATTCTGGAATTTGGAACTGTGGATTCAGCTAAAAGAAATATACTATTGATAATTAAATTTGTGATATTAGCTGCAAATCTCCACGATAGAAATTAGTTTCTTTCTAGGATTGATGCGCTAAGTGGAGAAATGTTGCTGAATTTTCCAAGCTGTTTGTTAAAAATGCTCATCTTTTCTGAGAACCCGCAATATTCTGGTGAGTTTTGTTGATTTTTTTTTTTTGGGTCATTTCTTGTATTGCAACAGGGGTAAGGATGTGAGCATTGAGAACATGCATCAGGGTTTCACTCATATTTTTGAATCCACTTTTGAGAGCATGGAGGGTGTTGCAGAGTACATCGCTCATCCGGCACATGTTGAATTTGCAAACATGTTCCTGGAAAGCTTGGACAAAGTTCTTGTGATTGATTTCAAACCCACTACTGTGCGTGTCTGAATTGCATTGGTGATGTTGTTATCCTTGAATGTAGTGTTTATTTTCTTGGACAATATATGGAGAACTCATTTGAATTTAATATATTGATGGTTGTGTAGTTGTCTTCAACTTTATGTATTTGAATCTAATGATGAGAGTTTCAATACTCTCATATTTTCTGATTGTTGTTGAAAATGAAACAATGGTAACATTACTTTTGTGTCAACATTTTTAAGTAATTTTATTGATCAGAATAAGAGTTTACTGGAATATTGGTTCCATGGTAGCAAATTTACTGGTAGATACTGAGAAGTAAACTTTATGTTAACTTCTTGAGTAACCTTATTGATCAGCAATGACAGAAATGATATTACAAAGATTCTTAAACTTTTGCTTCCCTTCTTGTACTTACAAGTCTGCTTTGCAGCTCTCAGCTTTCTATATACACTAGTTGCTCAGAACAAATTACACTGTTTTTTCAATTCAGCATCTGTTGTTCTTCGTACAAGTGTTTTGATTTAAGCTGAGAAATGGGAATCACTAGTACAAGTTCTGATAAATCAGTTTCAGCTTTTCCTGAACTTGACTTCAAAACTTATAAACAAAAATCTAGATTTTAGCATCACTTTCTGGCACTTTCCACTCTGCTTTGCAGCTCTCAGCTTACTCCATGGCAGCATTTGCTGCAATTCTTGTCCTGTAATATTCACTGTTCAGACATTTTCTCCTCACATCTATGAGCTCAAGCATGGCAGAGCCAAAGCTTTCTGAGCAATCAACACACTGTTTCTTTAACACTGGATCAGTTGTCTTTTAGTGAGCTAAGTGTTTTGAGAATCTAAACAAAAATCTGTGTTTGTCTCAAGAAGCAAACTTCTTTGATCCTGTAACTTGTTAAATAGAAAATCTTAAAACTTTTTGAGACAATTTTACGAATCCATTTTATTTTAGGTTATTTATTCAAATAATCACCAGCTTTCGCGGTTTGGTCTGGCCCATGTAAAAGTTACATTCACATTGAGAAAACGACGCCGGTTTACAAACGACACCCCGTAGGATACAGATGACATCGTTTCTTCTTCACGTCTCTCTCTACCGAAATTCTAGGCTTTTCAGTATCAATTCTCTGATCCTTTAATCGAACGCTGCTATTCATACAAGAGAGCCAACAATTACGTGGGTTGGTTTTGAATAGCCGGCTCCTTTATTTTTGTTTGTGTTTCTGATTTTTCAAGTTCCTTTTCACTTAAATTCTCTACAGAAATCTCCGAACAAACGTCAATTCAGAACTTTTCTTCTTATCTCTTCGAGACGGGACCAGTATTAGCTCAAAATCGATGGCCACAACCAGCAGAATTGAACCCCATGTCCCAGCTTTTATTTTCCTCCCTTTTTTTAAGTTTCTCACTAATTTGATTTCTTTTTTCGTTGCGCTGTATTAATGCTTGTATTGTTGCTTTAATTCAAGTTAGAAAATGGAAAAGAGGGTCTCAATATTTAATGTGTTTTGATTCTAGAGTTATATTTGGTGTAGTGTTCCATGTTAATGATTTTAGGTACTTGTGAATGATTTTACAACCATGGGAAACATGCAGGTGAAAGATATGTTCTATTATTTTCTTTAAGGACGGGTTGAATGTTGTGTTTCAGGCAATGTAATTGATAAATCAGCTCCTGGTTCAAGCTCAGAGGCTCAACATGAAGATATTGGTAAGAATTTATGATTTACTGGTCGTCGCAATAACTCTTTGTTCCTGTGGTTGTGATGCGTTATTCGTCATTATTTATCATCTTAATTGTTCTCTGATGCCAGAGATGAAAACTCATGTGGACACATTGTGGAAGCAAATGAATAAAGGAGTCTCTAACAAGACTCTGATGTCTTTTCTAAAAGAGTGTAGTCTCACTGTGAATAAAACTTCATCAAAGAAATCCAATGTGAATTTTTTTGCCCTCTGCCTTAAATGGAGTTACTTGATTATTTGTTGGCTACTGATGCCTGATTTTGTGTTACAGATGTGGATTACATACCTTGACTTGGCACCAAAGAAGGGAGGGTCATTTGGGCAAGACGTGGCACAAAATGTAATCGATGATGATGAGAATAAGATTGATGCTATGTGGGAAAAGATGAACGAAGGAGTGCCTAAAAGGACATTCAAATCTTTTTCAAGCAAGCCTAGTTCAACCATGAATGGAACTTCACAGACAATAACCAAAGGGTTCCTTTTTAATTTCTCTGCTTGCAGTGGAGGCGCTTTGACAATGAGGCTAGAGTTTAATTTTTTTTTTTTTCTACAATTTTCTTGCATAAAATTCGATGAAACTTTTGGCATTTGCATCAAGAAAGACAGAATCCGTTGTGCAAGATGCACTGCCGGAGAATGGCATCGTGCCACAAAAGGGACCTAGTGTTATGGGGGATGAAGCTAGTGATGAGGCCAAGAGAATTGCTGCAGCTGCTCTATCAGCGGTCAAGGGAGCTGCGGCAGCTGCTGCATCGGGTAGGGGTAAAGTTGGGGTAATCACATAGCCTTTCCCGTGTTCGTCTGGAGCTCCTAAATTTTTTTGGCCCGCTAATGAGCTAGTTAATGAAGTATTCTAGCTAATTTGCAATGTTTTTAGTGTGAAATCAACCTCTTGAGTTTTTCCAATGTTTTATCCTAGCTAAAGTGTAGCATTTAGGTCAATTAATATTTCTGGGGATGGCTTCAAGATTTATTTGAAATTCTTATAAATGTGCTAATATTTTGCAATCCTTTTGATATTTCTATGAACAATTTGCTAATGGTGATTTATTCTTTTTCACAGATTACTGAGGTTCGGGACTTTGCAGGTCAGGACATTGAAGTTAAGAAGTTCCTTGATGCTGATTCAAAGGAGGCATCTGAGAAGGCTAAAGCTCCTGCATCTTCAGCAGTTGATGCAGTCCTCAAACTAATTAGGAAGCAACCGAAACTCAGGGTGCTCGACAAGAGCATAAGGGATTGGGGAGAGTTCAAGGAAGAGCAGAAATTGGAAGAGGAATTAGACGCTTATGAAAAGAGCTCAAATCGGTATCCGGACAAGGTTTCCTTCTTGCAGCGAGCAGGTTACAGGGAGTTTGAGCGGGAGAGAGATGCAAGGCTGCAATCACAGGCCTGGCGGAAACCAGACATGCGAGGGGAGCCATGAGTATTTGATACTTTCTAAATTTGATCTTCGATTAACAGAATACGTATGACCATCGTACAGAGCTGAAGATTACAGAGCTATGAAAGGGTAGCTAAGGCCTTGCTCCCGCACAGAAGGCGGGCTTTCGAAATCGTTTCCCGGATGTGGCAAATTAATTTTGGAAATGTTGCACATACTTTGGGGATATTCTGTGAACATATATTTGCTTACAATAACAATTTTCATCCTCTCCAGTTTGTAGAATAAACTAGTCTAGTTTGAATGTAGAATTAAATACCCATTGTACAGAACCTTTACAACCAATCAAAATATCTGCCAAATTATCTAGAAAAATGATGAAAATTAAAAAAAAAAAAAAAATGACATGGAACAATATGAATGCACCATCACACTTAAGACAGAATGTATCAAACTGTGTGGCTCTGAATATAACTAGAAAACTTCAATAAACTCAATGTATCTCACATGACTTATTTTTTTGCATATCAGCAGAAAAATGAAACAAACCAAGTTATTCCGTCATTTGACAATAACAAATGGAGGAAACCAAATTTCTCTTCAAGCATGCATCAGCTTCTGTGTTCGAAGATTGATAAAACATGAAGAAAACTTTTGGTAAGACATCCCAATAATCTCAAACTAAAATAACAGTCATACCATGCTTCTTAGATGTGAATGGGTTTGTCGTGAGTAGCCATAGCAGCTTCCTTCAATGCCTCACTCATTGTAGGATGTGCATGGCACACACGTGCTATGTCCTCACTCGAAGCATCATAATTAATGGCGAGCACAGCTTCGTGGATGAGCTCTCCAGCATTGGGTGCCATAATATGAACACCCAATATTTTGTCAGTCTCTTTCTCAGCCACAATCTTGACTATTCCTTCAGCATCATCAATTGCTTTTGCCCTGCTATTTGCCAAGAACGGGAACTTCCCAACACGGTATGCAACACCAAGTGCCTTTACCTGCTCCTCAGTCTTCCCAACTGAAGCAACCTCAGGATGTGTATAGACAACTCCAGGGACCTTATCGTAGTCCACATGGCCGTGTTTACCAGCTATGAATTCCACACAAGCAACACCATCCTCTTCTGCCTTGTGGGCTAACATTGGCCCTGGAATTACATCACCAATGGCAAAGACACCTGGCACGTTTGTAGCAAATCTTTCATTAACTAATATGCGCCCAATCTTATCAGTTTCCACACCTATCTTGTCCAGCCCCAGCCCAGCAATAAAAGGAGATCTACCAGCGGACACCAGAACAACGTCTGCTTCAAGAGTGGTCTGCTCACCACCAGCAGCTGGTTCAAGCGTTAACTTCACACCATCTCCGGATGTATCAACTCCCACCACCTTAGTTTTGAGCATGAATTTCATATTCTGCTTCTCAAGTGTGCGTTGAAATTGCTTGCGAATTTCCCCATCCATGGTTGGGACAATCTCAGGGGCAAATTCAACGACAGTAACCTCTGAACCCAGTCTGCACCAAACAGAACCCATCTCCAGCCCAATGTAGCCTGCCCCAACAACCACAAGTTTCTTTGGAATTTCAGACAATGCTAAAGCTCCAGTTGATGATACAATTTTCTTTTCATCAATGGTGATCCCGGGTAAAGACTTGACATCAGAACCAGTAGCAATTATGATATTCTTGCCTTTCACAACAGTCTTTCCACCTTCAATGGTATCCACAGCAACCTCAGATGGGGAGATAAGCTTGCCATAGCCTTTGACATAGTTTACTTTGTTCTTCTTGAATAGACCTTCAATACCTCGTGTAAGATTAGCAACAGCTTTATCTTTTTGGGCCATCATGGCTGGTAAATCAACCTCTACAGAAGAAAACTTTACACCATGGCTGGCAAAAGCATGCTTGGCTTCATGGTACATGTGGGAAGAATGAAGAAGCGCCTGAATGTTTAACCAAAATAAGGGAAAAAAAAAAATAAAAACTATGAATAGCCACATTTATGGAACGCACTTGATTAAAACTTGAAAGAAAAACTTAAAACCACTCCCCATGAAGCACTAAATGACAGAAAAGGAATTCTCATTTTTCACATTATCAAAGCAAAAATGTTGAATAATCCAGTAAGTCAGGACTCATAGCTTCTGCAAAATACATAGACCAAAGTATTACAAAAATATTAGATAAACAAACAAGTAGGACACTAATAAAAGGTCTCATCACTTATTAGTTATCACACTATTCATCTCCTACGAACATCATAAGCAGTAGTCATAATCCAATTGCCTTCAATTTTGTCATGGAAACAAGTGAGAGAATATATCACCCGAAAAAATGTGGAGTAACAAAATAGAAGCCATGACAAATTCTTACTCCTTACATTTCCAATTTTAGGCATAAGAGTTCACTTACCTTTACTACAAATTGCAAAGCGAATTCAAAAATAATGATGATGATAATAATAAGGGAAGAAGATTGAAACTTTTTGAGCTCCATAACAAACTCATAATTCAAACGGTTCAGCCAAGTAAAAAACTAAACTCCATGTTATTAACACCAAATACCAACTTCAAAAACGAATCTTGATTCATAAAAATAATCTCTCTTGACAAACACAAGCATAAATTCAAAAGTACAGCCATCAGTCATGTCAACGCAATTATATTAATTCCACTAAAATAATTTTTTTCACGAAATGAAACGGGGAGATTTACAAACAAACAGACCTTGGAGGGGATGCAGCCAACGTTAAGACACGTGCCACCGAGTGTTCCGCGCTTCTCGATGCACGTGGTCTTAAGTCCTAGCTGAGCGGCTTTGATGGCGGCCACGTAACCTCCAGGTCCACCTCCGACGACGACGACGTCGTTCTCCTCAGATCCCGAAGCGAACCCCCTCGAGAAACTGGTAAGCGAGAAACTGTACTTCAAAACATCACTCGTTGAATTCGAGACATTTCTCGTTAGCACGTACGCCTTTCTTCGAGCAAGACTTGCCATCGCCATTTTCGCAAAAGCAAAAACAAGAATTTCTTCTATGTAATGAGTCGAACCAAACTGTATGCGTTTTGGTCTAATAGATACTGCGCCTTATACGTAAACGTTGAATTTTCCTTTTTTTGTTTTTTTTTTTTACACTCCTTTAGGGTGATTTGGTGTCCTATTGCGTAGAGATTTAATTTAACCGATCAATCTGAACCGTCGATTAGGATGTCATAAGATTGTGATGGCAGGTATGATGCACAGGCGATTTTGTATTTTGCTTCCAGCCGTTGAAATGGTAAGTCAACATGATTTTATTCCAATAAAATGCGGTCCAGTCTTACAAGAAGCAGATCTCAATTCAATGGCTGAACTCTTCTGATCAGAATTCTGCTGTTCTGATATTTGGGTTTGGACTGATACAGAAGAATCATGAAAATTGGTGGCCTCACAAACCCTAGCAAGACCGTAATCCACAGTTGGTGGTGTGAAAATGGCCAAGGCTGGTTTCGTTTAATGGGCTGCTAGCAATGCATTAGATAAATTTTTTTTTTTTATCATATTCAAGATATATCAAGAGAAATGGCCTACGAAAGTGCATACTATCAACAGTATGTAGAGATTTATCTGAAATGGAAGTATGAACTCACTTTAGATTCACAGGGGATTAGAAAAAAGGGACAAAAATTGGGGATGCATATATACAGTTATACACAGAGACATGAAAGCTTAAGGAAGTAAAAGTTGAAAGCAAAATGGCTGGGTCAAAGCAGAAAACCCAACCCATTAAAGTTGAAAAATAATTCCAGCAGCCTAACTGTTCTCTTTTTCTACACTACTACAAAACTGCCGGCTGCTTTTTCTCTAATCATCTGAAACAGCCTAAAAAAAGGTAAAAATCACTTTCTCAACATTATAAATGAATAGTCTGAAAATTATTTGTATGTACAACCAATCAATTGCCTTCTAACGAGTTCTTCCAATCAATTGCCTTCTAACGAGTTCTTTAGCCTATTTTGGCCTCTTCAGATAGACCAGAGCACCTGAATCTTCGTCGCTGAGGAGGACATGACTCAATGCGAGGAGGAGTGGAGAAACAGACAACAATGACAGTGAGATTATCGGGTGAATTTTGGCGCAAGGCTTCTTCAACAAGTTCTTGGGCACATTGTTTAGGGTCATTGTGCCGCCTGAGCCTACGACGGACAAAGCTTACTGCATATTGGCTTGACATGGCATCCCATATACCATCACAGCCAATGATTAGGAATTCATCATCCTCCGTTAACACAACTTGTCGGACATCTGGGTCAGAGATGAGCGGCGACGGAGAACCAAGAGGGAGTTTCAACTCCCAGTCTCCCAAGGCTCGTGTGACAGATAGAAAACCATTAAGATATCCATCGTCAATGTGACCACCTAACTCCTCAACTCGCCTGCGCTCTGGTGGATAGGAAGGTCTATGATCTTGAGACATATCAACTGCAACTCCTTTTCTGCAAAGAACTGCCCGGCAGTCACCAGCATTTGCAACTAGTAAATGCCTTCCAAGAACTAGAGCAGTCAGAGCAGTTGTTCCGCATGAACTACTAACACTCTGTTCATCAGCCAAGGCAAGGTCTGCCAACCAAAATGCTTTCCTATGGGAATTCTCCAATGCTGCTAAGAAGATATCATCAATATCAGATGTTTGCGGCAAATCAGCATCCTCAAAAAATAATTTCATAGCATTCTCCTTGATATAAACAGCCGCCTCAGGTCCACCATGACCATCAAACACTGCATAGAAAGCACTTGGTATATGACTCTTAAAGAGAGATCCAAGGTGGGCAGATAGATCATCAATCCGAATGTGCTCGTCATCCATTGAGAGCCTAGGTCCAATGTCAGCATAGCTGCCAGAACGAATGTCTGGGACAAACTTGACAGGTGAAGACTCCAAAACAGCACTTTTCACGGTCTCCGCACAACTAACAACCTGTAAAATCAGAAAGAAACAGGTTAGCCAATGTCCCGAGATTCTCAAAACTAACTAATTGTCAAAGCTGAACAGAAACAACAAATAAGCTGCAACTTCAATTCAAAAATCTAAAATGATTGACCAGCACAAAACATAAGATTCAACCCACTGAAACACATCTGTTCACTGTCATACTAACATTAAAGCCTTGTCTGTATACATTCTCAAAAATTTACTTCCCAGATAATTTTTATTTTCCCCCGAAATATCATGTTTGAGGAAGATAGATTGGTAATGTACCATCCACCCTTTTCAGGAAGCCCTTCTCCAAATAATTCAAAACAAAAACAAACTTTTCTACCAACTCAATAACCAAGTATTTTCTTTTCAAAATTGCTGGGATCAATAAGGACACAGCCTAACCCAAGTTTGCTCAAGCAGAAAAATAAAAGTAAATATCGAATTGGGACTTACACGGATATTTTTCATGATTATTATTCTGTAAGTAAACTAAACAGCTTCAAACGGTTTCTTCGTAAAAGATACCATTAACTACCATGATTTCAACCGATAAACACAGCTTCTCAAATTCTTAAAACCCACAATATTAGGAACTCTATGAAAGCGAATACACCTAAAACAGAATAAAAACACCAGACCCATTCAAACAGGGGAGCAAAAAAAGTAACTGAAAACTAGAGCCATCGAACATATCCCAAATTCATAAACAACACAATCTCTAAGTGAATTTGCATGAAATAATTCCCATAGAAAAATATTCAAGAACAATAAACGTGTGAATCTAATTATGTAACCCATCATTCACAAAACCCAGAAAGAATCCAAATATACAAAGATTCGCAACGTTAAAAGCGCCCATACCCATCTAAGAATATCAAGAAAATTTTCATAATAAATGAAATAGAAGAAATTTTATTTTTTGAAATAAAGGAATTACATACCGATTCAAAGCAGGAAATTATCTCCGTTTCTGCCACCATATTTTGACCCAAAATCATCTCCACTTTCTCTTAAATTTTCTTTACGTTAATCTTCAAAATGCTCAAAAATTACGACGTCTAGTATAAAATTCAAGAAGAAGAAGAGAAAGAGCCAAATGAAACTAGGGTTTGTATTTGTAGCTTCTTTGCTTTGCTCTGCTTTGTTTGTTTGATTAATTGATTGTATGGATGAAAAAATTCCACGACGCTTTAATTCTGCATATGCTTTGCTTTCGCCTTCTGGATTTTGCTTGCAAGCGAGCCTTTTTAATTAACAGCGTAATCTAAAGAAAGACGGATTGCGAATCCAATTAAGATTTTAATTACTAAATACCGGTTCAGCCAGTTTCACCGCCTTCCAGTTACTGACACGTGTAAGTACTTAAAATTGTAGCCGCGTCATCCTTTTTCCTTAAAAAGATTACTACTATACTTCGACTTGAAGCATTACAATTTTTTTTTAATTTCTTTTTATATATATATATATATATATAAATAGCACGTGAAAATCATTTTAAATTAAATTGTTACGATTCAATTTATAATTAAATATTATTTTATTAATTAGTGGAGAGTAATGACTGAATGATTAAGCCAAACTTTTTGATTGGTGCATATCTCTGACGTATTGTGTGGTTGGGCAGATGATGAGCTCATTGCCCTTTTGCCTTTTATTAGTGTAAATGCCAAGTTTGCTATTAATCAATGATTAAAGTATTGCTTAATAGTAATAATTAATAATAATAATCAAACATGCTTTCGTCCCAAGTCCTCTTCCTTTTTGGGTTTTTCCATGTCAACCAACTTTTAAGAAGTAAAAGAAGATAAGGAAACTCCTTACCTAATTAGTTTATTAAAATGTCTAAAATATATATATATATATATTGATTTGAATATAAATATTTAAATAATTAATATATTAAAATGAGAGATTAGGTTATGGTATTTTGTCCTTTTTTAAAGAAAATTTTTTAAAAAATATTTTTTTCAAATATTCTAAAAATTATTTTAAGCATATTTTAAGTATTATTTAATATTTATTATATATATTTTTTAATATTTTTTATTTGAAATTTTATAAAAAATATTTCAAACCCCATATAAATAAAACAATAAGGAAGCAAAGACTTTTTGGGCAAAGTGAAAATGCTCTAACGGGTGGTTGAAAGTATTAGGAGTTTAGGTGAGGAGGGAAGGGACGATGATGATGATGATAATGATGGGTGATTATGGACAAAGATGGGAAAGGAAATGCATTGGAAATACTATAAAAGAGAATTGACGAGTAGAAAGAAAGCTAACCAACGAATGAGATGGAGTGTCTTGGAAAAATAACACATAGTCGTCGTCGTCGTCGTCGTTATATAAATAAGTGGATAATAATGCTTGTATTCTATTTCTCAATTGGAAAAGTTGTGTGCTCTACACATGGCATATAATAATAAGCCAAGCAAGCTAAGACCCATACCCCCTTTTATATCCAAAGTGACTATGTTTGAAAGTAGACAACATCCTTATCTACCATTCATTAGTGCACAAAAAATAGAAGACTTTAAGGAACATATTACAAGCAAGAAGATACCACAGGCTACATTACATATATCTTCTTTACTCTTTTATTAAAATACAAATAAACAATAAAATATTATAACAAAAAAATTAATTAGAAATTACAACAAAAAAGCAAGAGAATCATGGCACCATGTATTTTAATATGAGTATATGATAAAAAAGAAAAAAGAAAACAAATTGTCTTTAGTATGAGTTGGTTATTGCTACTAGTAGTAGTAGTAGGATTAACGTCTTTTTTTTTTTTTTTTCAGTTAAGATGTCAATTGAAGAAGAGGTGGCATAAAATTGATGTACGTGCATTAATGAGAATCACTAGAAGTAGGGAACCTTATCTTGCTAAATGCCTTCTTAGATTGGCGCTGCCTTGAGTGAGTGGTTGGTACACATTCAGTGCGTTGTGATGTGCCAAGTGCCAACCATTGGAGGTGAAAACGGTTGTGTGAAGATGCATGGCTACTACAAGTAAATACAAGTTTCTATCACCACCACCGACGATTGTCTGTATATACAGTAATGATGCATATGTGTCATTTGCTGATTCTTATTTTATCTACAACCTTTGATATCTCGTCTTTGTATCTGATTGGATACAGAGAAACAAGTTCAAGATCAACTGAGCAAAGTGGTTGAACAATATAAATGGCTTTGAAGAGTTCAAAATAATCACTAGAGAATATGTATCAGACTGAGTTTGTACTCACCCCAACAACAAACTATATGAAATTTGTGTTCTTTTCACCAGGGATTACAATTCGTAATGGACAATGAATGAACAAATAACACCATTCTTCTCCGATTACAAAAACTGTCAAGAACAGCAAGCACTAGTTCCAGTTCAATCCAACCGTAAAACTATAGCAAGCTTAAATCCAGAGTCGCCGAAGCTGAATTTGAATGAGCTGCAACTCAGATTTTTCCTAGAGTTTCTTAGTTGGGTTTGAGTCAAAATGATTGAAAGCTTTATGTCTCAAGTGGCAAGGTGATATTTACTCGCAGCAGAAAGCCCGGTGATCTTTCTGCAGCTTCTCCCATAGGCATAGCACCAATCTGGGGCCTTGGTAATGAGCAAGAATATAATCTGATTCACATCCTGCATTGTAGAACCTGTCATCACTCATGTAATGCACTTCTTTACCACTGTTTTTGAATTGTTCAATCCATATACCCATTGCAACATCCTCTAGCTTAAAAAGCTGAAAAAAGGAAAAATGATTTTAGGTGAAGAAAAATGAACATGAGACCAAATCACCAAACTTAAGCAAGTTCTATATGCTTGAGAGGCATGCTTCTCAGCACTTGAGAAGTGGTGCAAGTGTTTGACATAAAGAAATAGATCTTCCAATAAAGCAAAAGAATGAACTTTGTTGTCTGTTAGCAAGAGAAATTTTACCCTGAGATCTCTTTCCTGGTGGCCTCGAACAATGAATTTGGCAATGTCACGGGAGATAATATAACCTGGACCATGGGCCCATGGTGGGTACAAGGAATGTGGCCATTCCTGCACAAAAGAACACTGATTACAGTTCTATTCAAGTGCAATAATCTTCTTTGACACAAAAAATTATGAGTGATTGAGATGAGTACCTCTTTACTGATATACCATTTGCTATCTTTGTCCCTATTAGGTGAAGAGTCAGATGAAATAAGACCATGTAACAGGCCTTTAGATGGCTTCTCCTTAAGGTTTGTGAGAACTTCATCAATCCTAACAAAAGCATCATCATCGGTTTTCATGATATATTTAGCAGGGAGGATTTTGGTCTGCATATTTAATGAGAAGTCAAATAATGAGTAAATCTAGAAAGTGAGGGCAAAGATTTATCAGAATGTATATTCCTAGGCCTAATATTTGTGGCAACATACCCCGAAAATGCAAATTGCAACAGTTTTCAGACTGATCAGGCTATAGTAATCAACAAAGGGCATTATTTGGATATCCCCATATGCTTGAGCTTCTTTCCACAGCTCAACATTGACCTGCCTGTGCTTGTGCTGCGGGGACAAAGACCAAATCAAATTATGAAAACATTTTTTCTAATCAATTATAAATATCCATAAATAGCACAACTAGAAAAATCTTGGCCTTAAGGGAAAGCACTATAATAGTGCATATAATTTCATTCATTTTCTGTTTCACAATAATAACAAGAGAAAATTTTCAAATTACACCAGTAGACTCAAAGCATACAGAGGTTTTATGAAACAGAGCTAAAAGGCAATTACAAATATTTTACGGAGAGAATCTAAGCAATGTCAATCTCTATTTGGGCTAACAACACAACTTTATATCTAAGAATATAAAGACTGTCTGGGTAAGAATAACCTAGCTATCATACTTTACTTACAAGGCCAATGAAAAACCGGACAGCTACATCGCCAGAACGTACATTCGGATACCGCATCCAGGACCTTCTCAATGCCATGCGACGCTCAAAATTATTTCCGGTAGAGAAAACCCCAATTAACATTACAAGTCTTTTCATGGGAACCAAGGGAGCTTTGAGATGCTCAACATCAACAATTAAATCATAGTCTTCAGAGACAGGCAAGCGTTGAGCAAAGGCAGAAAACAGATCAACACCACCAGCCACTCGAACTCCAGTAACTGACCATGGTTCAAGTTTCTGCATTAGTAGAAAAAGCATCAAAGATGTGAATGATTACTCCTACCTGAATAGGACATTTTGAGGCCTCATGTGAATTCTCATTTCCATCCATAACTGTAAAGAACTCATACCTTACCTCCCTATAAGCAAACGATGTTTCATGCCTTCCATTCACAGTCATATGGAACCCATCCAAACCAACCCATAACGTGGCCGTGAATGGATTCCCATCCACAAATGGGAAATTAGAGGTATCGTGGGCACCTCCGCTGGAAACATTGGCCAAAATGTCACTGCTAGGATGGCTTGTATTTTGATTCTCTTCCACGATTCTTCTCATAACTTGTTCGTAGCAAGGAACAAGTCCATCAACTGCAGTGGTTTCTACAATATGTTACATTACTGATTGCAAGATTTTTCCTTCCACTTTCAATGAGTGAAAGAGGTATGCAAAAATTTATCAAAACGAAAAAAGAACACTTGACTGAAACAAAGTTATTGGAAAAACATATTTATAAGAATTTGTGATTACTTTTCAGAAGCAGGGCTCCTGGGTGTAACACACACACACGAGATTCATCATATTTTTGAAATTCAAACCTTAAATTTGTATAGAAAATTACCCTCAATGTAATCATCAGAAAGAAAGTCAAATACGAACTATCCACAGCACAAGAATCAAATATGAACTATCAACAGCACAAGAACATTATGGTACAAGAATCAAATATGGACTATCCACAGCACAAGAACTCAACTCTAAAAAGTCTAGATGATGCACGTATGATGGTACACTATTGTAAATGATATACCTTTGAGGGTGTTAACAGATCCATGAGCAGGGCATCTTTCCATTTTGCCCCACCCAAGCTCATTAGTCCATGTATTTTGAATGATGAATGGCTCTTCTGTCATATTATCCCCTGGCAGACTGACATTGTAATGCAATATTATTGGTGGCTTTGGCTCCCCTGAAAGTTGTGAGCCCACAAGTTCAATTTGGAAGCTTCGATAGTGCCCATCAGGAATCCCTACCAATGTAATGGAAGAATCCTCAACTAGACCACAGGGGATCTCAAGAACTATTCCAGTGCTCGATAATGTCCTATTAAGGTTGCTAACAAAGGGAGGGCAGTTTTTAACTTCTCCAAACTTGAAGGCTTTCTCCTTCCCAATTGTTGACAACAAATCTTTCCATGCTATTGCAGCTTCTTTAATCCCTTGAGCTGTTTCAGGCAAAGCATCAGACCTAGACAGTAGTAAACGCATATGAGCCCATGCTAGCAAAGGCTTAGACTCTTCTTCTGAAAAATTGTTGGGACCATAAAGATCTTTCAGTCCTTCAACATTTACTATACGAGGCTTCTCGAAAAACTTGTGTGTTTTGTTCACTTCAGTCGGAGGACTAGACCTTACTCCTTGATTTTCCTTCACTTCAGAATCTTCAGCCGGATGATTTCTAAAGAAATCATACGCATATTGTTTATGCTTTTGCGGTTGGGTTCCCATAAAGCTGTAACTGAGAACCAAGACTATAGCTAGAGCCATAATCAACAAGCCACCTAACCAGTTCTTCATTTTGAATAAAGGAAAAGCCAATTTAGCCGATTTCATCACATGAATTAACTGTTTAGTACCTTCATAAAGTATTAGCTGACTAGCTGTAAGCAACCATGTAGGCATTTTCCAGTTCTTGAGCTACAGTTTCCCATCCCAAATTAGAATTATTTCAACTGTCAACCAAATCACAAAAAAGGAAACAATTTCAACCACGATTAGTTGTAAAGACAAATCAGCAAAAGTGAAAAAAAATATCCAGAATTTACAAACCGGGTTTGTTAGGTAAATACAAATCTAGCTACTTGAATCAGAATATCTGAGCCTACTCTATGATTTCTTGCAAGCAAAATAAATAAAGAACGAACCTTACTGTTAATGCAAACTTGGAAGTACAACTTAACAGAGCTGAAGCAGCAGATCGATGAGCTTCAAGCTCAGAGATGCTACTAACTAGAGTGTATTTCTTCTGAAACCAGAACTTAGTGTTTTGGAAGTTTCGGAAGCTGTTGTCAGATTTCCAGTTTTCAGACGGTAGTATGCAAGAGTTGAGACGGAGTTGTTTGAATGTCTATGTCAGTGGGTACTCGGGGAGTTGAAGGGTAATTTTGACTTATACAATATAAGCATGGTGCATATTTTGAAAAGTGAGAGAATTTTAATGAGAAGGTTTGGGGCCCCGGGAAAAGACCAAAGGCCAAAAAGGACTTTTTCCAAGAAGCCAGGGCGTGATGCAAACTGCTCATGCGAGTAGTTTCATTGGTCAACATAACTGGTCATTTGATGATGGAATGGGACAGACTGCCTAGATATAATCATGGTGAATGCCCGGGAAAAAGATCGATCGAGGATGGTTTCCTTCCCTTCAATGAAATACGGGTGATTGTTTTCCTTTTCTTTGGATATCATTTAATTACGATATATCAATAACTAATGTTCACATTTGACTGACTCGGGCACAAGAATCAAATACTATTAAGGGATTAAAATCATTTCATCCGAGTGTTTAACTTGACTGCTAACACTTTGCCAAATAAAAGTAAATACATTTCACAGCAATTAGGAATTAACAATCACATATTTAAATCCCAAATAGAGATAAAAATTTGATATGATTCATGAGTACACCTCACCATCAATTTGAAAACTCTTAGTTTATTCAGAACATATATTATGTGAATCTAATGTAGGTAACCGAACCAGCAAAATTGTTGTCTTCATGTGAAAATTCCATATAAGAGGAATACTTGGGCATATACAAGAGCTGTACAATTTGTAGCTGTGCTGGCAACTAATTGCAAGACGCATACGTGATTTTCTGTAAATTGCCGCAGTCATTCCAATTTGAGGAGAGGAGAATGGACTATAAACAGCCTCCTCATAGGTGTAATATTTTCACCTGCAAACTATTACTTCATAAGGAAAAACTCGCATATTACAGACAGCAATTAAATTTAACCCTTCAGTGAGAAATCAGTGCCTAAAGGGGGAGAAAGAAATAAAGAGTTCTTTTTTTTCTTTCGTTTTTTAGAAAAAGAGTAAATCAGACAAGAACATCCGAGGATCCAAAAAACAGAAAATCAATACTTACCTTTCCAAGCTGGATAAAGCCCAAGGGTTATGACCAGGCTTAAAACCATATTTCTGTGTGGGCAATGAACAAACTCAACTAGCGCTGCTGCCAAAAGTTGAACTTAGATGAACTGATGCTGGCATTTGTTGAGGAGACCAAATGTAAGCCTCTTTTGGACTTACTTCAACACCAGTGCCATCGGTTAGCGGTGAATAAGGTTTCCTCACTTTCTTTTTCACCATTTCCTGCATAACATTACACAGGTTTTCACAATAGATCACAGGTTAAAGTTAGCATATTATAAGAAACTTAAACTCGAGCACTTTAAGATTGGAACATTACAGGCTGACAAAATGCATAGACCTGAGTGGCATCTATCATTGTCCAAGATCATATAAAATGTGAGCAAGCATGTGACATAGTTAAAAACACAAGCAGAGAAGTCCAAAACGTTGCATAAGGTTTACAGAGTTAACATGAACCCGAATGAAATGAGATATAGAAACTAACCTTTGATAGAATAAGTCCATAGGTATTTCTTGCCTGCTCAATTGAAGCGTAAACCTCTAGAGCCTGATGCGTGTCACGGATGCATTTTATAATACGAACTTGTTCCTTCACTTCTGTTGATTTGACGTGCAGATAGAGTATAAGCCTTGAAGGTAAAGCTTTTGGGTGGTCTTTCTTTCCATGAGTCAATTCCATTGTTACAAGGTCATCCCACCTTACATCCCACAAAACAGAACAGGGATCCCTAGCAGGGCTAAACTTCCTCTGAGCAATGATGTTGGACGGTTGCTGACAAATACAAAGATACAATTTGTTACTTAATTTAGGTCCTCTGAATGCAGAGAGTGTAGTAGCATCAAAAAGTGTATCTAATGAGTAGAACTTACTTGCAGCAATATAACTCTGCGATGAGTGATCATAAGGATTTTTCCTTTTGGCAGAATAAAGTGATCTTCATAAGCGTCTGATAAGGCAAACTTCCCACGTATTTTAAACAGATCAACTTGGCCAAAAAATGAACCGGATTCTGCCAGTTGCAGTATAACCTTCAAGATGAAATAATACAAAATAACAAAGTCAAGGTTAATATACAGCAGGCAGATATTAAAGGTATTAAAAATTCAGAGAACATAAGTTTGAATAAGTTCACATTAAGTGACAATCATTGTCTAATATTAGCACAACTAACAACTGATTAAGCTGTAAGAATGCTAATAACCACATTCATGAAAACAAAATTTCCACGAAACTTAGAAAAGAAAGATGTCTGTTGAAAGACCAAAATTGTTCATAAACAAATTCAAGTCTTATTTTATGTGTGGCTCGGAAGCAAAGACAGGCATGTATACACAAGTAAATTATCCAGTGACGCATCTGATGACTCTTAAATCTGAGCTCACAGCCACCATTGCATCTACCAACTAGGGATAGTTCAAATAAATGGAGGAGGAGCCCAAACCGAACCCGTAAGCAGCATTACAGCAGTAAAAATGACTTACAAAGCTTCAATCAGTTTTCTTAGTCGAGAAAGTAAGCAACGTATTAAATCTTTACATCTTTGATGCATTATGCCATCAGATCAGGATTTAAATGTATGATTTCAATTGTTTAAACTTAAATAGTAGATTTTATATTTTTTTTGGCCAAGAGACATTCTCTAGCACCACTAGGCAGTGAAATAATAATTGAGACAATTCCTTTACATTTCCCTTAACAATGGATGTTAAGAGTGAGTCAAAATACTGGCGGTGAAGGACAGCCTTAAGGGTTTTCGTAAAACCATTATATTCTGGTGATGAAAAAATATATAAGATTTTGTCTTAGGAGGTTTTCATTTTTTTACAAATTTGTTCCATGGTTTACATGTCTGCTTTCTCTGCTAGAAATAGTAACTCTTTTCATCAACTAACATCTGAATTAAACCAGAATTCAATATTCTCAAAATCACCTACTCTAAGATCACTTAACGAATCCAAATTAGTCAACAAATCAAAAATGTTCTTTAATTGCAGATGAGTTACAGCAAGTCAAACAATTAGTCTCTTACCTACGCAGATTTATTTTCCTTCTTATTTTAGACACAAGAAACCAGTACCTGTCCCTGGGCTTTGTACTCGTCATATGGCTGAAGCAAATTATCACCACTAATTACTCGTGGCAGTCTCCGACGCAGAAGTTGCTCATCTGAAGCTATAGCAGACGCTATCTTCATTCTCATAGCATTCGCACCTTCAGTAGTTTTTGAAAGAAGATCAAGAACCCCACTCACTGGTTGGGCAGCTACGCCAATTATTCCTTTTCCAACACCCTGAACAAAACCTTCAACGCCAGTAGATTTGGCACCTTCAAGAGGCTTCGTTAATATACCAGTGACACCTCTGAATAGACCTTTTGCCAGTGCTCCACCTCCCTCCCTGATTACATCACCAAAGTCCTCAACACCCTTGCTCCCCTGCATTATTTCATACAGCAGAAAGAAAATATGAATGGTCCATCATATAAAGAAGAGATGATGATGACCATTCAGTGAACATAAATAGATAGATAATGAGAGAAACAACACGCAAGAATAGTATATAGCATGAATCATTTACTTTTCAAATGAACAGGATATGATTTAAAGGAGTTTAAATATCCATGCACACTTACTGAAAGAGCACAATAGGTATTAATTGCCTCAAAATATCAGCAAATAACACAAAGCAAAGCCTGCCATAAGCAATGATGAACTCTCTATTCATTAAATCATCACCTGTGGGTTTCTGGTTCTAAGGAGCTTCAAGATTCTTCATTCTTTTTCATCCAGTTTGATTGGGATGCAATCTTGGGTTAATTTGTTGTTTCTGGGGTTATTAATTTCTTATGTCTATTGTTTATGGGGTATGCTTGACACAGAGAATTAACTGAATAGATTTTTAGTTCTTCACAACATAAAGGTCTAACTATATGGAACTCTCATTCTCTCCCTTTTTTTTCTTTTTTTTTTTTTTCTATAATAGAATTTATTTATTTCCTGTCATATATATATATATTACTCAAAAGAACAGATTCCAAATTTCTTACCAAACCCACTCAGATATCAGTTTCAAAATGGTCCGGTGAGCCTCAGAACATTGCACTACAATGCAAAATATTTACTTTTTACTTGTAATTTGAAACCCGTATCAGACAGTAAAAACAATTAACTTCTTCCTTTGCGCCCCTCTGTTTCTTGTTAAATATTGCTTGCTATAAATATACAAGATGAATTAGAAAACTTTTTAAATTCAGCAATTGACATTCTAAGTTGGCTATTTTTCTAACCAACTGGTTGTGAATAGACCCACAGTGTTTGAATCATGTATTAAGCATTACACCAGATCTCTGTTCTGTGAATTACAACAATCCAAGTTCAGCCTTACAACTACAAAGCATGCTACATGCATCCAAGAACAGCCTTATGTTCTGCATGATAAACCTTTAAATAATGGCAATCGCAATTGTCCACATGCAACAATGATTAAAATGGATAAACCAGAATATCAAGCTTAGAAGCAAACCTGTTTCTGCCTGCTCTGGATAAATTTCTTGTCCATTGATAAGGCAGCCACACCTTTACTCATATGTCCAAGTGCACTGCTAGCATTGCCCAATATATCAACACCAGAGAGCAATTGCAGAGGTTGGCCAAGAAGATCCTTTTTAATATTTGAAATAGCACCACTAATCATAGTACTCTGCCTCATGCACACATTCTCATGAAATCTTTGATTTATTCTGACCTGATTAATATAGAAAGACAACTCAAGTTCAAAATTTCTATTACGCTCTGCGAGATGTATAAGAACCTATGTAAAAGTTCAAAAATCTTGAGAATCATCCACATTGAGAACTCCCCAAGAGTAACATTGACTACCAACAAATAAGCAGTTTGGTAACATCACATACATTTAAAAGTTCACTTACTGGCATATTTTCAGTATTTCCCAATGCAGTCATCAAGGATGACCAAAACCCAAGTACACCCCGTGGGCGTTGACTAGGTGACATTGCCATTGACACTTTGAATCGAATTTCGGAGACGTTAAGAACACTGTAATTTCCAGGTAGCAAGATTTGAAAAATTTGCAACCAATCAAATACAGAGAAGAACAGTTACTATAATGTGAAATTTGAAGAACTTCATACCCAATTTGAATGAATGGATCAACTGAAACAGCAGTTCTTCTTGTATCAAATAACCTACTGATATTGACATGTTGGATCATCTCATGAAGACGCCAAATAATAGGTTCATGAATGTTTATCAAAAAGGCAGAATTTTCGGGTCCCTGGCCAATGGCAACCAGTTCAAACATAATCAAAATTACATATAGAAAATAAATCATACTCATCATGGTACCCGATCAGGTGATCAGAAAGCTCACATTGAAACCAATATATGGATAGACACATAGATCTAGGGACCCATTTGTCTGTAGAGTCATGGAAAACTTCAAGATGTAATCATTCTCCTCCCCAGCTTTCTGTGGTCTGAAAAGAACTGGCAACAGAGTTAATGGCAACTGGTTATCCACTTGTATTCCATGCATTCTTAATTTGAACCTGTTACACAAAATAACAAAGAAAATGCTCAATGCAATTGTTTCAGATCACTGATAATAAGATATGAAACTGAACAGATTTCCGGTGACTACAATCTAGAAAACTAATCCAAGTAAGTAGACTACCCATGGGTGCTGCTTGATTCAACTGGTAAAATCTCTTGGGGTGGTACAAGAGGTCTGAGGTTCAAACTCAATCACATTGAGTAAAGTAGGGGGTTGGTTTATTTTCTTATAATATTTTGGAAAAGGAATTCCCCACCCCCACCCCACCCACGGCCCTCCCCACCCTCCCCTCCCTCCCCCTTTTTTTTTCAAAAAAAAGGATGATAAGCTACAGAGTGGTTGGCTGTAAAATGGTTTGTGATATATCGAAACTATTCAACTCATAATTATCTCAAGAAATGATTCCCAAGTAAATTTAAGGACGAGGGTTCATAACCAATAACAAAGCCAACATATTTTTGTTCCATTAACATTTCACGAAAATAAAAGACAACATACTGTATACATGACAAAGATGACATATGTGCGTGAAAATTGAATGGATGCGTGTATTTTAACTCAAAATTGAATGAGATCATTGGAAAAAATAAAAAATAAAAAACACAGTACCACCACAAAAAAATGAAGGCATATTAACAGTGAAATAACACAAGTTCAACTTTTAATTACTTGGCATATTAACAGCTGCTGCTTCAAAATAGACTACATTTACAACAAAAAAATTCAGTATGCAAAAGTGGAGCAATCCAACTCAAGGGCACAATTAAACACATCTTAAGATATTGTTAAGAATGGACACAGTTGTCTCTAGCTAGTTCTTGCTCTCAATGATCTAGTTAGGAAGACTGCACTGAATATGTTTGTATTGACAGACTACTGACTCAACAAATTAATTTCTCTTTAACGATGAATAAATTGAAAGTAAATCCTACCTGCTTAACCCAGAGCCCAAGCCAGTTGAATATGCCAGAAGAAGATTCTGTACTGATAGGTATAATATCTCTTCAGGTGTATGGTCAATGATCGATATCCCAAGCTCAGCCAGCTCAACAACGACATGAAATTCGCAATCTGAGGAGGACAGTGATTGTTGCTGTTGGGAACCACTTCCAGAAAACTGTGGCAATAGTGATGGAATTCTTTTACTCAATACTGCTGCCGGTTCATTTTCTGGCATCCAATCACTGATCTTAACGACATTTGTTCTCTCTTCTTTTAGAACAGTAACACGTAGAGCTCTAGCAGGTCCATCTGCTACCTTAATGGGCTCGTGATCAAAAACCTCATCAATATTATACTTCTCTGAGGTAGATGGGTCAGCTCCATCCACCAGGATTTCTAATAGATTCCGCCTACCAAGATCTTCCCATAGAAAAGAAGCAGCTGCATTAGGTAGAAGAAACTGCCAGGAATCACTTGTACCATCCACTTGCCGGAAACGAATGGGCAAGAACATGGAACAATTTTCAATCCTGTTTGTAGAAAGTTAATTATCAAATACTGATAAAAAGGAAAAATAAAGAATAACAAACCAAAAAGACTATACAAAAAAAGAAACAGGAAAAAAAATATTTCTCAAAACTATAGCTCCTCAAATTTCTAAAGAATTCCCAACAGGAAAAAAGTAGTTATTTTGGAATTTCTCGTGAAAAGGATAAGAGTTTTTACAGTATCTTTTTATGTCAATGGATGCAACAAGTCAGAGATGGTTCCAAAAAATTTCATCAAATCCTTAAATACTTTGATAAAAAGAGCTATTCAAGATATATTTGCCATATATTTGAAATCCCCTTCCCTCCTCCCAACCCAATGTGCTAAGTTCCACACTCAAGACAAAGAATAGCATAAGGAAAATTCTTATAAGAGAAATATAAGGCTTTAGAATATAACCTGTAAGGACTTGAGGAGGAATTACGACGAAAAATAACTTCATAGCGCGAACTCTTTGTTCCACTTCTAACTACTACCCTAAATTGTAAAGGATCCCCTCCAGTGTCCGATCTCAAAGAAACACGCATTGCACCTTCATTACAAACTCTAAACGGTGTGCTCCATTTGCAACCATCCACCCGTAACTGAAATTAAAAAAATTAATTACCATTGATCACTCAAGCTCCATACAACTATAGTAACAATAACATCATTAATTGCACAGACCTTTAACAACTCAACGTTGGCAGAAGACTGCCATCTAAAGGGTTTTGGAGGATCAGTAGGATGAATCCAGTCCACCAACTGAGAATCACACTGTTGCAAGCAGAGACTGAGGCCAATCCTGTTAATAAAGAGTGTGTGGGGCTGAAAATGAACAACCTGAAAATCAATCAGTTGATAGATGTTAGTCATGGAATGATAAATAGGTAAACGTTAACATATTTCTTTAACTTAAATTCCATATAATTGTTCAAGCAAGTGAAATCACAAGCATTACACTGTGCAGTGTGTTCACAGAAAGATTTTTTTTTTTCAAAAAAGAAAAATAGGCAAGAAAGATTTTCTCATTGAATGCCAAAAGAGGGGGCACAACCCTTCCACTGGTGAAATTTCCACCAAGAATCATGATGCCATGTGGCGGTCAGAAAGTTCTTTGTGAATTCAGATTGTTTCCCTGGCTGTTTTCCATTTTCAGTTTATCTTCATGGAAACCAAGTCCATCTTCATATCTCTTATCTTTCTCTATTTCATATTTCTTAGTTTCTTCGCCCACCCAAAAAAAAAAAAGTTTGCTAATCATTTTTGTTCACCCTCAGCACTTGATTAATAATGTTATTGTATGAAATTGAATAAATTGAAAGGTCATATGCGATATAATAATAATATTCTAATTTAAAACTGGAAGCAAGGTGTATATCTAACATAAATACAAATAAAAACACAACAAAGTGCCAATGTAATGGCATTCAACCTTTGTTCTGTCTGATGTCATGTTCAATATAGCTGAAAGCCTGTAGTAAGATCCATCTGAACTGGATGCTGTGACATCCACTCGTTCCTGCAACAAAAGTTAAGGAAGATGAAAAACTAGTTTCAAGAAAGAAATCTACAGCGTCAACCCTCCTCCCACCCTGAAGTAAGATTGAGATAGAAAATGAAATGAAAAAGTGGGAGAAAGAAAATTAGCCATTATAATGATGCTAGCGATCACCTTCTTTTCCAGCTCAAGAAGAGAAATCCCAGGACTGTAAATATCAGAGTTACGAGCAGCAACAGCAATTCCCACCCTTGGGGATGCATATGCTTCTTTCTGAGAGGGAAACAGCATAACGCCACTGCGACCAGCTGAATCTTGTGGAGAAAGCATGCTAGGTCTTGGACTAGTGTCCTCAATGACTTCAAGTACTCTAATGCTTCTCCTAGCACTAGAATGCCTCCTTTCCATTGAGAGTGTAGGATTTCTCAAAGCTGTTCTTGCAGACTTTACAGCTCTAGATAATGAGTTAGAATCCATCTCTGTGCTGTCCAAAGGTTCAATTTCCACAACTCGATACGCCAAAGGCAGAGATGAATCATTAACAATCCAATATGGAACAAAAAACCTTATAATTTTGGGTGCAGCACTGGTTCCTCCTAAGTCACGTTCAATGCTCACACGCAATCTCCTGCAAAATAGTCATGGAGATCATGGAACTGCAAAATAAAATATATTCATGATAAAAGAATTATGAGAACTGGATTTCTAATCCACACATGATTTAACTGCCAAAAAGTGACAAATAAAATAATCATAGGAAAAAAAAGTATCGAGTATTGACCTCTTTCTCCTCTGCTTTCTGTTTCCAATTAAAAATAAAATACAATAAAAAATTCCAGTGCATGTGCATGCTGAGACCCCAACTGAAAGTGGATGAATGATAAACCACAGAATAGATGTTTCTTGAGATATTATTAACACATCAGAGACTGCTCAGTTAAAGAAAATTTTCTCCCCCTGAAACATTTCTGAAATCTAGGGATAATCACCATAAGTTGCTTGCTTACAACATTCAAAAATGTCTTTTAAATACCATAAACTTGGAAAAAGACCTTTTCTGTGGTTGAAAAACACAATAACACCAAAAAGGAAACTTGAGGTAGAAGCAATATAAGGAGTCTAGGTTCAGTCAGCAGTTGTCCCATTACTATCTAAATTAATAAACAAGTACTAAAATGAAACTGGGTATTATGTTCGCAACTTGTGAAAAAAAAATGATTTTCTCTATTGCTTCAGTAGGTTACTGCAAAATTTCTGAGAAATTTAGCAATCAGAAAGCATATGGGTGGCACACCTTTACACTTGGACAAAAAAAACCAATTGTGATCTCACCTTTTGCTTTGCTGGTGGAACATCCAGAATGATGAAATGTGATCATTCGAAGAAAGATCCAAAACAAGAACAGGGTCCTGCAACAAATAGTCCTCATCAATTATAAAGTTGAACATATGCTGGTGTGCAAATGCAAAGAGTACATAAAAGTTAAATACAATTACCACCTTTTCCAGAACCCAACCACCCTCAATGAACAAGTTAAGATATAGAGGTCTCTGGACATCTGCTGAATATATATGGACGCTTCTGCGCGAAGAGATTGTACCATTTTGTCGCTCAACAAAGATCCCTTCTTTTGTTTTCTCCCAGACCGTAAATTCAGCACGACAAGGAAGCCGATTTTCTAACTTCAAAGGAGAGTTGATAGATATTCTCCAATCGTATACTGGTGTATTCAGGTCAGTCTGAAGAACAGATGCATCTGCACCCGCACTCAACCAAACTTGTTTACTTCCAGTTCTAGGGAAACAAGTTACAAGCAGATCCTTCTTCTCAAGTTGGTTCAACCTGAAAGTACAGTTCGACATTTTGCTTCCTTGCTTTAATGTATTTTGTCTATGGATTGGAACTTGATCCATTAAGGGTGGCTCCTTTCCATATGTAATGTTGGAACCTATGGCAATAGGACGGCCCCATGTATATGGAGACTGATTATCAACAATGGGCTGAACTTGTAAACAATGGTCGGAATCCTTAGATGTACATCTCCATGGTAAAACAGCAGAAGATCCAGGACTTAGGGTAATGATCTCTTCTACAGCTATGTTGCGACTGCTTGCTCCCAAAGAGTAATTGCGATCATCGATTAAAGATGCCTGACATATAGATAAATCCAGTTTGACATCTGAATCATTTACAACAGTTACAAGACCCCTAAAAATTGCATGTTTCTTTCCATTTTTAACAATAACTTCCATGGCAATAAAATCATTATCTAATGATTTAGGGACAACTGACAGTGGAAGCAATGACTTAACAGGCTCCTTTGCACCTTCTCGACAGAGCCCAACCCAAAAACCTACATCTCTATCAATGTCACTCTCACTTTCAGTAACATCTCTTTGCAAGTTTGCTATTGTACTTCTCTCAAAATAAGAAGTGGAAACAAACAGGCGTCCATAATCCTGCATGTCTTCATCATTGTTGGAATGAGCCTGCAGAAAGAGAATAATACAAAAGAAAGAGTACAATAAATACAAAGGAAAATAATTGTTGCTATAATAAAAATGCATTATTGATATGAATTCAAACCTTTCTCCTCAACGAATATGATTCAATATTTTGAACATCATGGGGGTGATGCAGCATCCTTGAAGAAGAAACCTTCTTTAATGTACTGGTTCCATGTCCAACAGGGAAAGAAAGTGAACCGACAACTTCACCTATATTATCACACCATCATTTCCAAAAGTTAATGAATAGATACATGGTTAAATTTGATGCATTATAATGTTTGGTAGCACTTAAAGAAAATAAAGAACTCAGAAGAATACCAATAATAGCAGTGGACCACTACTGCATCATTCTGACTCAAACTTAAAATTAGTTTTCATCAGCTAATTTTCCACTTTCACTTATAAGGCCATATTCTCTAAAATTTCTCAGGAGACATATCTTATTTTCACTGCAAATACCAACATGATTATTTTTTATCATTTTCTTTTGCTTTTCCTCCCTTCCTCCTGGATCAAATTACTCTCCCTTACCATATTCTTAATTGAGGGGAAAAAATATGGAAAAACAAAATAAAGCGGAAAGTTAGTTAATAATGTCTCGAGAAGATATATCCAAGGTGTCAATATTGGCCTCTTGAAGAAATGAGCTTAAGATTTTTTTTTTAATTTTTGATAAGAGACATAATATTATCAATACTAATATCATCAATACTATGAAAAATGTACAAATAGAGAGAGGGGCTAGAGGTCAATCACCAGATTTACAAAAGATCTATTAGACAAAGTTTAATGCATAATCCTACACAAAATATGAACTACAGCAAGCATCAGCGCAAAACAGCATCAAAATTCTCCAAAATAAAAAATAGAGAAGTGCCAGAATTCTTTAGAAACTGAAGCCCATAAAGATGCCAAAAATGAGCTTAAGATTTTTGTTTGAAGAAAAACCTCAATCAGCAACCCAAGTAACAGAAATCAGCAAAATTATAGGAAAAAAGTCTATGAGGAAAGGAAGAAACTTGAATACAGAAGCTGAAGAGCTCGTAACAAGTACCTTTCCCAGCTTTGGCTGCAAGGTTTGTCACCTCCACCTCTAACTTAGCAAGCCCCTGCAATAGTTGTAAATTAATATTTTCTTAACCATTGAAAGCCACAAATCAATTCATGAAGAATTCAAAATAACCAACTCAAATTTAGGGATGCAGACAAAAAATCACATGGAAATATTATAAATTAAACTACCAAATTAAATTTCAATCACAACTCCAGCAAATGCAAAGGTGAGTTCACATTTCAATCAATCTATTACTTTCCTTGGCTGTGAACTACTATGTAGTGATACAATAGTATGAAAGAAGAGTAAAAAAGCCGAACAACAGAAAAACAAAGATGCCCCCTGGAAGCTTGTAGGAAATTTACCAAAAACTTCACTTGTATTCATCCATAAGTTCACTAACGGTTATTTTTTCAGAATCTTTTCAATTGACATTGGCCTACAGATTATATCTTTCAAAAAATGTCTCTTTAATTAACTATGTAATCATTCACTAGCTACACATTCCAACTTTTCAAGCATAAGAAATAGAATAAAAACAAGAGAAGCAATAACGAAACTAATAAAATCAATAAGCACCTTCCGTGGAACTTCAAATAAGAAAAGTTCATTCCACTTTGCTGTGCCCTCAACAAGGTCATTGATTTTTGAGACTAGAGGCTTCACACATTTAGTCCTTGCACTCTGAGGGAATAGCTTTTGCTGATCTGTCGCCTGGCTATCAACAACCAGGCGCAATGCACAAAAGAAATTATGACCATTACCGTCATCAACTATGGGCAAACCCTGCAAAGTTGAACAAGTCATATTTTTGTTTTCAAGGTAGTAGAAAATATAACAAATGAATCTATGATGTTGAAAATGAACTTCAAATATAGTACAACCTTGACTTCAACAATCTGTAGAGCAATGTAACAGCGCGATTCCCTAGATTCATCAACGACATTTAACCGGTCTGAAAACCTAGGAGGTGGAATCCACACAGATGCAGAGTCACCATGATGTAGCTGGGTAACTGTGTCTGAATCTTGCTCAACCTTTTTCAAGTAAATGTCACCCCCAAGTCTATTTTCTACTATTAAAGTCTTGAAATCATCTTCATCCAGTGCAGAGAAAGTAGCATCATCTCCAGGTCTACGACCAGCTTCCTGCAACAACAGTGAGCTAGTAAGGCAACTACCATGGCTACTCAACTGAAAATATTCTCAAAATACAGCTTGAGATCCATTTAACCTCATTTAGCTTGATTGCTTTATGTTCAAGTTCCAGATGCCTTCTCCACGAAAGAATGGTTTCTACAAAAGTTTCAAGATTTGCAGCACTGACATTTATATTTAGGATATTGGTTGCAGCAACACGCACCCTCTTCCCTAATCTTGATGGTGGATGTAAATTGGTATCATATGTTTCAAACCTGGACAAGAAAACAAAATAAAAGAATAGGTACAAGGGCATTGAATGAATTGAAACCGCTATATTTTCTAGGCCTTTCTTTTTTCATTTGCTTTGTTTTCTTTGTCCTACAACCATTTGACAAATAGATATAAAATATAACAATACTTGAATATTCCATCAAATGGCTCCACCAGCGGCTCCCACGCTTCTAATTGTGTGTTGAATGTCGAAGCAGCAATAGATGAGATCAGCACAGCATTCATTGCCTCTGCTCGACCATGTGTTGCAAGCTTGATATTGGTGATTGTAGTATCAAATAGAGGTGTCATCTGAAAGGTCGAAAATCATGAAAGGGTCAAAAATCATCATAGACAATAAACTATTTTGATATTAAGGTCTTGGGTGCTGTAATTTCATTCAGAATGCATACCATTCCACACAAGCTATCTAGGACAGTCAGAGAGAGGCTTCTCAGCTTCACCTCAGCAGTTATGTTTTCTCTTGTCTTTGGCTTCACAGAATCACCAATAGTATAGGCCAGCCTGCTTGATGGTTTTTTCAGATCAGAGCGTGCAAGAAAAGTGCAAGCCTGTAAAAACACAGGAACATAAACATAACCAGATAAGAAGGGTCACGAACTTAGAACTGTTAATTTAGACTAGGAGCTCAGTGAACAATCAGTTTAACCTGATTTCCAACTTTCCAAATGCTCCAGCACTGAGATGCCCTAGAGGTTGAAGATCTAGAGATAGGGACTTCAAGAATATTAGCTTGGGCAACAATATCCATCCTTGGGCAGCAAACTGAATCTGTACTTGGTACCTCATCTGTTCTGGAGATTACACATCCTAGAGAAACATAACCAGGAGGGGCAATTGGGTACCAGAAAAAAGCTTCATCAAAGCCCTTCCCCGTAATGTGGGCAACTTTAGTAAACTGCACAGGTTTTGCAGATATTTCTGGATTGTCAACCTTAAAAATCATCCCCAGTGTAGGCGGTTCTAAGCTGACAAGGACAAGAGATAAAACCAGAAAAAAGTTACGATGATAATAAAAAAAGGATCCATACTAACAGATAAGAATTAAAAAATCGTTATAAGACAAAAAGGGCTAACCCTTCAGTTATGCAATCACCCAGCATAGCATAACCAGCACATGTTATAGGTCGCCAAATTGAGACTGGTCTGCGGATCTCACTACCTTTGTCCCACCAGATTCTTTCAAAGTGAGGGGTAGACATGTAACAACTAGTTGCTCTTGAAATTGATCTAAGAACATCCCATCCAGACGAACATGCACCATCATTAGTGGCCTGTTGAGTCCCAGAGTCATTATCATCAGTTAGATCTGAGGCAGAATCTTCAGATAACAAATGAGATTGAACTGAGTTCCAGAGAAGAAGATGATTCAGGTCACAACTATAGCCTTTCAAAGGGCATTCGGTGGAAGGATGAGCATAAAATGATCCAAGAACATTGTCCACACGCCAGATGCTAAATCCAGATGCAAAACTAGGATTTGATGGGGCACTGAATGCGCATTCCGAAAATGTTGTGGATGTTACGAGGTCAGATCGTAGACAATAAACAATGTGATTTGGTGGAGGTTGGTTTCCAACATGTGCTACACAACCCATAGCAATGTATCCAGGTGGGGCAATAGGCATCCAGAGAGAACAGTTACAATTAACATCGGAATGGTCTTCAATTCCTTGAGCATCAGAGAGCAACCCAATGAAATTAAAACCAATTGGCTTACGCACACGTCCATAAGTATTATTGACTGCCATGACTACATGCGAAGGAGGAATAGACCTGGCACGTGAAAAGTAACCAAAATAATCATACCAACTGAAAAAACAATCTAAATAACATATCTAAGTCCCTAACTTCTACCAGAAATGCCTAGGGAGTGAATGAAGACTGTTTTTGAAAGAAAAAATAAAAGCATATATGGAAGACAGCAGAATAACAAAACTAAACATGGACACGAAAAACATACATAAAATTTTGATAAATAATTAAATCAGGTGTCTTCAGGTGAATGAATTTTTTCTGTTGATATTAAATAGAAACTCAAGCTCTGAATGTACAGATAAACGTATATTATAAATCACTGGCTGTGACATTTAATTTTTCCAAAGAAACAAAGGAGTCAAACTATGCAATTTATATGCTCGCATAAAGAATTCTGAAATTAAACTAGACACTTGAATGAAAAGGTAAGAACAGAGAACCATGCAGCATATCTTTTAAAACAAAGAATAGGAAGGAAACTCCAAGGCAAATAGAACTATGTAAGATAGAGGCACATTTATGATGACAATTGGTGTGGTTCAAAAACTGGTTAGATAGATTACATGATCCTCCTATCAACTCCAGCTAAAGCGAATTATACAAAGGCACCAAAAAAGAAAAAGAAAAACATTTTGGTGAAAGAAAAGGAATAACTAGATTACTATGGGATAAATAATCCATGGAACAGAATAAAAAATTAAGCTCCCCAAACGCTAAAATCTTTCTCAAATTGGGAGAACGTTAAAGCTCATTTCCATCTCACCTTGACGTCACACAATCTCCCAGTATAACATAGTTTGATGGAGCTTCAGGCCTCCAGAATGTAAGGTTGTTATGTGGCCCATTTTCTGTGCAAGTATGAAGCCAAAATTTTGTTAAGACAAAACTAATGATCTAGATTCAGAATAGTTAAGGCAGCTACTAAACAAACATGGCATCAAATTGCTCCAGTAAAATTGAGGAAAACCTTTTGGGGACACCCAAATTTGATCAAAGTTGTAACATCGAGCAAGAGGAATTGCATTTCCAAATTGTAATGCTGCAGCTGCCTGACCATGTAGATTAAGTATAAGAGAAATAGCACTCAAAGACAGATGGATGCATATATCAGTTGACACCAGAGACATGTTTGTTTTCTCTTTAACAGAAGTGTATCCTCCTGAAATATCCACTGGATCAAGAATGACAAGACCAGAACCAGCCTCAACTGTCAGACCTTTCACGAGGGCACGGATCCAGGTATCATTTTCTTTTGATGCATACCTGCTCAGAAAGAAAAGAAAGAGAGAGAGAGAGATGAAGAAGTTTATTATCTTCATTATATATCAGATTCTTTAAAAGCTTAAAGTGAAAGCATGAATACATACATATGCACCCAAACAGAGTTTAACAAAAAAGCATGGAAAACTTCTGTCATGACCGGATGGGATGAAGAAAGAATAAATAGGGGCATCCAACCAAAACTAAATTCAGCTCCCAACAACTGTTAGTTGATGTTCTGATTGAAACTCTATTTTTCCAAATATGCACCTCATATTCTCATTACTGATATTACTCAAGGTAAGCATATAACAGGAAGCAAGAGCCGAAAATGAATAGACTAGATGAACGCCTGCATAGAAAGGTTGAAACATGCATGCCAACAAATCCATGACAACCAAATCTTAGTTGAACAAAAACATCACACTACATAATTGACTAAGGCAGAGCACTCTAGGGTGTTGACAATCTACAAGATGTGCAATTCTAGGTAAATATTTAAGCTGAGGAACTTGTGGCAATGTTCTGGGAAATGATAATATTAATAGATTTTACACTCAAATAATTATTAGAAATCTAAGTGACAGTTATGCATATGATCAAATTACTTTCAAAGCTAATCATAAATGTCAGTTTCCATGAATAATCTCTAAAGCTTGTTAAAGTATTAGAAAATCAACCATTATCCCATCATTACTAGTGGCATTCACCAAATCTTAGTGAGATCATCCAATCACTCTATATCATCTTAACAAGGAAAAAAAAAAAGATCAATGGTATGTTCACAAGTTTACCTTAGCTCATCATTATTGGTGCCTTCAATATTACATATAACCTATTAGATATGGCATTTCTACATTTGCATCTTGCTTGTTTATTTATGTCTCCCAAACAAATCCAATACATATCCCCATTGGAAAAAAAAATTAGAACATCTTCTATCACATAAGTTCTGGCAAACATGCACAGTTTCAGGATTAACATCCATATTTCAAAAAAAAAATAAAATAAAATTTAAAAAGACAAGTGTAACAAATAAAGGGATACTTTTCATGAATTGATACGTTCTGAGCACGCACCACCAGAAAAGAAACAGAATACTGCAACTACAACAAAAGTTATTCCAAAATTGCAAAGAGATTCAGTGGCTAGTCTTACATGAAACTCAAATCCAATTTAGCACGCAGAAGCTTTTCACCATATGAGGAATCATCCAGAGAAGACTTTGTGCCATCATAAAAGGTGAACTCAGGAGAAACAACCTGAAGAGGAAAATAATAAATCCAAACAAGCATATCATCACATGAACAAATCTATATTGATAACCACATCAGTTCTTCCTTTTGAAAACTAACAGCTTAATTAGCAAAGGGTTGAAATCAAAATTATACTTGAACATGAAAGACTATAAGAGCAAATACTAAAAAGAAAAAGAAAAAAACAAATGAAAACAAGTGATTTCTTTGAATTTCATACTAAAAATTGATGAAAAGATTCAACTATCACGCCTCAACATTTAATGGCAAAAAATGAACTTATAGCCAATAGCTTAAGCATATAGTCTCAAGCGTATTTTTAATATTTTCTCTGCATGCAAAACCGAGAAAAAATTAAACTGGAAAATGGTATATAATCAGTATAACAAAGCATAGAAAGCAATCAACTATGAGTAAAACAAAAAAAAGAAAATAGGTCAAATAATTTTTGAATTAAGCAAAAATCTAGACATTGAAGGTTCACGTACCTGGGCTTCAAAAGTAACACTTTGTATCAAATTTGAATCACTTTGGGAAATAGAAGAAGCATTAGGAGTTGTTGATGATTCATGCATGTGATCTAGGTTCTTCTTATCATCATCAGAAGAAGAATTATCCACCAATAAAATGTCAACACTATCTTCTGACGAGACTGAGTAGCTGCTGTCATTACTCAAATACATATACTTCCTCAAAAGAGAACCATTCTGATAAGTGAAAATGTCAAAAAGATATCATACATAAAGTTAGAATGTCAGAATATACAATAAACCCCGAATAGAAGCTACTTAAAACAGTTTTAAAGCATAAGAAATGTAAGTGATCACTCTCCCTCAACTTTTGTTTTAAGAAATGGGTAGAGATAAGCATGGAAAACTACAAAGATAAGTAACAACAGCAAAAAACACCATAATTAAACATAAAAGTACCTCAATTTTGACATCAACAAACCGCAGTCTCTTGCCACGTCCAATAATTATAATCGGTTGATACTTTGCTGACTGTTGCATATGCTTTTCTTCAATTAAACAGATAGTCTTTCCACATCCATCATATATATAGTCATCAACACCGACAGCATCTGCTACTAACTGTCGACTAGGGGATAAGTGTACCACATCTTCACTCTGTTTGTACACAGATTCAGAAAGCACAATGCTATTATTTCTACTTATGGGATCATTCTTAGGATCCATTGTTTCGTCCCTTCCGGTTATTGTTCCCAAAGCTGGCACAAAATATTCACCCACAGCAAGAAGGAAATCTGGAACAACCAAGATTCGAGGCTGCTGAATCCGGACAACATATGATTGAGAGGACGTCCGCCATCTGTAGTCCATCAAAAACATTGTGGAAAATGGTACATCTGTATCAAGGTCAACTTCTGAGTTTGATCTCCTAAAACTGCTCTTATTTGAGAAAAGGGGGAATTTTCCAGAAGAAAATTGTTTAGAAGCATCAGTTGATGATCCAAGCATCAAGCGCATCTCAGGTTTTGTATTAGGCCGAATATCCATAATTGAGAAATTAGGAATAGTCACATAGAGATCCATTTCAGACAAGGAAGTCATCCGGTATGATACCCAAAGACCTTCCAGCTGCAAAAGTGATGAGACAAAAATGAATATAAAGCCAAACAATATTTGAAATAAACAGCATATTTTTGCCACATATTAAGGAAAAATAGGTATTTGAGATAAATAGCATCATAAATAAAACAAATTACTCGTGATTTTAAGTACAAAAAATTGACTCAAGAGCTACATGTCAACTACGACACATTGAACAAGATACTCACAGCAAGATGAGCTAAGGGTGACTCCTCAAGAATACCATTACACAGCTCCAAAAGGGCATAGTTGACTTCAACCGCTATTATACTAACAGTTTGGGATAGTAACAATTGACTATTCATGTTGACCTTATCAGCCAACAGCCGCATTGTGTCTTTGGAACCAGACTTGCCTCCACGAAAACTTGGAGGAAGCTTTGGTGCTTCATTCAAATTCATAGTTGTGCAGTTTATAATAACATCATATTCTTTATCCGACATCACTCCGTGCAAGAAGCCCACCTGCTCAAACAAAAGTCCAAAACAATCAGCTTCTTTTGGTTAAATTACTATCTGACCAAAAATCTTAAAATGATAGAATAGGGCCAAGCAATCAAATTCATGCTCTAACACCTTCAATAGCATTGGAAGCAATGCATTAAGTCATAGCACATGCAGATAACATTGATCCCAATAAAACTACAGGATTTGCAGACACATTCCTCTGGTATACCATTCTAAGAAAAAGGAAGACCAACATCCAATGAACAATAAAATGGAGGCATCGGATCATCATGTGTGGAGGAAAAGTACAAATAGGATAAACAAGATCAAGCCAGTTGTGGGAAGAGGGGGTGGACAAACAAGCCATTTGCAATCGTGATATATGACAAAAACAGTATGCCGCTCATGATTATGAAGCACATAATCAGCAAAAAGATCAAAAATCCCTGTCATAGGGCCCATAACCCCATACTTTAAAAGCAGATGCATATAATGTAGGGTCACAAAAATTCAAATCACATAGGTTACCTTAACTTCAAGTGAAAATGTTGGAACTTTCCTAAATACATCCCTCAAACTACGTCGGACATATACATCAATTCCATGCCCTTCCCGTATCATTGGTTTACCTAAGCAACCATTGATCCCCACAGACATGTTGATCCCCATAATCTGCAAATTTAGCCTCCAGTGAACTATAATTTGTTAATTAAAATTTTGTAATCCCAAAACAATCAGAAAATGATCTACCTCAGCATGAAGAACATCAATATGGACAGCTGAAGGATCCTTCTCTCGGCACCCATGCCAATATATTTCATTTTGCACCCGTAGCTGGCCCAAATCAAGTTGAATGAAACTGCATGAATAATCAATGTATAAAGAGGTTACTCACATTCACCAACTTCATATCGATGCACAAACTTAAGAAACTTTACTCCACTAAAGAGAAACAAAATCATACACCTTTCTCACCTCAACTCCCTAAGAACAAAATCTATATATATATACAAAAAGGTGAATGGATAAGAGCCTCTGATGTATTAAAAAATGAATTTCACTTTTCAAAATGAAATATCCTCCTCTATTTTCAAAAAGATTGAAACACCCTCGGTCAGCTCAAGTAAATTACAAATGAAATCTAACATTTGTGTAACATAAACAAATGAAAACTCCCAAAATTTTTAAAAATGGTGGGAGGCAATCAATTTCACAGAACTAGAAGATTAGTTGTATTTTTTTCCCCCATTTACAACACATCCCACTCCATACACAAACACAGATTAAATTAATTCCCTTCAAAAGTTTGTAAACAGATCAATCCATTGGCCTCTTCTTCACAGGTAAGAGTCCAAACCAACTAGGTCATTCCCTTGGGGACACACCCACAAAGTTTAGGAGTACTAAGGAAAAATGATAATATATATATATATATATATATTAACAGATGAAACTAGATACTGGCTAAAAGAGCAGACAAGAGGTTTGCACTAGAAACTTCATGAACTAAATAGTGGACTAAAGATACATGATAAGTTCTTGTGTGCCACAGTTAATACGTGCATCTTTTTATGTTTGACCTTAATCATATCAAAATTTCTTGTGCATTACTTGATAAACACAAGTATAGAAATGCAAGGTCAAATGGAAATGCGAGTGAATGACTTGGTTCAGAAAAGAAGACCAAGGATGCATGCTACAAAACAGTGCTATGTGCAAGAAAGAATCTGAAAATTCAGATCATCTATTTCCGCATATCTATTCTGCTAGGTCCCTGGAGTCTAAACTGTTCAGAGCTTTAGTGTTAGATGCAGTGTGGCACCCTACTCTTGCTGTTTGTTTCTCGAGGGAAGATTTTCTGTGGGAGTAAGATAAAGGCTTACTCATTATGGGTCAATGCAACCATGGCTATCTTTGGGTAGTGTGGATAGAGAAAAACAAAAGAATCAATGATTTGAAAGCAGGAGGGGATTATCTTTGTGCAAGAAGGTTGTTGGGTCCTTTTTGGTCTACAGAGAGGAGCAGAACTATACTTTTGCATAGCTTTCATTCCCTTTAGAGTGATCTTGTCCCCTGTTTTATAAACTTTGTGTGTGCATAAAGAAATGATCTAGGTATGGACGTTGCTCACCTCATGAAGCACAGATGCACACAAGGCACGATTTCGTAACACCTTGTGAATGCAGCTGAAATTGTGAATTAACCAAACAACACCATGTGCTAGTGTCACTCGTCATAATTTGAGCAACAATGCTTACTATATCAGTTATACATACACACACCCCTTGCATATGTATCTGTGTACACACACAAGCATAGCAACAAGAAATTGATTCAGAGTCATCAAAAGAAAAACTTCTTTGAAGGTACCATATTTCCAAGAACAAACAAAAAATGTTTTCATCTGCACAAACAACCGAAATCATTGGCAAGAAAAGCAGCAATAAATTTCCAAGACAATCAAATAGGCATCATATAACAAGAAAAAAAGGGCAAATGCGCTAACTCTTTGCTCGATGAATCCCTGGGAACAATAATTATAGGAGTGTCAAGTGAGAGGTCCAGCTTTAATGCTGCAGCTCCATCAATCTCGTATTTTTGGATTAACCACTCAAAATCTCCAACTTTGTCAACAAGTTTTATTACTTCTTCAGTATGTGGAGTAGCAAGTTCCATGAAGTAAACAGTTATCTGCAAAAGCATGTTTCCACCAAGTTGATAAGTATTGGCAATTTTGGATAAGCATAAACATTAACTGTCTCTATTTGTCTCCCTGAAAACTCATTAACAGTCAGAGATTCTCTCCAACTTGAAAAGTATAGAACAGTCTCTCACTCTCTTAGAAAACTCAAAAACTGCAAGGCATTAACTCTCCCGCTTGAAAAGCATAAGACATTAACTTGACAACAATTAAACACATCAATTTCACAAGCTAACTGTTAGGAACAGTTTCAACAGCAGGTCCTTCCCTTTTCTCCCCCTCAATTGTGTAAACATTCTCTGCTGATGGATTCAAAAATCAGAACTTCTTTTCACATACCTCCTGGACAAACCTATAGAGGAAAATGATGCGAACAGCAGAGAGTCTGCCAGACAAGCTGTAATCATATCCTTCATAGTCATCATCTCCAGCGCTGTAAGAGTTAAATTTGAACTGAAAGGGAAAAGACACAAAGATCGTATCAAAACAAAGTTGAGAGAAATATAAGAAAACAAGGAATAAGAAATCACAAATGGTGGTACAAACAAGCTGAGCTGAATACTATAGCTCACTGAGCTTGGGTTGACAAGAAAATTCTGAATTTGAGTATGTCAAATGAATTTAATACTTCAGGTTGAACCCTGATTTGGAAGAAACTGCTTATTAAGCAGACTACAAAAGTACCTTGATAAGGGATTCAACCCCTGGATTTCGTATATCACAAAGCCAACCCCAACAGTGATCTGCTCCAAGGGACATGTCACAGAGTCTGAAATTTCCCAGTGTACCTTCAATGGAGATGGAACTTGGGTGGACCTTAATTGAATAAATAAATCAAGTCAGACAATGACAAAAATGCGAAGAGTATATCTCATAAATAGAAACCCAATTTTTAGTTCATTAATAGAGAAAGTGTAAATATAAAGCTTAAAACAGTCACTCTTGATTTCTCATTGAAAAAAAAATTAAGGAATATAAATATACAAAAGCACACATTTAAGGGAACATTGTTTAGCAAGAACACAATTCCTTCTAAAAAGATATAAGCTTCACTATACCATTGAATTTCTGTTGCAAGCATAGAAACATATGAGAAGCATAGCAAGGTTCCCTGTACCTTCAGATCTAACAGAAAGCTTTCTTGTACAAACATTGCAAGTTGTGAACCATCCTCCTTGTTAAGAAACACCGAGACACTATCAACATTCATGGTTAAATAAAATACTACACGATCTTTACCATACCCCAGCAACCCCTCAACACGCACATTTTCTTCATTCTTTTCTTTGTTGATCAAAGATTTCTGGTCTGAGCTTTTGGTCTTGTCTATACCTCTGATGTCATAACCAACAGCACTTAGATCAAAACCGAAACCAATTAAAGCAACGAGAGTGGGTCTGTTGCAAAAGAACTCTAGTTTGGACATACGAATACTCATCTGAAAATTTTTGATTGAATAGATTAGCAATATAATATAATGTAATTTCAGTCTAGGAACTAACTCAAAGTCCGTGATGCTCAAGTAAGGTACCTTCATATCTATACCATCATAATCGGTAGAATTTGGACTCCTAGTTGAGAAGATAACAGATACAAAATCCAAACTATCACCACCCTCTGCCTCATAAAATATCTCACTAGAAACCAAATCATGTTTATGAATTAAGGCTTCAGCAGGCTTTAAGTCACCAAGATCGTTTATTTCCTCACTCGTGCCACTCTGCATCATATCCATTTTTGGAGAATAAATGTCTGCATCTGTTACAGACATGAATTCCGGCAAAGCATCCGTGAAAGCATCATCCTCCTCTGGAAGTACCATAGATGTGTCCCTTTCAGGGGAATCACAAGCACCATGAGAATTAAGTTTGTCAATCTTGAGCACAGAGCAGGCCAAGTACTGTGGAGTTTCAGAAAGATGGCCTTGAAGCTCATCTTTGATTTTCAAAGAGTGCAGCTTCATCTTTACTGTTAGGTCACCATCCAAACTAATTATATGAACCTGAAAAACAACATAGCTAAATATTTCACAGCAGAGAATAGAAATAAGAATCTTTAGTACCAACTATACTAAATTATGCACAAGCAAAAGTTTCAATCCAAAGAAGAAAAAGTAAAGGAAAAAGACAACCAAATGACTGCACACTCCAGTAAGCAAACACAGATATCCAATTGTAGCAGTCACACATAGGCTGACATGTTATGGAACAACAGAAATGCTCAATGTTGCTAATTGTGGATTTAATTTAAGCCACCAAGCCTTAATTCTTAATTTCAAAAAAACTGTTCAACCAACACTAAAGAACGTTTGAAAAAAATAAAATCCTAGACCACTCCTTCCATTCTTTAATTCAAATACTATTGGGATCACCTGGTAACTACTGATTGAAATATGTTTCTAATACTCGTAAGTGTAATATTTAGGAAATTTTCAGGCCTGTCCAGCCTCAAACCGGCTAGACATTTTACATATTTAAAATTGCTTCTCTCTACAGCCTTCTGAATTATGCATCACAGAGAAAGAGTGCCTTAAAGTAACATTAAAAGTTGCTCTCCGAAATATAGAAGGCTGTCCTGCATTAATTTCCAACCATGCAGCACTTCCATTTGCATAGTTTGACCAACATACATACAAAAACATTTACTGTTCAAGAACATAATAATAAAGGAGTACACACCAAGCTCAGAAATTCAACTCAAATTCAAATGGAAATACGTATGATAGCTTTCCAATAAAAAGAACTTATGTCAGCATCAAACTGAAACTAGGTACACAAACCTTTCCCCCACCAGCAAGAACCTCAAGAAGTAAGGTCTCTTCAACTTTGTCACCAACTTTATCTTCATTCTGCATAATAACATTAACAAATAGTGCATGATCAACTGCACAGCTTAAGATGAAAAGCTGAATGGTAACTGAACAATTACTAAATACCCATAGCAACATGTATAAGTGAGTTAGAAACAGTGCAGACATTTTCAACATAATTATCAAGTACAAGAAAACAGAACACATCTGACCTTTCCGTATACAAATAGCTTTGTTTCTACTAACGTCCCATCAATAACAAGATCAGCTGTTTTCAAATTTGTCTTCTGAGGTTCGTCAAACTTGGTTACACCATCACCATTTTTTGCAAGTACATCAATTGGAGGAGCCTGCATGAAGCATATGTATTAGTTTTCATTTATAAGAACCTATAAAATTTAAATAATTGGAAAATCTTGATAAGGGTATTGATGAACGTATAATACAGAGGCTTGATATGTGGCACGTGTAAGTTCTTTCAACCAAGTTGCTTTCTCCTCTTCCTCCCGAAACTTAATGATCCAGGTAGTAGAAGATTCCAAAGCCTGCTAAAAAGATCTCTTATTACATGGAAATTTCTAACAGATAATTCTCCACTTTCTTGCACAAATCTAGAATGAAAAAAGAACAAGCATATTCTCTTCCTTTATTTTCTAAGGACATAATAATATTCATTTTATAAGATCAAATGAACTCCTACCCTGAAACAATTGGCAATATTTTTTTATTTTTTTTGTGCAGGGGGTCAACAAAACAAGAAGAATAGTATTAAAAATATGAAAAGTTACAAAACGGATCACTATCACAATTGATTTGAATGATACAGCACTGAGAATCTATATCATTGCATACACCTTTGTTCACGGTTCAACAGTCAACTTCTCAAATTATGCATTGTCACAAACAACTAAACTCCATCTGCATTAAAAATTCATAATGCAAAATATCCAAAAAGCTCAAATTAAATTTCCATCAGCGTCAATAACAGTCTCTAGAACCAAACATGCGGGCCTAAGAACACAAACCTGTAGAATTTGGACAAACAAGCATTTCATTCATGCTGAAATTATGAAGCTTAGCTGACGTATTGGCAGAGAACTAGTGGACATTAGCAAAGCAATTCAGTAAAGCATTATTTTGTAGACAACAGTAAACATGTATGCCAAGACAAAATTTAATCATAAACAGAAGATACAAGTTTCTATTTCAATGCATGTAAATTTTTTTAAAGCAACAAAAATTTCAGACAAGAAAGATTTCACAAGAACATGTTTTAATTGACTTTGATTCAGTTGAACAAAATAAAACTATAAAGTATGTATTTCAAACCAACATGACTTACCTTCTTAGTATCGATTCCTCTGAAACTTACAGCAATGCAAAATGGTGATCCGCCAATATTCACTAGTGGCACCTCAAACACCTGTCTACCAGCCATGCTGCATTGTCCAAAAATGAATTTTAGATTAAGATTGTCTTGAACCTTCAAATAAAAGAATTTCCAGAAAAGGGAAAGGACCATTAGCACAAAATAATTATTGAAAACTGAAACTACAGAAAGGACCAAAAGAGTTTGTAAATAGACATGGTATCAACAGATGAAAAGTTATCAACAGCACAGAAAAATAAGGAAAAGAAACAAGGGGAAACCTCAAATATCGCTGGTAGTTCTGGGACTTTTCAGATTCCAAGACATAGAGATATAATCCAGATAATACAAGAAAACAGGGTTGCCATGTAGCAACAGAATTTCCAATACCCTAAATCAACAGAAGTTTTTAAAAGTAATTAAAATCTGATTAATAGATAAGGCAGAAATCTGACCAAGTTAATTTGCTTCTAGATAAGAACATACCCCCCATACTAGGATTTTAGCGTCAATAGCAAGATCAGCAGGATTCCAAGGGGCTAGTTCAGTTGGCAAATTATCAACAGTAGGCCGACCATAGGTCTCCATTGTGCCATATAATATCTTAAACAATTCCATTAGCCTGTGGTATCTCGCAGGTGAAAAGTGAACACCAAGATTTGGCACTTGAACAGAAACACGGGTTGATGGGTAACTCGGGTGAGGTAGTTTGATCTTAAAGTAACATATGCATAAGCATTATTAGATCAAGCGTGTAATGAAGAATAAGAACTAATATCAAACTTCTATATCAATGACAGTTACATAAAAGGTACAAGCAATATTCCACAGAAGAATACCTGATCAACAATAACAGCCATTCCACACCTATCAATGAGAGAATAAAAATCATCAACTTTTCCCACCATAGGAGATATAATTTGTTGACTTGGCACAACCAAAGAGCAGTTTTGACAGTCAGAACCACAATCGGTAAAAAATGCAGCAATATCTTTTCCAACTATGTAGAAACGAGAATAAATATTCTGCTTTTGTTCTTCAGACTGACTTCCCTGCAGCATTCACAAATCATCTTATGCAGTGAAAATGTGACTACCAGCAAATGTGAAAGTCCACATTGACAAAACCTACCACAGTGTGCAGCGTAAAATGACCAAAATCCAAAAGAAAATGGCTATCACATCTGGAAGAGCCACTTGTCCTTATAGGAACTCTAATCTTTGGAGCATCAAGATCAATGTCAAGAGCAAATCTGAAGAAAGCACACAGAAAAAGGAGTAAGAGTGTTCCATTCATTTTCTCTATGATGTATACAAAAACAAAAGAATAACAAAAGTTAATTGAATAATAACTACATTTCATGCCCATTCAAGAATAAGAAGACTGTCATCCTCCAGGTGGTGATCCAAAATACAATCTCTAAAATAAAGTAAACACCTTCAAATCGATGTAGAACTACAACTAGAGTAACTCAAAAGCAACAAAATACATGCTTGCGCTTGAAGGTAAAATTGCTTGAAGTACTGACACAAAAGAAATGTCTGCTCTCAAAATAACATCAAAGATATTACAATCAAACTACATCTCATAAAGAATGCAACAAATAGAAGGCTATATGGGGAACAGGAAAGTGGAAAAAAGATGTACTAACTAAGGTGCAGATAAGTATTCTCGTTTCTTTCATTGAAAGGCTAGTTTCTAACTTTAAATATCATTTGTCTGATGAATTTACGTATTTCAATTAATGTCTCACTTCAAGATTCATCTATGACTAAATGATTTTCAATTTCATTAGTCCTCACAACTTCCTCCCAAAACTATTATCAGTAAACAAGTTTATTACTTCCGAACATTTTGCACTATGAAGTGTCACTTGCCTTGAGAAAATTATACATTTTCCTATCAGTAAATAGCAATATATAAAAGATGGAAACAAATTAATTCTCATGCAGTAAAGATATATTAAATTTCAAATAATCAAACAAATAAATGGAGCAAGAACAAAATGCAAGGTAAAATATAAAATTCTTCACAACCTGCTTTGTTCTTCCAACACCATTTGAAACTGTTCTTGTGCTCGACGAGTCACTTTCTCAATCTTCATCTGCACTTGGTGCCCAATCATAATCAGTCCAATGAGTATAGCGTTGCCCTTGGCACCCACTAATTTTTTTTCAGATAAGGGGCACCCGATGATTTTCAATTAATTGATAACATTACCTGCAAAGCAGCAGCAGTTTCCAGTGCAACAGCAGGGCTAACTGCATTACTCCTCTTTACAAATTCAAAAAAGCGATCATAACTTTCCATCAAAACCTTCAAATGCATAAGAATTAGAAGGTTACAAATAATAAGGATGGTAAAAATGAAAACACAAGCAAAAATTTGAAAAAAAAATGAAATATACAATAATATTCCTGCATAACAGAAAGAATCTAAAAATAAGAATAAAGGAAAACGAGCAAATAAAAATGGATTCAATAAACTAACTTAACATCAAAATCAAATTTGGTACTCAGGCTACAGGGATATTTGAAACCAAAGGAGAAGGCCATGTATGCTAGAAATGGCAACCATGCAAGAAACATAAAAGTGATGAGGTGTGAAGGACTGTGTTTGGAGGCTATTCCAGGGCTACAAGATGCAATTTTTAAAAACTTTAGTGATAATATATTTCAAAACAACATAAGTTGCAGCAGCACCCAATACCAACCCAATTAAAAATCAAGAAATTACCGTAACATGACAGGGGGAAATGATAGCTGACAGTCTCCAATCAACATTCTCCCCAACTGGTGAATGTACAAAACTAGCAGCTAAAGCATTTACCTTCTGCTCACTACATACACTCTGTAAAACATACAAGGCACATGTAAGCATTATAAATTGACAGAATGTAATGCATATATATATGTATATATACATATAAGAGAGATAGAGAGAGAGAGAGAGAGGTATGTACTAAAATATAACGAAGATCAGAAACCAACAAATTCAAGCTGGTTTAAATTTCTAAATGAGCAAATAGGGATCAGCATGAAATCAACTTCCTTAATAATTTCCATCAATTTTAGCGAATCAAAACCTTGTCTGGCACAACAAAACCACTATGACAAAGCGTGGAACAAACCTCAGCAAGTGAACCTTCAGGTGCTGATAAACCATAGAATCTCAATAATATATCACAGTGGGTACTGCGATGCTTGAATTTGGTTGACACATGAAGTTGCTCGAAACGACCACAAAGAATCTCAGTCTGATCTGTACTGATAATCCTAGCAGCAGCTTGGCCAATAGATACAGTCACCAAATACTTGATCATATTCTGCATGTCCTTTCCAGAACGCAACGTTGGCTCCTCACCCGGCTGGTAACTTAGCAACTTATTTATCGCTTCCCATTCTTCATTAGTCAGTCTTTCTTCTGTTGACTGTGATCCCTCAGATGCATCATCTACATAGGCATCCTCTGAGTTTGTAAGCCTGCAATAAGAGGTAAATTATAAATACATGACCAGAAATATGATGATAATAAACTATGTTAATTTCCTATTTGAGCCAAAAGTTTAAATTATTAGGAAAGAACTTGACAATAGCATTTAAGCTCTAAACACAACCCCTCAAGTAATTCAAATACAACAGGGAGATTCAACTGCAAGACCTCTTAGTCAAAGTAGTTCTTAACACGATGAGGCTCATTACTAGTCCAACAAAGCTTGAGCTTACAAAGACAAATCCAGCAATAAAATTAAAGCTTTAATAACACAATAGCTGAATTTCACATAGACACAAAGAAGAACTCAAATTCAAGCATGGCAAATAACCAATGAGCCAATCACAATGCAAGATAATTTTTGTTTTCCAAGGAAAAGATATCATGAAAGTCTCTACCCACCATGTAAAAGAAAACCAGCTTTTCTTTCTGAGCCGCCTCCGTTCAGCCGCTTCCTTTGACTTTACTGATTCAACCTTGGCATGTGCAAGTAACCTAAATGATAAAAACGACTAATTAGAATAAACTGAATGGATAGGGCAAGCATGGACCATATTAGCAATATCCCTCTTCTTTCAACTTAAAAGTTTTATTAACGGTAAGAAAAGAAGTTACAACAAAAGTGAACCAGTACTCCACCACAAAATACCAAGTGTTGTATCTCAATGAATCACACCAAATAAACAAATGAAAGAGTACTAAAATGGAACCCCAATCGATTTTTTAATACTCAATGGTGACCTTTGACTATAAAAGCTGTCTGGTAAAGGGTTCAGTAACTAGAACATGTCAATTACATAATCTGTATGTGCATTGAATGCATGTACTTTGGGATGTATGGGGTGCTTCCATCATAAGCAAGTTATTCAACAACATGAAGATTTCGAACTACATCACAATTTTGGGGGCAAGTTGAGGAGGACACCAATTGCTAGCATAACAAGTTGTTGAACCTTTCAAAACAAAATTATGTTTTGCTCTTCCAGAGGACATATATTGCTAAACAATTAACATTTTCTTTAATTTTTTTTTTTCCCTAGAAAACAAACTACAATCACATTGAATTCACACACACACACACACACACACACACACAAAACATAATGAAAAAGAGAGATAACACTCACAAATACTTAAAAAAGAAATCAATTAAGCCATAAATGATCCACCACCGATCATGTAGTGTACAGTATCCACAACTTTGGAATCAGAACCAAAAGAAAACAACAAAAGTGGTAAAGTTAAGCTGAAACTGCTTTTGTTCTTTTTTCTTTTTCTTTTTTTAATAAACAAGAATTAAGCTTTATTAATGAAGAAAGGAATTTGAAAACAAGGGAAGCAGGATTTTTTTTTCTTTTTTTGCTAAAAAAAGAAAAAGAGAATTATATTATCTATGAGAGAAATTTACAAGTGAGGAGACTTAAAGTCCACAAAAAGCAAGGACAATAAGTACCAAAAAGCAAAAAGAAACCCGATATCCCTACAATGTAGCATCTCAGCTATATAAGGATAACCCCACAAGTCTGAAAACCAAGCAGCCTTTAGAATGCAAACTCTATTAGATTATCCCCAAAAGGGAACCAGCAGTTCACTCAACATTTACATGCAACACATAAAGAACAAACAGATACAATCTTAAAATCAAACTAAAACAGCCTCTTAATCTCCAAGAACAAAGAACAAAGGCATATACCTCCATAGAAGAATTACTTTGGAGTCAAGATGTTTTTCTATTTCTCTAATTTCTGAGTTACTAATAGTTGACGACTGTTGCAAGGAACTAGCATACAACTGAACATAACGTCGACGAAGCTGACAGAGATTCTGAATTCTGTCCCACGAAAACCGATAACTGAAGAGTAATTCATGTATAAAATTAGTGTTGATTTCAGAGATGCTAAAACATATCTGTGTGTATGTATGAATTACAAGATATTCAATTCAAAGTGTTTGAAAAAAAAATGGCAAATAATGCAGCAGGTCTCCAAAAGTTCTCGGTCAAAGCACAACTTTTGGAGTTAACAAATAAGAGTTATATAATAGCTTGTAGGTACCATATTTTTTTCTGCTGAAGGACAGCTTGAGCAGCATAACGCCACCAAAGATCAGGACCCTTTGAAACTGGCACCACGGGTCTTAAATGGGAAACTTCAATATATGCCCTGTATTTTGAAACTACCTCTAGAAGTTTTATCCAATCATGATATTGAGCCTGTCAAGCACAATAATTGAGTACATGAACTTCACTCCAATTGCTTGTCAATAAAGAGGAAAAGATTTCCAGAAAGAAGCTTCACTCCAATTCTTCCTTTTTGGTTTTTTTCCATTATAAAGATTGAGCAAAGTAGAAAAGATAAAATGAATGGTGCTACACCTGTGGGGATGGAGGTCAATGAAAAAAGAAACATTTCTTTTCTATAACAAACCAGACTAAAGGAAAATCAACTTGCTAAATCAACCAAACATATTAGATATGAGTAGGCAGTGATAAAATAAAAAATTTAAAACGCTTCACACCTCTGTAACAGTTAAAGAGACGTCACTTAATACAAGAGAAGCCTTCTCAAATGGAACCTCTGGATCACTTCTTTCTTGATTTCCAAGGCGGTCATACTTAAGTAATCCATTAATAGGTGATACCAAGTACGTGCGATTCATAGCCCAATGAGATATCATTCCAGAGTCAGCAACAGGTTCATTTATACCATCTTCAAATATCTGAGTAGGAAGATCCAAAGAGAAGGAAGAAAAAATATATAATCTATCCCATCGACCACGAGAAATAAGTGCAACAACAAAAGTACACAGGGTAACAATTTCCCATATAGGAACAAACCTCAATCCATTCCTTGGGACTAAGATCTTCCCATCTCTTATCTATCTTCCAAGGAAGGCTATTCGAATCATGATACAAAGCAAGCCTCTGAAGTTGCAATGACTGCAACAAAACCATATAACCATTAGACAAATAATTTTGCTTTCAAGAACATATAAGTCATGAAATTTTGTTAGTTACAGGTTTCAGCCCAAACTACTTGTAAGCTGTCTTTTATCAATTGACGTTGTCAGATAAAAAATAATAATAAGAATGAAATATATTGTACATTTAGTATATGATGCCAGAAGATGCAGTTCTTCAATTTTAACCTTTTATAATTCTTTTTCATGACATAAATGGACTTGGTTTCCATACACAAATTCAGCCAAATACTTCCCAGAACCAACCGTTAAAGCTTAAGCATATGTACATCACCACAAACATCAAGAAATGGTTTACACAAAATGGATACAAGGATGACAGACATATCCCTTTCGATTAAAGAAAGAATCACCAATTTTAAGAAAGAAGGATCCCTTAGTGAATTTAAAAAAAAAAAAATCAAAAAAGAAATAGAAGCCAACACAGAGGAGCATGGATTTTACAAAAAGAGATCGTCAATGTTCTACAAGACAAAATGTATGATCCCAATTTCTTACTCTATATGTGTTAGCCGCCTAGTCGAAGAGCAACCAAAGTTTTTATCATGTACCTCTTCTAAGCAATTTATAAACATGATCAACGTTTAGAAAGAAAAATTCACATGAATTGAAACTATAGCAGACATTCAATAAGCTCCATTCCACTCCCCACGTAACCATCTTGGAAAAGCAGCTCAGAAAGTAAAGAACACAGAGCTAACCTTTCGCAATTTATCCAGAGCACCACTTGTATCAAAGATCTCATTTCCATGTTCATCTGTTGTAACAGCAGCCAGCTTAGCTAAAGTAATACCTGAAGCAAACGGATGTCCTGGATTACTGCAAAATGCAAAATTAAGAGTAAAAATTAGCAGAGAACAAACACGATAAAAGAGAACGACAAAGATAAATTAGCTTCTTCCTTTTTTACAGGAAACAAGAAATTTATTCAAAAGAAAGAAAGATGCGAGAGGGTGGACCAGTAGGCATGAAAAGAAAATCACTAAAGCAGGAAAAACCAAAAAGAACAATGTTCATCTAATAACACCTTCCCAATTCTCCTAAACAAAAATGAATAGAATACTCTTTAACTTAATTCAGATGGGCGCCCAAAGGGCAGCAAGAAAATGAGCCTTGTGAAACAAAAATTCAGCATCCTTTCCTTAACTCCATCGAGAATTCTCTTATAGCCAAAATACCACAATTCCAAAAACCGTTGCCTTTTTTCCACACCCAATGCACAAAAATTTGTCTAGAATTAGGGAAACAGAAAAAGGCAGGATCACCCGTTATAATCTTACAGCCAAAAAGATTGTTCCATAATTTTAAAGCTATAGACAATTAAGAAACAAATGATAAATGTCCTCTGTTGCCCCTTTGCACATTAAGTGTTTATCGTCTTCATTGGAGTACATAATAAGGTTAAATTTACCATGTCCTATTGTCCATGCTAAGATTTTGATTTTGTATGGCACTTCTGCCTTCCAAATCCTACAAGCCGGCTCTTGAGATAAGGACCAAGAATCATCCCCAGCCAATTAAAATATGATTAAAAAAACCCTTGATGACTCCTGCAACCAAATCCTTCTATCCTCACATCCAGAATCAAAAGGAAAAGCTTTAACCAACAAGAAAAGGAAGGAAAATTGGCAACTTCTCTGTCGTTAAGATTTCTTGTAAAATTAAAGTTTGAAGCCTGTGAAAGACCATTACCAATAAGCATTCCTTGAAGTAAAATATTACAAGAAGAAGAAAATGTGTATAAGAGTGGAAACAAGGATGCCAAACTAGTAGAAACAGTCCTAGCATCGTCCAAAGAACGAACTCCTGCTCTAATTCCGACCAACAATTTAAGATTAGACGAATGCTAGTTGTAACCTTGAATAATAAAAATCAAAGGACTCTTACCCAAATTTTTATTATCTACTTTGGAATCCAGTCATTGTCATGAACACCATATTTATTTCTAATGATAGCATACTATAAGGAGTTACTCCTCAAAGGGAATCTCCACAACCATTCCCCTAAAAGAGAGTCAAGAGACAAGTTCCTTAGCGCAAGATAACTAAATCCTAATATGAGGAGCAGAAACCACTTCCCATCCAAGTAAAGAAAAATTAGCATTCAATGGGATGATTATAGTGAAGGCTTCAAGGACATCTCTATCTTCTTATACTCTTCTCAATTTGAAAGGTGGCAATGCCTTGCAAGGCAAGGATGCATTTTGTGGCAAAGCTCTCTTTTGGATCCTTTTATTGTCCATATTTTTTATGGAGATATTCTTTTGTAAAATCTTTATGTTCTACTAGGATCCATTTAGAAAGTTAATCCTTGTTCATTGTGTGGGCTACTCCTTTTTGGATAATCTAGTTTACATTAACATATTTTTTCTTCCTAGTTTCTGAGCCCAAAAGAAAAAAAGGATAATAATGACATAATTGAGAAGCCAAAAGAACCACAAAAAGCATATGGAAATTTTACCTAATAGAATCCTCATATCTGACATGTACATTGCTAATTGATATCTTCAAATTTCCAATGATGGTTGATATTAAAGAACCCAGCCACGAGTTTTCAGGAGGCTGCAAAAGGTTAAATATCAATTGAATTGAAAGAACACGCAGAACCTGCTTTGTTATGCTCACCATCATTTGAATACATACTAAAGAAGCATGTCATTAATCTAACTAAAATAAATGACTTCAAGGAGCATAAAATAATTAATAAACTAAAACCAACACAACCACAAATTTGCATCAAAACATATATACATATATAGGCGCATAGGTTCACAGTTCTTCAGTGTTGAACAAAAAAAAAAAAGAACAATGTAAATATTGATTACTCGCATCCAATTAGGATGTACAGAAAGTAGCTACTTAATTCCCAAGTGTGGATAAACTGTCTGAGATGCATCCATCTATATACAATGATCCCTCATAACTGCTGCCATTCTTAAATATTTAATATCCCACAAACAGTATTCTAAGATTTTTTATTCTATGAGGATATAGTGGTCAGAGCTTCGTATTACTTTTTGAATCTTTACCGATCAACTTAAGCTTTTAGGTCTAACGGTAATTAACATGGAATTAGACGAGATCATGTGCTTTGAATCCCACCATGTGATTCCACATGCATGTATATTTGCATTAATATTTTCATCTGCATTCATTTGTGTATAGGCTTGACATCTACATGACAAGCCCCTTGATAAAGTAGGTATTACACGTAAAGGGGCTTGTTATAGCTTGTGCCGTCATTTGGGCCTTTATTATCAATTTAAGCTTTTAAGTCAACCAATCCCCACATAGTTCTAACTTTAGAAACAGCAAACTTCCCAATATATTTTTGCAAGTATGGCCTTTCCCCATCAAACAACAAAAAGTCAAAACAAATACCAACAAGGGCAGCCTGAATACACAGAAACCATTCAAGAGAAAAGTACAAAAAAACTACTTTCTCAACAGGCAGGTTGAAACAGAAGTCATCTTCTCATCTACAGAAAAAATATACCATGGGAGGCACCAAAAAGCTAATAACAACATCAATAATCCAAATTTAAGAGTTATGAAGATCAAGACATCAGAAGATAAACTTTTACTATTAGGATCTTGTGAGCATCAAACCATATAAACAGATAAAAAACACATAATAGAGTCTTCCTCAACAGGATTAAAGAATGTAAACATATTCAAATTAGAAAGGCCCAGGATGCAACAAATGGCCTAGAAAATAGGAGCTTTTATTGATGTGGCCCAAAATGAGGCATAAAAACCATTCAATTCTACTCATTCTCAAACTAGGTTCATAAAAAATTATAAAAGCGTCTAATCAGCATAAAAAATTGATTATTTTGGGGAAAAAAATCATAAAAATCTAAAAAACTACAGAAATTAAATAACATACATTGCCCAGCTTTGACCTTGATTTTGCTTCCAGCGTTGCTGACTCTGCTTCCTGGAGCAAATTAATAAGAATAAATACAACAGAAGTAGACAAAAGGAAACGAAAAAAAAAAAAGGAGGATTAGTTCTTCCAGGATAGGCCTACTACTAGTATGTTTTATATTTATATATATATATATACATATATCTATATATGTACGTTTACTTTTCCTAAAACTAAGCAACTTCCATTTCTCATCTTTCTCTCTCTCTCTCTCTCTCTCTCTCTCTTTTATAAGAGAAAGAATTTATTCAAAAGAACGAGATGATGATAAAAGTGAACCACAGCTCCACAAGGACAACAAAAAAATCTTTAGAAGCTACTTACCAACTATAGAAAATCAAATCCAATGTATCCACATTGTAAATAGCATATCAAATACTTACAAAAATTGAAAGAGACCCCAAAAGATTAAATCCAGCATATCTATACTAAAATATCAATTGCTCATGACTCCATTGTACATCCTTAAACTCAATGGTTAACCAAATTGGCTTCCTTTCTGTAACTTTAACTTGTACTTGTGACAAATACTTATAAACAACCAAAATCGTGAAAGTGTCAATCCATTATTAACAAAATACAGAATCATACACTTAAGAGATATTATAATAAAGAATGCCAATGTGTTGACCGTAGAGCTCATCTTCTAAAGTAATGTCATTGGATGTCATAATACGTAAAACCTTGAGCAATTGTCACAGTGTGATAAAGAAGAAACATAGCATATTATGAAACTTAAAATATGTAAACATCAGGAAGAAATAAAATATTTTCACCTCAATCTGTTGAAGTTTGGATTCAAAAAGTTTTTCCAGGTCCTCCTCCTGCAGAGAGTAATAAAACCAATATAAATTAGACAACAAAATGGTGGTTTAACAAGCAGGTAAATAATTTCTCACTTATCAAACAAAATATTAGTGAACCTTGAAAATCTGGCCATTTGAAGTTGGATGAGCAAGAATGAAAACACGATCAATGAGGACAATAACAGGTTCCTTGCCTAAACTTTTCCATGGAACCTATAAATGAGGGCAAAGAAAATAAGGGAATCAAAGAATGTCATAAACTAGAAAACATCAAATTTGAAAGCATACTATAAAAGTAAACATGCATTTGGTTTCTAAAATGTTTACGCTAACTAATGTTAGCAAACTCCCAACCATAGTTGTAAATCAAAATCTAGGCAATATTCCTTCAAAACTAAATGATTACTTACTATTTTTTGTACAGTCAATTATGAACTTCTGGAATTAATTCCCCTTCCATAATTCATAGAAGGCAAAGCTTGATATTAGATGTAAAGTCCCAACCACCAACAAACTAATGTCGACAAATACTTCTTCCAAAAACATATTTATAATGTAATATCTCCTTATTATCAAAAACAAAAGAGAAATATTAAACAGTGATATCACATGTGAACTCTTACCACCAAATTCTTACATGATTTGATAGTTGTGTTTCCTAGGAACATGATAGTAGTGTTTCCTAGGAACATGAATAAAAGATGAAAATAATAAAATTCTAAAAACAATAATATCCATTAAGTTAGAGTTTTGCAATCAAATAAAGATTCTACAAGATGAAAGAGTGTATTGGTTCCCCAAAATCTTAAAATAATTCATATTATACTATATACCACTCACATCTTTCCTACTTGCAGTTTAATACAAAAATACCGTAGAATTTGCTGCTCCAAAGAACATAATCGGCAAAGTAAACAAAAAGCATAAAATTTTAATTGAATCAAGATATGACAGAAATGGCCAGAAGAGACTATTCAAGCATCATAAATACCACAAGGAGAACCTCTCTTCACTGAACTAGACTATTTACATTTTAAGAAAAAGGTTATACAATCAACTGATCAATGCTAGAATAAAATAAAACAATATTTACTTTCTTTTATAAGAAACAGTATAATTTTCATTTCTAATGAAGGAAAAAACCACCAGAAAACTTACAAAAAAAAATCAGAAAAAAAAAAAGGCCCACTATATTATAATTTAAATACAACCAAAGCACCCAGCATTTTGTACAAAAGAAAATGTATCAATTCGAAAAACTATGTAATAACTAGATAGGAAGATTAATGGATAATCTGTCCATAGACAAGCATTTACATTCAATTTCAGGTGAACAATATAATATGCCTTCTGAACAAGTGATGGAAATGGAGCAAATTTCGGAGTCAAGATACAAAACCTAACCAGTAAATTACTACATTGATAATGGCTACCTTCAGTGTTATGGTACCAACAAAACCAGCTTTGACAGTGACTGGAAGTTTCAATGCATTAAGTGCCTCCGCCTTCAAGTTCAAATCTTTGAGAACAACATCACCTGTAGAAATAGATGGAACAATTGGAAATATGATGCAATTTGGCACTCCATCAATGATGACATTCAGCTAGATGATATTAGAACAATGTAAGATGGATGTTTCATTTAACTAGTTAAGAGACAGCTTCAATCGGAAACAATTTATTCCTGTTCACTTTTTTCTGTGGTTAAGGGCAAAAAATGAATTCAAATGTAGTTATTCCAGCTAGAAGAATTAAGCAAAATGATCAAAAGATCACAGCCTACAAAAGCACACTAGAGTTGCAAATACAAACCTTTCCAAACACTAATTCTTAAAGCTTCCACCGAAAGTCCATGGACATATTCACCCAGATACCTTCGAAGCAAATGCAGAACCTACAACCAAAAACCAACCATAATTTCTTTGAGCCTGTGGTTTCTAGATAGACAGGAAAGATATCGTCAAACAATAAAACCATAACAATTTTTAACTATTACAAAAGTAACTCAAATCAATTTATCTTAAAGAAAAGTAAAAACTCTATTACTGACTGGCATATTTTTAGATTTTTTTTTTTTTTTCTCATCACCTGCTTTAAGTGAGAAAATAGTTTGAGGTAACTACTTCAGCAATGCAACCCAAGAACTCAGTAAGAGCACACATAAAGCGCATACTCAGTGCGAAAATGTATCTCAGTGAAAATTAAGCTTAACTATGCACTCCAAACAGAAATTAATACTTCACTACTCACATGAATCCAAACTCTTTCAGAGTATTTATAAAAACACGTAACCAGCAGTCACAAACGCTCCGCGCACTCACCAGAAAACAAAATTAAAGCTACTGAAATTCACACATCACACATACTAACCGATTGAACGCCATAAATTTATCAGCAACAAATAGAAAATAATTCAAGCAAAAGCCAAACAAATTGAAAATAAATAAATAAATAATTAACTCACGTGAGCTTCGAACATGGCTATGATCAGGCAGGTAGGCAGAGGCTTATTCTCCTGTGGTTCTGCGAACTGAAGGTGATCGGCGACGAAGAATCGCCATAAAAGAACACGCGAGCTTATTCCTTTTGATCGATTTAGGGTTCGTTGTAGAGATTGAACCCCCGTATCCGGAACGAGAAGGAGACCAAGAGAAGCGGACGTTTTGAAGAAATGAAATTACACTATCTTCACGCAGTGAGAAAAATAATAAAAGACAATTTCTTCTCCGCCTCAAGCCAGCTACAAAAAGGGGTTTTATTTTTTTTATTTTTTTATTTTTTTTGACAATATTTAGGAAATAAAATAAATTTGTACGTTGCTCAGGTGTTTTTTTGTGACTTGGCATTCTCTCGTTGTCTCTCCTTAATGGTAATTATTTTATCTAATAAATCGATATTATTTATAAACATAAATTAATAATTTGTTTTGAAAATGAAATTCGAATTTAATTGGACACGTGGAGGTGAAAGCTGCAGGAAAAAAGAGTGGTTGATTTTCTTTCCGTCGAAGAAATATAAGCTTCATCTTCTTGCATTTTTGTCGCCGAGAAATAAGAAACTGCCGTGTTACCATGCATTTCTACTCCTCCATGCTTCGTATTAAAAAGCAAATGGGAATGGTAGATATTTGGCATCAATCACGAATATTGACATTTTTTAAGTTCGCCCGCTTGTATTTTGAAGACACGTGTAATCAGGTCATAGTCATACTCTTTTCCGAAACAAAGTGCAATCCTTTCTTCCCACGAACGTAGGCCTTTTCAAGAATCAAACGGGGTGTATTAAGCATCCCTTGTTTATCAAATGTTGGGCTTTTAATGAAGCAAAGTTCCAAACGGGCATTTAAAAACTGTTTATATTAGGTGGCCATCCAAATTACTAACTACACTCAACTGACTACTATATGAACCTGTACAACATTGTCCCAGTCTCAAATATGAGTATTACTAAGAAGATCCTGCCTACTTTTTTTTGTTTTTTTTTATATAACAAGGTCAAAAGGCAGGAGTGTTCAGGACTCAAGGGGGGTGTATTTAGTACCTCTCGCCCATTAAATCTCAGAAATTTAATGAACAGAACTTTTATTCTTACATTTTCTTAATAAAGGCATAGTTTGTTCAATCTATAACAATTGAATACTCCAGATTCAATATTACAAGAGAACTTTTATTATTTCAAACACTATCAGGGACCTCTTTGTTATAAGTGGACAAATTATGTCCTTATTTATGAATATCTCAAAACTAACCAATACAAAATTGTATGATACTAAATGCAATCCCTTCTGTTACTGAACACTCCAGAAATTTTTTGCCTCGTGATTCATGTGAATGCCTCAGAGCATAAGAATTTTGGTTGTTTGTTATTATTTTATATACTAAATTTTGTCATCTGGCTAAATTTAGAAGATCAAAAGAAGCCAATGTGAACTTTTATAAGGATCTCCGAGGGCAGTGGCAGCAATGGCAAATAGCAAGTTGCAGGTTGTTATGTATTATTTGTGTGGGACGAGTGAATCTGAGTTTTCATCTTCATCATCGAAGACAAAATTGAACTATAAATCAAAACTCTATGTTCCAAGTTGCTAAAAAAGCTGGTGGCTCACAACTGGTCCACGTGTCCGTCCTCGTTTAAATGATCTGCTCCTCATGGCAGGTGAAGGTATTAAAATCGACTGCTCTAACAGTCAGGACTAGGAGTCTCTGATCCGCCATGCATGGCTGCTTCTGAGATGACGTCTATGGAATAATAACGTTCGGCGCCCTAAAATTTTTATTTTCTTATAATGAGGATATAGGTCTTTTATTTTAACAAATAGGTCCCAACTTCTGTGAAAATGCACTCAACTTTTTATGTTAAAGTTAATTACTTTATAACCAAAATTGATAGCATAATAGGAATTATGTTATTTTAACAAGAGTTAAGGATCTATTTGCTACAAATAAACAAACTATGTCTTTGTTTATAAAAACATAAAAACTCAGGCTATATGCTATTTAATTGGTTTATGTGTGATGCGGTCCACTGGGTTTATGTTCGCTGGCGATTGTGGACCACTGTTTCGAACTCCTCCCCGCTGTCCTCGTTTCTCTCAATCGAATCAACGGTATCGAGGGTGCATTTATTTATCAAATTCCATTCTAGGGACTCAAACTTGGAGATAAAAATGGAGAGACAACATTTATCAAACGTTTGGGCCTTGAGGTGTCATTCCGCAATAATATTTTGATGCCCACGACATTCTTTGGAACCATTCTGAATCCAAAGCAGAAGCTAGAAGATACAAGCTTAGCTTTAAAATAAAGGGAAGTTTAGACAAATCTGTTAAGTATTCTCTAAACCGGATTGGTGATTATTAATTACGCAATTTTTGTGATTTTCGTTACACTGTTTGTCTGAGGCGTAATGTCTGAGATTTAAGCGGACCAAATCCGTTGCTTTAAGAATCTTAAAAACTTCTCCAACCTTCCTGCCACCCGTGACACACATACATCCACCCGTGAATTCTTAGCCGACACGTGTTACCTCTCTATTCTTCTGCACCAGAATTCAACCGTCTTAAATTTTCAGCATAATCATCGGATCGCTGGTAAGTGTTAACATCACGTGAATTTATGCCGGGGTATACTAACATGCGAGTTCCTAATTTTCTACTTGTTTTTACAAATAAAGATATAATATAATGATTTGTAGTAATTAATTTCTTTCGGTTGGAACTTTCGTTGGGTCGGGGAGGCTGTGGCAGGTCCCACGAGCAACGTAAAACCCAATCATAGTAGATACGAGGCCCACTTTGGCCGCCCCTGCACGAATAAGGGACCAGTAAATGAACGCGTGCGGCGCGTAGCGTAGTCGAACCCGACGTGTCATTGCTTGAAACCACAAGCGATAATCAACGTTACTTATTGCGTCTCGGTGGGGTTGAAAAGTGCACCCTGAAGTTTCTTTAGCCACCCGTGAGAGTACACACGTGACAGACTGGGACAAAAAACACATTGCGATTTTCTTGCCATACTCCATTTCCGCCAACCTCTATAAAAACCCTCTTAATCCATACTTAAGCTTAAGATCACATATCTATCTATGTTCTTACATCATTGGCTTTCCACGGCAGTCTTCTAGAATCCAACGACGGCTGAGACCTTCCGACCATCAGAAATTTGGACAACAATTCATCGTATCATCTCCCCTGTAACATAGGTACGTACATAACGCATACTGTATCAGTGTCTCAATAGAATGTTGATTTTAGTTTTTGTATTAACGTAAGTGTGACGTGTCACGTGAGATAGGGTGGGTTACTCTCATAACCTTTCATGAACCCGTGAATGGTTTAATTCTGTTGTCGGACACCAGCTTCTGCCATGGCCACAAGAAGCTAGAAAACAATGAAGAGTCACGAGAGCTTCTTTGCTTTTACATCAAAATTACGTTCATTTTCTTCTTACTATTATTGAATAATTATCCTCCTCAGCCATCACCACGTTCACCAAATTAGTATGACCAATCACCCCTCCGTTTCTTTTATCGTTTCAAAGAATTATCACATATCCTGCATGTTACCACATGGGGACTGTTTATTTCAACAGCATCACATCATGTGTGATTTCTACATGTGTCAATATCGATTTTAAACATTCCAAGTAGGAGTTGTCACGTTACTATCTAATTATCTAATATAGTACGTACACATATTATTAGTTTGAAGATCATTAGTAAATATACTGTGTATATGGGATAGATTTGACCTCGTAGGCAGGCTTTCTTGTATAAAGTTGTTTGGTTTTCTGTGTAAAGGATTCAAGCCAAATGCATGTAGAATCACTTTCTACAAAAATTGCTTTTCAATTGTTTTTGAAAGAACTACTAGTTGAAGAAGCAAATGAAAATGGTTGTTGTCCATCAAATTATGTCAGAAGCCATGCACATTTCTCTGCGTACAAAACCCTGAAAACATCAAGTTTTTGGCACTTAATTCATGGAATCTGCGAGCTAAAACCAGTTCACAAGCTTAATATACTGTAGAAAATGCAAATCTCCGCGGCTTCTGCTCCCTAAAAGAGAGGGAAAAATGGAAAATAAAAATGATAGAAGAAACAGAGGAAGGAAAATGAGAAATCTGTGGACCACATGAAAACAGAACCAACAAATGGAACAATCACAGAGAAAGAGATAAGTTTGAGAGATTAGGAGAAGGAAATTCGCTGAAGAACCAAGACCATTCTGCCAAATTTTGTTCTGATGACCAATTCCTTCTAAACCGTCTAACAGTTTCTCTTAGAGACAATGAACTTTCAATCAATCAGAACTCAACACATGTCAGACCCACTTCATGAAAACACCATTTTGAACTAACATTAATTTCAGTATAAATTAGATCCTCTGCTCTAGTGATCCTTACATTTTCCTGACTGGTTTACTTGACTCTTCTCAGTTTCATTCTTAACTCATTCTTTTAATATTTTTCCCATTTTCCTCCATTATCATGCACAAAACCCGAGGAATTATTCTGTATTATTTGCTCTAACATTGATACATTCTTCATTTCTTTTCAAGATTGTCTGGATTTTTATCGAAGAAATTGCTTTCAATGGAGCTCCGACGCGGGTTGTTACTCTTTTTTCTAGTAATTACTCTTTTCTTACAAAATTCAAACAATGTGGAAGGAAGATATCATAATCACAAGAAACCGAAGAAGAAAGGCTCCCCTGCTCCAAAAAATCCTGTCCCTTCATCTCCTTCAAATCCTTCATCTGCCCCTTCAGACCCGCATCGGAATAATCATGGAAATTCCTCAAACAACATTTTTGATGTAAGAAATTACGGGGCAGTTGGCGATGGCTCTGCAGACGACACTGCCGCATTCAAGGCATCATGGAAAGCAGCTTGTGCTGTTAAAGCAGGGATTATTCTTGCTCCTTCAAATCATGCTTTCAAAATCACTTCTACAATTTTCTCGGGACCATGCCAGCCCGGACTAGTATTTCAAGTAAGAATCTAACCAAAAATAATTTTTTCTTACATTTTGCTTGAGTTCTGTTAAATGTTGTGTCACTAACAATCTGCATTTGTTTCTATAAAGCTGGATGGAATTCTAATGCCGCCAGATGGACCGGATAAGTGGCCTAAAGCAGATAGCAAGAAGCAATGGCTAGTTTTTTACAAACTCAATGACATGACTTTTACAGGAAAAGGAACCGTTGAAGGAAATGGACAGAAATGGTGGGATCTCCCCTGCAAACCCCACAGGGTAATCAATTTCCAGGTTTCTATAAGCTTTACCATATACTTTCTTCATTTTCTTCTAAATGCTAATTGAATTTGAATACAATTCCAGGGTCCCAAAGGATTGACATCGTCAGGTCCATGTGACAGCCCTGCTGTAAGTATAATTATCAGAACTCATGAATTTGATTATCAAATCAGTTTTGTTTCTTAAAATTAACCATTTTCATTTATTTTTCTGCAGTTAATTCGGTTCTTCATGAGCTCAAATTTGGTAGTTAGTGGCTTAGCAATTCAAAACAGTCCTCAGTTTCACATGAAATTTGACGGATGTGAAGGCGTTCTAATTGAAAAACTTTCCATTTCTTCACCCAAGCTGAGCCCCAACACTGATGGAATCCACATAGAAAACACAAAATCTGTTGGAATCTACAATTCCAAGATAAGCAATGGTAGGAAGTAAATTGTTGTTCAACAGTTGAAAATGTTTTTTCAAACTACTGCAATAAATTAGATGAAGTAGTAATGCAAAAAACACAATTTAAACAGGCGATGATTGCATTTCGATCGGAACTGGATGCTCAAATGTGGACATTGCAGGCGTAACTTGCGGGCCTAGTCACGGGATCAGGTATATATTCTCTGTTTTCCTTTTTCCTTTGTCAAAAGAATTGAAATCATGGCTTTTATTTAACAACTAGGAGCTTTTCTGCAACAAAAGTTCAGTCACGTCTTATGATTTTTCAAAAAGTTAAAACTGTAAAGTAGAATTTTCTAAGTACCCTTTTTTTGCCAGGAAGAAAGTTATTGCAGTAACTTTAAACAAATACACGTAGTTTTAATTCGGTTGTAGAATAGAATGATATAGTCAGATTTTGCTTGTCAAAGTTTCAGAAAATCACTTTTCTTCATTAATGAGTGCAACATTGTTAGGTGCTTACATATTCTGTCCCATTTTCAAAGTACATATTCTGGTCGGGAGAAAACTGCTGCTGTAAACTTTAACCAGATACAATATTATTGGCTATCGTACTGTTGTTTTTAAATTAAAGCTGTTGTAGAATGAAAGCTCTAGCTGTCAAATATAAATGGGCCAATGGTAGTAAAATGAAAATTATGAAGTGCAAGTCAAAGGCCAACAGTGCATTAGGTCTGTACTTATATCCCACCTTATTTTTCTGTAGCATTGGGAGCCTAGGAGTGCACAATTCCCAGGCATGCGTCTCCAACATAACTGTCCGAAATGCAAACATCCGAGAATCAGACAACGGCCTTAGAATCAAGACATGGCAAGGCGGCACAGGCTCTGTCTACGGCATATCTTTCGAAAACATTCAGATGGACAATGTCAGGAACTGCATAATCATAGACCAATACTACTGCTTGTCAAAAGCATGCTTAAATCAAACTTCAGCCGTTTATGTTACTGGCATAACATACAGAAACATCAGAGGAACTTACGACGTTCTCACCCCACCAATTCATTTCGCTTGCAGTGATACTGTGGCCTGCACAAACATAACAATGGCAGAAGTTAAGCTTCTTCCACGAGAAGGAAAATTGCTAGATGATCCATTTTGTTGGAATGCTTATGGAACTCAAGAAACTTTAACCATTCCTCCAATTAATTGCTTGCGAGAAGGGGACCCTCAGAATATGGCTGAGGTTTCTGCATTCGGCTGCTAAGCTAATATTCAATACATACAGCGGTGTTTCCGTTGATAGGATTAGAATTTTCAGTGGTTTGATATGATACAGCCATTGTGTTTTATGGGTTCTCGATGATTATTGTTATTGCCTTAGGTTCCATCCATCCCTGGTGGGGTACTTACCCCTTATTGTGCGATGAGATTTAGATATATGGGTCTGGTTGTTGTCTCTGTATTTGTAATAGATTGTATTTCATATGTGATAATACAACTATTTTACTTATCTTTTACCGACATCTTAGTTCATGACTCTGTATCATTTTACCCAAACAGGTGTTGTCATGTGACCTAGGCTTAAACGGAGAGAAGAAGACAAGAAAATCTAAACAAATACATAAAAAAACGACTTGTAACCTTTAACTTTCTCCTAAATTGCGTTACTCTTCCCTTGTTTTCATATGCAAGAGCTTGTACTCAGAGTTTTGCTCTATTTGATTCTGATCTCCCCGTCAAAGTAACATTGTAAAAAGTTCATCAAACTCTTGAGGAAACATTGTGCATGTAGTAATGTTACACATACAAACTCAAGATGCAAAATTTGTATCTTAATTAATGTTAAAATAACTACTTAACACATCATGGAAGTCACTGATTGGTGCCACATAAACTGGAATCGGCTCTCATACGTCGTGCATGTAGAAGATTCAATCAGTCTGTCAATGTGAATAAAATGAACGGAATATAATGCTATTATCAAAACAATTAGGATTACCAATTTCCCCCCAATATCGTAGTATAAGGAAGCAGAATATATTACAGTAATAACATTCTAACAAATCAACTGGAAAGAATAATCAAGGCTGGAGGGCATATTTTCCCCCCACAATGAAGACTTCCCGCATGTTTTTCCGTCAAATACTGCTACCTGTTAGCTTTAATTGAGCAATAAAGCACAAGCCAACTCTTGCCAATTCGGTCTTTTCATTTTTGATATTTCTAACCACTTCTACCTAAATTAGATGGTTTTGTTTCTCCCACACTTGGACTAAATGCTCCTCTTGCACGTTGCTGAGGACTTATCTCTCCTTTTAGTTCACTTACACGAGGGCTATATACCTTATCTGAAAACCGCGGGCTCTGAACATTCTTCAATTCCCTTGATGATGTTTCGCTACAACTCATAGCCTTGAAACTGCACATTCGTCTAATCTCACCCCGGCTACGTGTAACCATCCCATCTAAAATTTCTCCATCATCTGCAAATGAAGCATTTCTACTCATCTCTCTTGCAAATGAAGTATTTCTACTCATCTCTCTTGTAAATGAAGCAGTTCTACTGGTATCTCTTTCCTGCCGTGTATTAAAGAAAACAGAAAACATGAGACCAAAGAGCCATACATTTTTAAAGGCTACTAAGTAGTTACAAATACTTGTCTAATTTCAGAGCAACAATAAAAATGAGGTGGGAGATGAAAAATGTTATGCTGATGACTATACCAAGTTCAGAACTTACAGAGCCAAGGTTGAATGACAATGCCGGTGCCTCTTCATACTCTGCAGCATCTAAATCTTGAAGGTGTGCCCCTTTGAAAAACCTTGGCAGAATGTATTGTCTCACAGGAACCAGAAGCATGATCATTAAAGGAAAAAGTACCCCTGCAATTGGAATCCATGTAATCCCGAAGCAGACAAGCAAATAAGCAGTCTGGAAAATGGTAAATACTGCAATTGTCTTGAAAGGAACTGTTTCCACAAATGTGGCATGGTACTCCTCCAGTACCCTGTGAACAATTAATGTTAACAAACAATTAAGCTTACAGGGTGGTAGATGATGTAAAATTGAGCAGAACAATAAGGAGTCAAGAAGTTACTTGTATCTTCTGCTTGGAGCTGTGAAGAGCAATAAGATCCGCTCCCAGAACTGGTTACCTGGTAAGCTTTCAATGGCCATATAGGCAAAATAGCCCCAGAGTACAGAAGTTGGTATCTTTTTAAGCAAGGGCATTGCTGCAACACAGCCTCCTACCATTGTAGATTGGAGCAAGTTACTTAGCCGCTGTTCTTTCACCTCAACAGGCAATAAATAATCAATCTCCTTCTCAATATCAAATATACTCTCGTCAACTGGGGCATCCATATTCCCTGTGCTTGAAGCCATCTGGATTGTTGTCTCTTTCAATTCCTTTAGTCCCTGTTCACAAAATAAATTTTAGTCAAGGTTGCCAGATTATATGCACTAACTGATTAGAACTCCAAAGTAAAATAACAAATTATTTGAGAGCTATTGGATGTTCTAGTTTAAGAACTTTGATACGTGGACTTGCTGTCTTTAGCTCCTAGTTACGGAATGGACTTTTGGATCCTCAAAATTACATTACTATGGTTTGTTGCTTTAGATACAAGTTATAAGTGCTTATATAGAATAACTAAAAATATTTCATGATGTCAAGCCCGTATACCTGAGTGGAAGGTTCCTGGTAAATCAGTGGGCTCTGCATTTGTTGATAGGCCTCTTGCATGCTTCCATAAACTTGTTCCAAGCTTGCATTCTGGCCAATACATTTACGAGCAGTTGCCACAAGCCGATTACGAAGTAACTGCACAGATTTATGAGATTATGGTAGCACTTTACTTAAACAAAGAGCATACCTAGAAAAAGTTTTTCACACTCTGCTACATGTGATCTAACACATCCGACCCTACCAGTATCACTAATTGGGATTTGAGGCAATTGAATCAGTAGTAAATTCATGATCTCCAAAAGAAGAAGAAGAAGAAGAAGAAGAAGAAGAATCAGATTTAAATTAACATTAACCAGGAAAGCATTGGACCAAAAAGACATGTAGTCATTATGTTTACCTGGTGCTTCAGGGTAGCCAAACTTTTAGTGTGCATTGGAGATTGTGGAATAACACCATTTGACGGAGGGATACCAATGAGACCACAAACTATGACCTGGCATATAGTTGTAAAATATTAGACATGTTGTGGAGTAAAGTTCAATACAAAAAGAGAAATTGCCATGGTCTGCAATCATAGGGGAAACAAATACTGGAAATGAAAGAAGCAGTTTGATTACCATGAACCCCAAAAGAAGTAAATCATAATGGAAAGAAGGAGGTTTTCTCAAATTGAATTCTTTCTGTTGCGCCAGCTGAGCTGCAACACTATGGTCAAAATAATAGAGCACTGCAATCATTGTTGCTGGAATGAAAGCACCAATTATATACAGAACTGGCACATTTAACATATCCTGCCAATTTTTTAAGAGCAATAAGCTTTTAATTACCCTTCTGATGCCAGAGACAACAAATTTTCAAACATAAAAGATGAAGACTAGTTTTATCGCAAGTCTTCACATTGCCATACCTTTATGATGGTCCAATTCTCAAATGCACCTGGTGACCATGGGTTTGGACTGAAGAGGCGCCTGGGGATTCCTTTCGGAACACTTCCAGCTGGTATGTAAGAAACAGCTGTCCAGACCAGAACCATAAGCGGTACACCATAATCTGCAATGAGGCCTCGCAGCCCGCCTGTGGATAGACGAGAATGGAAACCTTTAGCCACAACAGAAACAAGTCTAGATAGTAATGAATTGAGAAATGTCACTAGTGTAGCCTGCTTTAGCAATTATGAATGCTGTCTATTTATTTTGCTAATAGTAAAGTTTTGGCTTTGGTAAGGATCACAGAATTGAAGTAGATATACGAGTCGATTGGGCATTGAGTGGTGACTTTTGAGCCACAGTTGCTGTGGAATGAAAGTACTAAACATAAAACTTGAGTGAAATAGTGGGCGATCCCGCTAAAAGTTGGTGTTACCCAACATTTTTTTAGCCTATCTTCTGAAGTTAAGAGGTTTTAAGGAAGCAAGAGCTTAAGAGCTCATTGGATTAACATTTGATGATAACCTCACTACCATTATTTAAAATCTCAGAAAATATTTATTCTTTTTTCTTCTAGGTATGCAAACTTGTAATGACTGCAATTTTATAAAGACAATTCACTTGAAACGAGACCTACCAGACCCATATCGCCATGACCTTGCTTTTCTGCTCCGTAATGAAGTAAATAGAAGGCCAAAACATAGAACCAAAGCAAACATCCCATTGGCAAATCTCCATGAATATTGATACTCAATTGAATTTGGATTTTCTCTTTCTGGTATGCGAAATTCATCAACAATTCCCTGGAAAACCCAATTGACATTATTGTAATTTTAACATATGCAACAAAACATTTCTAGACTCAGTCCACATTACACAAAAAGTATCAAACGCATTCCACCCTATAATATAATCACTTTGATGTAAAATCTCAACCACTTGAGCAGTGCTAGAGCAAATTGTGCATACTCTTTGCTTCATTCATGAGATGTAGGAATTGGAAAGACATGAGGAATTTTCTTACCTTGATGGCTTCCTGCATGAAAAGCATTGCAATGAGAAGGCCAAACAACTCCCCGGCAATACGAGTAAACCTATTGATGATTGAGCAAGCTCCTAGGATGGCCAATAAGAACAGCAAGAGGGCAGTCCACATGCACACCCTGCCCAAGTAAACAGCCATGCAAGTTTACAAAATATAAATAAGCAAATAAGGGAGGATTAAAAATTTACTAATAAATTAATCATGTTTTAGGGTAAATAACGGGAGCTAAAAAAATGAATACCATCCAGTCCAGGCTAGAAAGAGCTTTGATCCCAAGTCTGGCCTATCTTTTGCAAAATTAAACATGAATGTATACATAATTACAGTTGGCTCTGCAACTCCAAGAATCAGCAATGGCTGCCCTCCTATGATAGAGTGTATAATTCCACATAATGCTGTAGACGCTAATGTTTGAACTGCAGTGAGAGTTCCATCTGTATGAAATATTACCAGATTGTTAATTAACTTTTCAATAGCACTGGTCAGAAATTGAAGGATTTAATGAAAGATGAACAACAAAGTTCTAACTAATATGGCATTCGTCATGCTACCTGTATCTCTGTCCAACTGTTCCCCAAATGAGATTACTGGAATTGCTGATGCAAAAAATATATATGTTGTGGGGGCTAGAATCCTGAGAATATTAAAGCAAGTTACAAAGCAAAATCAATCAGAAACTTTCAATTAAAATACATCCATAGCACAATGCAAAATTTCCTTGGTAACACTTTCAAAGGTTTTTCTCACGGAATGCGAAAGATATTTACCTGAAGCCTGCCCTGAAGCCTCCAGTCCAATCTTGCTTGTAACACCTCAATCTTCCTTGAATATCATTTTTGATTCCGCGAAATGGTACAAAACTCTCTTCCATGATTTCTTTTCTACTCGAATTCTACCAAGCACTTTCTTCAGTGCTTTCACTTAGACTTCAACGCCAAGTTGTTCACAAAGAAAAGACATTCAGTAATCAGTACTACTATAGCACAGGTAGCTGGGGTCTTCGACAGAGAAACAAGATCAAATCTGTCAAAAAAAGAAAATTAATATGGCTAAATCAACACAAGCAGTGACTTTATGGCATATTCATTCAAAATTAAGAAAATATATATAATACAAGTCAACCCAGAAATTGAGTTAAATTATGTGCCCATAGATCACAAACCAGAACCAAAAATCTTAGCAGCACTGCATTAAATCTTGATACTTTTGATCTTAGAAGCGAAGCAGACATCAAAACGCAGAAGAAGAACAACAAGAATATCAAAAACGATGGGAAAATTGAATGAATATGTTAGAAAACCAACAAAGACAACGCTTTTTAACTTGTATTGAAGATTTACCTTCAAAATATATGGACACATGGAAGAGCTGCAAAGAAAGCTCCAAATATATAAGCCTAGAAAAGGGTTGAGCTTAAGCAGAAACAGTAGATTTGTTGCTGAAAGTAACAATATGGGTCATAAGCAAATGAAGGAAACAGCACTGTCAGTACTAAAACAGCAAAAAATTTAATAAAAAAAACAGAAAAAAATTAGTAAGAATCATCAATCGAGAAAGGAAAAGAAAATGTTAAATAGTACATGGAAAGAAAGAAGATTCAAAGTAGATGTAATGTAAGGAGTAGTGACTCACCAACTTAAAAGGGATTGAAAATGCAAAAGAGAGAAACTGTTGCCTTCTTTTTTTTTCACTTTTTCTGGATTCAATGAAAAAGAAAAAGACTGAACTTGAAAGAGATTTGATAAAACGAGTTTTTATTTATGTGCATGAAAGAGAAATAGAAACAAAAAACGCCAGTCCATGACAACCTGGCCCCGAAAAGAAGCAACCAAGGAACTTCTGTCTGTATCTACAAAGACTCACTGTCTTTTGACTGTTATTTTATTGTTAACATTCTTTGCACTCTAAAAAATTCATCTTTCTTTTACTTCACATAATTGAATTATATATAATTTAAATAAAATAGTTAGGAAAAATAAATATAGGCACAGCTAAGATTAGCAAAATTGGAATTGACAGGGAGATAGTGTGAATACGAGACTAAAAATCATGCAAGAAACCGCGTAGATAGAAAGAAAGAGAAATCATTGTTCAGTTGTCTCTCCTATCCTATGAACATGTGTCGATAAGCCTTGTCGGTATCACTTTTTTTTTTTATAAGAAATTATATATATATATATACACACACACACACACACACATACGTAGTTGTTTGATACAGTGATTGGGGAAGGATGTCATATTTAGAATAAAGTGAAGAGTTCAGAAGGTACAATAAAAATCTTTGACCACGGTATGTTACGCGTCGCCGAAGCCTACCCAAGTTACTACATTTCTTATTTTATTGTTATTATCACCGATTTTTCATAGAATTTACTGAAATGTAGGCCCTCCTTTCATTTCTGCACTGTTATCGTCATTGATGAGTTTTTGTTTTTCTTTTGGGGTCTGGATGGAGGTGACCCCAACAGAAATGTGGATGGCTAACTCCTGGTGTTGTCTAAAATCACAACAAAAGTATACATACTTTTCAGGATTGGCAGGATGTCTAGTTTCCATAGATTCATTATCGAAACATCTTATCCTGAAGAAACATGGGTTTAGCTCTAACAAGTAAAATCTAAGGAATTAAATCATCATTGTTAATGCAGATGCTACAAAATATTAAAGCATTTCAAGGTCTGTATGATAGATGAATGTAACTCACCAAGGATTCTAGTGTATGATGCGGGCAATGCTATGTACATTAATCGTCAGCTGTAGTAGGAGATATGTTTATTTTAATTGTTTGCTATTCCAGCGTTTGGGAATGAATCACTAATCATTCGTCTGAAGAGAGTTTCAAATGAGAATCTTAAACCCCATTCCTGATCGTTAACATATACAAATGTACCAGAACAAAGATTACTTGGGGAAAACATCATCACCTTTTTCTTTGCATCATACTCCTTACCCGTTGCAAAACACGTACAAACTCGTAAAACAAAGAGAAGTCAAAACTGGGTAGACTGTCAACCACTGCAGCTGTTGTAGGATGCTTTGATTGAGGAACGGAGTTCTGGCAGATGACAAAGTCAATGCCGCCAAACTTCTCGATCAGACTGTCAACTTTTTTAGTTGTTAGAGACTGAATGCCTTCCAAAATCATCAACTCCCCCGTTTGTCCGCTACCTTCCCACCACCTCCTGAGAATCCTTCGATTAGCTTCAGATGTCTCCACAGAAATTACAGCTTTCAACTTGATGCCAAGCCGGTGTAAAGTAATTTCTGCACCACCAATTCCACTGAAGACTGACAACATTGTTAGACCTCCCGGGAACATAGGCTTTAAGACAGAGAGGTGATAACCCAAGGTATCTATCTGAAAGCACTGACTGAGTGATTCAAGTCTTGGTGTTAAACTACTTCCAGCAGCTTGAGTGTGATTTATTGGGTAGCCTAGAACAAGCTCTATACATTCAGGATCTACAGGTCTGAGTTTGTACGGACCAACCCACACAAGATTTAATGCCTCACAGCGATGAAGAATCTCTCTCTGCTGTTGTGATGAGAGCATCCCTTGAGAATCAATCAGCAGTTTTTCAAGTCTATCACATAGCTTAGATACACCACTAGTTCCAGAGTTGATGCAGCTCAACTGATTCCTTGTATCCCATGATGGCCACCATTTCTTAGTCTGCGGCATTGCATCTCCTATAGTCATTGGAGGATTTGGAAGGATGTGAAATCTATTTGAGGTTGGAAGATTGTGTACATACCCTTCTATCCTACTCAACGCTGAGAAATACTGAGTATTCACAAATTCAGGCTCAAGTGCATATAAGAACTGTGAAATTTTTACCCAACAATCTCTGGATATATTCACAACATTTCCGTACAAGAAATATGGAGGTTTGGCTACCACTTTATCTGTACTCTTGCATGGATGAGATTTGAATGCTTGTTGCACTCCAGACCCAGTATTATTAAGGTTAACTTTTACATCAAGCCATGATGAGTCAAGGAAAGAACTAGAGTCATCCATATACTCTTGCTTTGGTCTTTTTCCTTTGCGATTATCTTCAAAATCAAGATGCTGAAACTGAGAGGCACCACCACCAGCTGGAAAGTCCTCAAAATTTTCTTCTTTTGGCCTTTTTCCTTTGTTAGTTTCACCAATGTTAATTTTCCTTGACTGAGAGACAACATCTGGACTGAAATTCTCAGTTTTAACTTTTACTGAATCATATGTGCGTAGACGTCTTGGGCAGTTCAAATATATTTGGCCAGAAAATATTTTCTCAGCAAGCTCAGAAATTGGAGCTTCCGAACCTGAAACACAAGAAATAACTTGACACTAAGAGGTCAGCACAAGTTAAACTGTTACACAATCCGTAATTAATGAATGTAATGATGAAATTGGTAATTAGAGCGGTAGAACATTTGCAGATATATAAATGCCCAAAGCCACCAGTTCTATAGATGTGATGTAGAATATTGAGCATGGTAACTTTTTGCAAGGGGAAAGACATTGAAATGCAATTGCACAAAGATTAATCAAGATGTCCTGCATTCAAATCCTACACTTATGTTTGTGCTGTTAATTAAATAATAGATGTAAATTTGTATGTTCCGTGGTCCATGTGACAAATCCCCTAGTTAAATTTGACTGTGCACAATAGATGGTATGTTAAGCCCTTTGGATTGATTGTTATGAACACATCTCAAATACAGTGGCATATAAATTCTAAAAGACATAATTATCACTACTCACCAAATTTCTCAATTGCTAATGAAACTTCATTTTCAGATAAACCCATTTCAAGCAAACGAAGAGTTTTCTCCATTGTCCCAAACAAGGTTTCATCACTATTATCCTGGTAATCAAAAAGGTCAAACAAAGTATTAGATACTTTCAAAATTATTTATACAATAAAATGCAACGGATATGCTAATTTCATATTAAGTAGCAGATGCAACAAAATTGCATGATGTACGGTCTAGTCTCATCAATATCCCTGACCGAGCCTTAAAAAAAAAAGTATCCAGACAACATGGTGATTATGTTGAAGTATATTAGGAATTGTCATTAAATCAAACCAATTAATATACATGAAAACATCATTTAGGACCTCATCTATTCCTCCATTGTCATGAGGTGTATCATCTGTTTCCTTTTCAAAATTTTCAGCTATCTGAGCAGCAGCGATGAAGTCCACCAATTCATCAATGGAAGCATCTTTGCCTGAATATAACATTGTTAGAAATTGATTAGCAATAAAGTTTTTTATAACAGAAAATCGGCCAACATTTGCTCTAGGATGAAGCCTAACTATAAGTTGGTTGGCAAGTTTTGATATGACTAATCACTCACAAGAAATTTGCAAATTTGGATAAACACAAGATAACATGATTATTTTATGATTAACACAATACAATAAATTATTAATTATGTCGGATTCAAAATCAAAATTCTTGACACATGAATCCATTTTTAATACAATTAACTATGTGCATAATTATATCGTGCAAATTCATTTATGATTTAATAAATTTTTTGCATTTTTTCACATTTTAAAGTTCTTTTAGTTATATTTATCACACTTAAAAGGTACTTAGTTACACTAAGAATAAAACTGATTAGCAATTAAGAAGATAATACATTAATATTATAGAAATACATTAAAATATACAAAAAATATATATATGTTAAGCGGGTAACACAACTACAACCTGTTTAACAATTTAATCATCTCATTGGATTAGGATTTTCAATTCTGACATTATTATTAAACAGGTTGAGTTTAGATCAGCCTATATTTGACGCAGCACAAGAATCCGAATTGCTACCCCTAATTTACACTAATAGAAAGAAGCAATGTACATGTGAAAGTATTCAAGACTAGCGTAGATCAGAAGATTAATATTAAATTTTACTAATACTAATACAATAACAATTATCATAATTTGGTATAACAAACAATGACAAAAAGGACAAAAACATTATTTTCACAGTTCTTCTCAGCAAAGCCACAAAATCCACATGAATATTTGAAGTTCTGAAAGTGTTTATTTCATCTGAAGTGTTCTCAAAGTGTATCCATTTTGCCCACATCAAAAAAGAAAAGGCTTCAAGTTCAATTTCTTGTCTACTTGAAGTCATAAGGTAAAAATAATGAACCAAAAAGTATTTCCTTCTAGTGTTGAACAACAAAAGCAATCATAAAACTATAGTGTGCGGAAAAGTATCACTAGCAAACGTAATTTTATAAAATTAAAAGTTATGGAAACTATCAATATACCTAGCTTATCGAGTGCAAAGTCAACTTCATTTACAGAAAAATTCATCATTAGTAAGGAGGCCCTTTTTTCATCGCTAACTCCTTCATCCATTACATCTGGTTCCTGCAAAAATTAAAGTTCAAGCCAACATAAAATAGACCATATGCAATGATCTCAATGCCATGAAAATGTGAAATCGAAATATTAGAGACAAAATACAAGTTGATCATGACAATTTGACCTCACATAGTTCTCTTTGATTTGCAAAAGGAACAGAAGGAAAGGAACAATAATTGAGAATAAACATGACTTGCCAACCCTTACATGTAATAGCTCTAACAAAATCAAAACTTGGTGGAACTTATATTATTAGAAACAAGTGAAACTGTCTACCGTATGTGATATAACAGGTGTGGATGACATGGAACCTGATTAACAATCGGTCAATCCAATAGCTGTGACTAGGATATTGTGCATCCTTTTTATCAGGTGTGGATGAAGAAGAGAGCAAAGATCTAATTATTAAAGATTAAGTAACTACAATTGACTATCATAAGATAGTTTGGTATATGTATGGTGCATTTGGCCTCGAACACCTTTCATAAGGCTTCATTTTAGAAAAGTTGGGTGACAGACAACTTGATAAAACCAGAAAAGTGTAATACGAAAATGTGCTTCATATTACAGTCCATATAATAGAAGACAAAACTTAAGGAACATAATACTCCCTCTTTCCCGCACTCCACTTATTCTACCATAGTCAGAGATCTCTACTAGCAACCTTGTCAGTCTAACTTCTCTTTTGCTCTCTCTCTCTCTCTTCGGAAAATAACATAGCACCACAGAAAGCAATCAAAAAATACTAAAAATTGCTCAAGGCAAGGAATACCAACATTACCAATTGAAACTCATAATTGGACCTGGTTATACTAATAAAATGACAACCAATAGATCCTTAGCTGACCAGACATTTAGACATTTCTTCATTTTTTTTGAGATTAAATTAATCAAATGGAAACTGGCACTTCACCGGAGTTCAGATTCTTCAGAAGCAATTATGAATAAAACTATCATACAAGGCAAGATCAAAGCAGGTTACCTCTTTTGGTAGAATAAATGTGGGAATTTCTGGAGGACTAGTAGTTTCCTTGTCACCAAACAAGCTATCCAGAGAATCTGATGATTGAGAATTGGAATTTTGAAGATCCTATTTTATACCAGAGCAGGTCCACTATTAACCATGGGAAATGTTTACTGTGCATAATTGTCAAAAGTTCATTACAAGAGATAACAAGTGAAAGGTAAAGTCTCATGACAAAGATGGTGAAAACAAAAGTAATGACTTTGAGATCCAATATGAATGGAGAAAGAATTCAGGTGTGCAACAGAAACATGCAACAGAAACATGCACCAGAGTGTACCCAATTACTTACAGTATATCCAATAAGTGTCTCCAATAACAAGTCAAAATCATCTTCACCTGGATTTCAGAGAAAATGGTCATCAGGAAATCACATACAGATGATTTTCTTCATGTGCATGCTTTATCTCTCTCAATAAACTTACAAATGGCATTGTTCATCTTAGCCACCTGTACAAACTTCCAATATGATAGTATAATGAATAAGTTACCCTTTTCTTTAATCACTTTGTTGACAAGAAATGGTGAAAATCCCATCCCAATAAAAGACGATCTTAAACTACTCCCAGATGAACTTGCAATATTGTCCTGAAATTATACAAGACTAAAAGGTCAAACCTGAGAAATTTCAGAGAATAAAACTCAATATCTACATCTCAAAACCAGCTTTCAAAGACAAATATATTATGGAAAAGTTAAAAACACATCCAGGGTGTCTCAGATAATTCAACCCAGAAGTTAATATAGAAAATTAATACTTCAAAATGAAATGAAAAGAAAAAAGATTCATACGTAGTTACACAAGAACAACAATCTCTCTTAACACTTTTGAGAATCTAGTGCTGAAGTATTACATCAAATAAACAAAACAGAATACGCTTACACATCCATCCAACACAAAGTTCAAAATTTTCTACAGCATTTATCATCCAAGTAGTCGTAGTTTCCACTTATCTTTCATCAACTAGCTGCTCACCTCAAACTTTGACCGAGCCATAACTACAAACTTTAAAGTGCCGCTGATAAATTTACCAGGCACAAGCTAAGATAACCAGAAATTAAACAATTAATAAGAAAAAGGAAACTGCAGCCGTACCCCAACACGCGTCGAGTACATCCTCTCTTCAGGCAACTCAAAGTCCAGGATCTCAGGCTTTGGCACAATTGCTTTCGCTTCATGTTCATTTTCGGCATTTCTGTAGCTTGGTATATCACCCTGCAGAGTTACGAAGTACATTCAAAACAGCAAACATATAAATGTTGCTAAGAACAACCAAAAAGAAAACTAATTCTTTCACGTACCATTGTAAAATGGATGCAAATTTGCAACGGACGGCAGCATAAAATGCAAGAACTGAAACTTGCCTCGGTCTCTGCAAAACGAACATACAACTAATTCCAAAATAAGCAATTATGAAAGGTAACTGCAAAAACAATCTAAAACGCACCGATTGTACGAAGGTGTGGTGGCCCGCAACGCGGCTGATGGGGGAGACGGCAACAACGAAGATTATTTGCCTCGGAATTGGGAGCTGAAGTGGAAAGTAGACGGCAGAAATGTAAAGTATTGCTGGATACGACGTCGTTCAAATGGGATCCACCCTGTGAATCTGCTAGGTGCGTGATTAAACTAACGAATGAGAGAGCTTATAATTAGTAAATTAGAGGGGACAATGTTATTGAGCTCGTTTAAATGAGCGTACGAAACTAAATATTATTCAGCAGCGAACACGAGACAGCAGTTCACGATGCAGAGGGTGGGATCAGACCGTGGGTCGACAGGCAAAGATTCGAGATGGTGCATGGGTGAGACGTGTCAAAATCTGAACACAATTGCACATTTATTTTGTCAAATCTTTTTATTTTGGAACCAACTCGCATTGCCGATATTTTTGCAACAACAATTCAATTCACAACAGCTCAGGCCCAGAGTCTGGGGAAAATAAAAACGAGCAGATATTCTTCCAAATCAGTATATTTACCAAACAGTAATAATTCAGGTAGGTCGGCAAGCATTCAAATAAAAAGCCAGTAAGCGAACGAAGAAAATCGAAAAATGACACACAAACTTCTTTGTATCTTTAACATATATTGATTGGACAAGAAAATAGAACCCAAAGAAAAATGTTACACTGAAATTCAACTTTCCTTTTAAGCAATGCCGTAAGTAACAAGTCCCCGCACAAAAACAAATGCAAGAAAACATCAGTATCAAGTGTGACCGAAACAAACTGCTGAGAATCCATTGAACATTGGGGCCAAAAGTATCAATAAACGCTGACCTAAATTTACCATACCATGCAGCAAACTCAGGTTGTGAACATTAATTTCGAGTTGAGGTTTTAGGCAAAGCATCTCCCTTGTCAGGCTGTAGCGCCTTAGGATCAAGCGGAATTGTGCCAACCGTTAAGATACCAGAAGACTCGGAAAATCCATTGACTTTTATGGGCATTGAACCCACTGTAAAGACATTATGAGGCTCAAATTTCGCATCGGCAATGGATTCAGCCAAGGGTTTAGATTCGGCCGGCTTCAGGTTTGCAGTGAGTGATTTAGTGCTCAGACTAGGTGTAATATCATCTTTTGCCTCAACTTGCTCGGCATTTCCATTGTCAGTACTTGAAGAAATCTTCTCATTGGCAGAAGTTAAAGTTTCTTCCAAGCTGCTGTTAGGATCGTTGTTCTTGTTAATCTTCTCATCTTCCTTTGAAGCTAGTTGAACATGATTTAACTTATCAGCAAGCCCTAACGCAGGTACAAAGAATGGACCTTGAAAACCTTTAAATAGTAGCCGGGCTTTCTCTTCCTGCAAGAACTTCTGACGCTTTTCATAGTACATAAAATCATCAAATAAAGAAGTATCCAGAGGGTGGTTTTTAAATATTTTCAGCATCTCCAGACCTTCCTTATACATTATCTGCAGAAATATCACAAGAAAACAAATTATAAAGCACTCATGAAGCAAACAAATTGAAACAAACAACTGGGAAATAATGTTCAAACACAATCATTATACAAATCGACATGAAGATAATATACATAACATCAGGACTTGCATATAATGCAATTCAAAAAACCAATAAAAAAAAAAAGAGAGCAGGATTTTATTCCAACAAATTGAGTCCCTGCAAAAGCCTAGCACACAGCTATTCAGCCTATCAAAATTCTGCCCAGAGACAATAGCTTCCTTAATCCTCCATCAATGTGGATTCAAGGTCCTCATATCTGATTATCTTGCATAGTCATATGACACCCAACCCCCAAAAAAATTGAGCAAGCTACCTAACAAATCCACAAAGACTATAACACTACAAAATGCAGTAGCCATAAACTTTATGGTGCACGACTTACTCCCTGAAATTTCTTAAAGAACTCATGGGAAAAAATACCTCTTGTGTGTCTCTGCTGTTAGTCACAGGTTTGTTCTCATTGTTCTCTAATATGATGTGTCGAAAGCAGGTATTCGGCACATCTTTGATGATGTGCCACTTGACAGGAAAGCTCCCACTCCATTTATCTTGCTGCCAAAAATCCATATCCTTATAGAAATCAACAGGACCGATCATTTCAGCAACACCGCAGAATTGACTACTTGCATTAACCTGCATCAACGATATGCTGCATCAGCATAGCTAAATGGAAGCAGGACAAAAAACTCTTTTAAGAGGTTTATGACCAAAGATTAACAAAAAAGCCCAACAGTAATAATAGATGTTAGCTAATAGCCAACTGGTAGAGAGAACTCACAGAAAAGAACAGGAATATAGGACATCCTCTAGGCTTCCATACAGCCAATTTCTGTGCATCTTCATAAGCACTTTGCAACTTCTTGTTTCCATGGGACGTAGATGACCAAACACCATATTTGATGCTCTTGTGCACATCATCCTCACTATATGATTTAATTACAAAAAATTTTGCATCAACATAGTCAATGTGGAAATCTTCCTTGTTATACTGATGAGTATGTATAATGATGTTTCCTTGGGCATCAGTAATACCAGCATTAGTTGTGTAGGCTTGAAGTGCCAATTGATCTTTTGATTTGTTTGTTCTAGGGCCCCGATTCTGTTCACTAAGCGCAAATATATCAGGGTTTCCACTGGCACTGTTCATTGCTCGGCCAATACCTACCTTCGGATGAAGCTTATCAACTGCAGATTGTCCATGTGCCCTTGGTTGAAAATCAGAAAAGCCATTGCCTTCAGGGAGAGCAACTTTGATCTGGCCACGGGGGGAAATAACTTTCCCACTGGAAATGTTATCATTAGGATGAATGGAGCCAGGATGTGTTCGGCCCTAAACAAGATATGAAAATCAGAGCCCCCGAAATTTTCAGTGGAAAGCAACCACAATGTAATCAAACAGTAAGATACCTTTTCAAGTCAAAAAGTTTTGTTTTAAAACAAATCATAAAGTATATTTACAATATAGCATAAACTAGAAACATAAATAAACCGTTGATGAGAGAGACCCCATTGAATGGTGCCGTCTTTACATTGCATCTAACTACCTGAGGCCAAGCATACATCCTTACAAAATGAAAGGGTCACCACTATACACTCAAACAAGAGCCACTCTGAAAAAGGACCATTTTTTTTAACATAACCTGCATAAACCAGAGCATACCTGAAGAACATGGGATGAGGCTGCAGTTGAACCAGATGGAACACTTCCATTTATCACCGATTGATTACTCGGTCCAATGTTAGCTCTACCTCTTGGTCTTTCCAAGACCTTGGATGAAGTATTTCTCTGATTTAAAGCAGGTATCGGAGAATTAGTAGGGAAGGCTGCAGATGCTGATGCATGATTATTCTTTAAAACTCTTCCATCACATCTATTAGCTATAGATGCACCAGTATTCAACGAGGGGTCTGAAAAACTATTTGACATGATATCTGGTGGAATGACTACTGGAACATAAGCAGGTGAAGATCCAGGATCCTGGAAAGGGGGAATTGTGTAGTACTGTTGTGCCCCAACAAATGGGCCATCAACTCCTATCACAGCACCCGGTATGTAAGGATTGTACGGGTTGTATGGAGTCTGTGCATATCCGTAGCTAGGTGTATAATATACATAAGGAAAACTTTCAGTTTGTGGACCCTGAAATCACCCCAAAAAGGAAAAAGAAAAACACACATATGAGAACTGATACCACAAGTTACTAAGAAGCAACCCATTCCAAAATACATAAGAGGATATTAGTCTTTGGGACGGATGGTTGGAAGAGTCACTTACAGCATATTGGAAATCAGGACCATCTACACCAAAAATCTTATAATGGTCCTCCCATTCGCTGGCTGTTTCAAAACCTAAACACATTCAATCAAATCAACAATGAGCAAATGAGAACCACAATAACACCGGCATATTCACTACACTGGAACCCCAAAGTTACCTGTACAATAATATCCATAATTGGTGGCAGGAGGATAATACAAGCCCTGATCAATAAGCTCGGAGGCTCCTTCGTTGTACATAGCGTCAATTTGTTCTGGAGATGTCAAACTTGGGTATGATTCGGTGCCTTGAATCTAAAAGTTTAAGAAAAGTTACATCGTCAAACATACTACATTCAACAAAATCACACCAACGCATTTCAAGAAACCATTCAAACATATTTGACAAAAAGAAATCTCCAAGAAAATACCAGGTAGCTTTCACCATTTCTGTTGTTAGATACATTATACATTTCCATTCAAGGACTGCCACCACCCTGTAGGAAAAAAATAGAGTGAAACATAAACTCGAAGTGCAGTTCACAACACATTACAAAGGAAAACTAGAGAAGGAAACATTTTGTAAAGCACAGAGATGTCCCAGTTCTCTCTTCAAAACATTTGAGATCATCAAATTTTAGGTTTTGCTGAACACAAGTAATAAATTGAGCCAGAAAGCACAACTTATTGTATAATATATTTGTATCCCCAATAGACTATGAAATTATTAGATTAAAATCACCAATATACGAAAAGAAAAACAGTACCAGGAAATTTAAGAGGACGAATCCAATCAAGCCATGTTGGAACTCGGAAGCTGTTGGAGGGAGAAACTGAGTGATTGGAAGAGAATATATTGGGTTTCCTGCAACATCCTGCTGTAAGGGAAACCCAAACCCTAGGAGAGAGAGAGAAGAGAGAGAATTCGACTGTTTTCGTATATCGGGGTGTGTGTGAACAAAACCCACGGAGACGCGCAAAGAGATTCCCAAAACCGACAATACGCGCCCTTTTATACTTTAGTTTGAATGACGAAAATAACCTTGCCGCTCTCCTCAAACGTCGAGAATGCCACAACGCAAGATGAATGCTTGAGCGCTTTCTGTCGTAATAGAAGCGTCCCTGGGGTCCTAGTTACTTAAATATGTTGTCTTTCCAGGAGTAATTTGGTACTTTCGCGATGTGGAGAAAAGTTTCGTGTACTATATTGGCATTCCCGAATTGTTGTACTTTCCCTCCCTTGCTTTCCCAGCAAGAAACCTTCCCCCTCTTTTGTGTCTTAGTCAATGAACAAAGTCAAAGTCTTCATCTTCAAAATGTATTACCCTTTACAATTTCCTACTCCTTTGTATAAGAATGTGCTCTTGTATTTTAGTTTAGAATCCATAGCTTTATATTTAAGGAATCGACTATAATACATTTATTTGTTCTGTTCCCCATTGAAACAGAACAAGGTGGATTTGGATTCGGTTCTTCCAATCCAATTGGTTCAAGGCTGCAAGTTCCAATCCAATTGGTTCAAGGCTTTGTCTGGTGAAAAAGAAAAATGCTATGCTCGTACCTCTTGGGTTTATTATCACGCATTGAACCAGAATATATCTTTCTCTTCACTTAGTTACATAAAGGAGTCACTCCACGCGAATGTACTATCAATCAAGCTAAGTTGTGTTCATCATATGTCCACGCCTTTTGGACTATCAATCAAAAACAAGAAAAAGCTACACGGCCGAAGCCCATCTAAAGCTATAAAACAACACTCACCGTGCAAGCAGAGCCGCAGATCAGCTTGCGTCCTTTTTTCCCCCACTGCCATGAATATGCATATATGACTTCACCAATATAACTCAATCTCAAAGTTCATTTCGAAATCCTCACCAGTTAGAAAACCCTGAACCATTGAGCAAACCGAAAATGTGCATTGGGTACAAGAACATAAACTTTATGTGCCACCACTTAAGGTTTCGTCACTGGATTAACTCTGATCTCGGGAAGTACTAGCTGAGTCTCAGTACTTTCAACCACATGTAATGATGCCGCGGGCTTCATTGACGGAAATGCAGCACCCTGCAAGCCTGGGGACCTAGGAGCGGCCGTTGACATAGGTGATACCTCTGTTGCAGGAAGGACATCAAATCCAGAAACTCTATGATCCTTCCGATCATATGGCCTGTCATATCTGTCATAGCTGCGACTGGGACTTCCGCTACGACTGCGGTTTTGAATGTGGCTGCGGCTGCGGTCACGGGACCAGCTCCGAATACGACTCCTACTCCTGCTGCTTCTGCTTCTGCTTTTACTCCTGCTATTATAGCCCCACGTACGAACCCTTTCTTGACTACGACTGTAACTTCTTCCCCGGCCCTTTTCAGCAATATCTCTTCTGTTATCAAGTCTACCACGCCCACGACCACGACTTCGCCAGTCCATGTTATTGTACCGATCATTCGAACCACGGCCATTCCTGCCCCAACCAACGTTATCACCAGCAGAGCCACCAAAACCCCTTCACCTGTTTCCAGGGCCAGAAAACCTGTCACCTCTCCCTTCATGTCCACTGAAGCCACCGTCCCTTCAACCACCACGACTACCAAAGCCACCACGGCCACCAAAACCACCATCTCTCGTGCCACCTCGACCTCCAGAATCCCAACGCCCACCACCAGTACTACCAGCAACAAAACGGTTCACTCCACCTCTATCCCTACCAAAACCCGGCCCACCACGCAGAGCCATCTCACGCACCTCTGGTGGGACATGCTGGTTAGCCCCCACCAGATCTTTAATGAAATCAGCTGCATATTTCCAGACCTGCTCAGAGAAAAAGGTGCAGGCCACTCCAGTTGCACCAGCCCTCCCAGTTCTTCCAATTCGACGGACATAATCCTCAACCCCAGTGGGAAAATCATAGCTGATTACTACCCTGTAACATGAAAAGCTTAATATAACATAATGCAGTGGCATACAGTTCTCTACAACAGATGTTAAAAATGTTGTTTAAATAAAAAGGTGACACATAACCCAACTGGAAAAATGGCTCCGTTACCCTCACACTTATAAACCCACGGACTGTCATAAATATAATTAAAAAGATACGGTAACTGACCTTATATCTCTGATATCAAGCCCCTGAGCAGCAACATCTGTGGCAACTAATATTGGGGACTTTCCACTCCGGAACTGATTTAAAACCACCCAGTCTCTCTCACCTTCAGGTTTGTCTCCATGGATTGCGATTGCACCAAAGTTGCGCCCAACGTTACGGGCAAGTTGGTCACACGACCTCTTTGTAGAACAGAATATAATAACCCTTGAACTTCGTTCTTGGGCTCCAAGGATCTGCTGCTATCCCCTCTCCTTCTCCATCTGTGGAACTACTTCAACATGCTGCAAGTTCAATAATTTTTTCAAGTCAAGAAAAGTTATTTTCTTGTTAGCACAAGGACAGAAGGGCTCCACAAACCATATTAGTGAGTGTAGAAGAGATGTGTGTAAATTTCACATGCGATCATATAAACCCAGTAAGCCGAAACAAACATATAATGTCAGGAATGTTCGATAAATAAATGGATCAACTACGCTTCAGTTCATACCTGGGGGAAGGTGGGTGGCAGTTAGAAGAGTCATGAACCTGTTCGAAGATTATTCATGAGGTCAAGCTCAAACTAGCCGGATCTCTACTACTGAGAGTTCCATTGATCTTGACCAGTAGTCCTAATGCCTTGTAATCAACAGAGTACTGTCAGTATTTGCTCGAAACAACAAAACAGTTCCCGATGTCAACAGAATTGATTACAACAAGACATTATTCATATTAACTAGTATTTTTGTCTGCATATCACACTAATCAACCAATGTACTCTTGTTCTCAATACACTTAACAGTAAATGAACTCATAATGATCTGTGTGATGGCCCTGTTCGCAGCAAGCTCATCGACATTGCCAATGTTCACCTGGACGGGGTTAACAAGAAAGCATTGGCTATTTTTCTCACATCCTTGGGCTAAATCGCCGTATACATAAGAGTTTGTCTGCATGGATGTATATCATTCACAATCTTACCTCGATCATAAGCAGTGAAACTTGGCCAAAGTCAATATTCTTCATTTCTTGAATGTCATTAAGCCGACCCGGAGTTGCCACCACAATATCTGCTCCCCGATCCAATTCTCTCAATTGAGGGCCCTTAGGAGCTCGACCATACAAGCACTGGGGTAAGGATTAGTCAACGAACAATATTTCATAACAGGAGATAAATTATTCACTTAATTTCATAAAGATGATAAATGAGAATGTAACACCCACCTTGCAGGAGACCATTGAAGATCTGCCAAACTTATTGACCTCATCTTGTATTTGTGTAGCTAACTCCCTGGTTGGAGCTAGATCCAATACTGTCGTGCCATTTTTGGGATTGTCATGACGTTGTCTAAGAAGAACGAAGGCAGGGATCAAGTAGCCCAATGTTTTACCAGAACTTGTTTTGGCAATTGCTACTAGGTCCCTCCCCTGAAGCGCAATTGGCCTCTACAGAGGCTTTGGACCTCGGTTCCTGAATATGTCTCTCTATGGGACTACAATGATTGTTACTTACGAATTGATAAGTACGTAGACCTCCCTTTGTTTTCTCCAAGCTCTCTGTTTTAGAAAAAATGTCTTATGCATGCCTCTGCGTCCTCCGGGGATCGTCTCATTTCATGTACAATTCTGGACAGTCCTGTGCTAGCCTGCCTGGCTGCCTGCCACACACCAGCTGACCATTGCGTTTCTCTTGCAGAGAGATTATCCGTAAAGCAAACCTGAATTTTTGACACCAAGGAGGGGGCAACTGGCAGCTCGTCCCTAAGACCGCAGCTTTCTGAATTGCTAATCAATTAGATTCAGTCAGTATTTCTCTTAAACAGATTTAGGCATCATTACTCGCAGAGATTCATTCCTTCTCCATAGCTTGAGAAGATTACCAAGAAACCAAGTAAATTATAGGTCGTTATCCTGTTCTTTTGCTCCAATATTTTGAATTTCTGATTACTTGTATTGTATTCTCTCAACTGTTAGCAATGTCCCACTCTTCTTAATGCATCATCCTACTTAAGTTCGTAATTAACACAGTCAGATTTGATTTGAGATTCATGGCGGAGAAGAGAAGTAGTTGGCATTCAACAATTGCTATAATAAAATAATTAATTAATTAATAATTTAGATTTGTGGCAGTGAATTTACAGGAACTAATCACGGGTTTGTAATTTAAGGCAATTTTGTTTTTTTGGAATAAACAGTGAATAAATTGACAGCCAAACACGGTCTAAAGACCCAACCGAGCCTTCCTCCCTCACTAATCTTTCCACTGACCGCGTCAAAATAACTTGATTATTTCTCGACGTCCCTTGTTTCTCGACGCTATAAAAAAACAACTGAGAAACATCTCCATTGTTGTAGTTTTAATTCTGGTTTACGTGTGATCGGCAGCTCCTTCTCGGATCAGATTTCAAATTCTCTCTCTTTATTTGCCGTAAGTTTCTCTTCTTCTATCTCGTAATTCAGTTTATTTGTAATCTGAACTTCCTTTTGTGCTCAGATCTGATGAGCCTTTGCTCTTAATTCATCAGCTTATGTAATTTTCAATCGGCTACGGGGATTTGTGTTTGTGTTGCTTGATTTGATCTCGTAGATCGTTATATTTATTGATAGTCATTTAACAGTTACTTATACTCTGGATTTGATGTCGATCTCTGACGTTTTGGAAATGAGACTTCATTACCATTTTTATATGAGTATCGTAGTTCCTTTTCAACCGATGTCTGATCAAAATGTTTGGTTTGGATTTGATTCGGTTTCTCGGGTCTTTTGTTGTTGATTTTGTTCAATTTTGCGAATTTGTCTCGAACACTATCATGAAAACCTGCCTTTTCATCGGTTGAAGTGATTATTCAGCGTGTGTCCTTACCATGGGATTTTGTTGCATTGGATGGTTTTCTTACTTCATTTTGGTTTGTGGATGTGTGGACAGTACAAAAATGGGGCTGTCTTTCACCAAGCTTTTCAGTAAGCTATTTGCAAAGAAGGAGATGCGTATTCTTATGGTAGGTCTTGATGCGGCTGGTAAAACCACAATTTTATATAAGCTCAAGTTAGGAGAGATCGTTACCACCATTCCAACCATAGGTATGTTCTGGTTACTTTTGAAGTGAATTACATGCCTATCATTCTCATTTCGTATGCACGTAATTCAAATTAATGTAGAAAAATGTATGCATGTATGGTTTAAATGTTGTTAAGTGTAAGAAAAGAAGCGAATCTTATATACCGGGGATTAGTTTTAATTAATGAGTGATCTTTTATGATAATATTCTCTTGTCTTGACTGTGAATTTGGCACATGAAAAGAGTGCATTGAATTCCTAGATTGCTTGTTAGCTTGTAGCTTTGTAGGCAATAGTTAACTTCATGATCTCAGAGGCAATACTGAATTTAGTGTATGAAAAGAGTGCATTAACAATTTTTTTGGGGGGCAATATTGTCGATAAGTAAAGTGATTAATTTGATCTATTACCTCAGGTTTCAATGTGGAGACGGTGGAGTACAAGAATATTAGCTTCACTGTCTGGGATGTTGGGGGTCAAGACAAGGTAATTATTAACACATTGTATACTAAAGATTTCTCCTCTCAATCATTTTGTTTGGGCTTGAACATTTGATCTAATCTTAATTAGCCTTTTCTTTTCAGAATCTCATTTCTTTTGTGCACGTATTTTTTCGTTTGGTTTTTCTCTTTGGTTCCCCATACACTTGTGTTAAACAGTTATGTTCAACTTCTTATTTCAGATCCGACCTTTATGGAGACACTACTTCCAAAATACACAAGGTCTTATATTTGTGGTTGACAGCAACGACCAAGACCGTGTTGTTGAGGCTAGAGATGAGCTGCACAGGATGTTGAACGAGGTATTTTGAGCTTTTGCATTTGTGTATTTTTTTAATTTTATCTTTATTGTTGGTGCGAGGAAACTAAACCTTCTGGCACACAAGCACATAAAGTAGAGTAAAATGGTAGAAAATTGTATGGTTGATAACAGGATGACCAATTTTGATGGGCAGGATGAGTTAAGGGATGCTGTGTTGCTTGTGTTTGCTAACAAACAAGATCTTCCAAATGCAATGAATGCTGCTGAGATCACTGACAAGCTTGGCCTTCATTCACTGCGACAACGCCACTGGTAAAGATCATAAACGAATAAATTCTCCCTTTTCTGGAGGATGGAAACCAAACGTATAGAAATATAAACAAGCTCCTAATTATCTATCTTTTACAGGTATATCCAGAGCACGTGTGCCACTTCTGGAGAAGGGCTGTATGAGGGACTGGACTGGCTCTCAAACAATATTGCTAGCAAGGTATTTGTCACAACTACTTGCACCGATGCTAATAATTTTTGGTTTTTTTTTTTTTTTTGCTGATTTTATTTATTGATATTTCAGGCTTAATGGGCTACAATAGTTAATCATTCAGCGATGAGTACAGTGCAGTCTATAGATGTTATTGAAATTTCTACTCTTTATTTTGGAAATGAATTTGTTAATTGCTAGCGGGAATGGAGAAGGGTTGTTTTTTTTTTGGGATCCGTTTGTGTATTTGTTTCTTGTTGCTTTGATAACGATTATTGTGTAATTTCGTTGTTGATGACTTGGATGTTATTAAATTGTGAGGGGGAGCATTGCAAATAAGGTATTTTTGCTTTGTACCAGAGATTAGGCACTGAATTTTTATGTATTATTAGTATTTTTATCAAATGCCCATTTAAAGTTTACAGCTCTATTATAGCAACGCAATGAATGCACCATACGACTACTCGTTTCCATTGTTGTATAACCATAGCCAACTAACTTTATCCTCAACAAAACGATGATAAATTGCTGAATTTGATGTGAATGATTTGACTTCATTTTCTACCATAATCGACCCATCTACGTACCATACCACAGCTCTACACTTGGAATGGACTTTCAGAGAAATTAATGGGATAACTCTCTAATTAACCTGACAAGGTAGCCCAATAAAACTCACTCTTCCAATGAGAATGCTTTTAATGCAAATAATTAGAAAAAATTGGTAAATAAGTAAAATGATATTGTAGAAGAGAGGGAAATCGTATGGTCGACTATGTCTGTTAGGTTTCCCTTGGTCACCTCACTCTGTGAATTCGTTAATTGTTTCTTTTGCATCAGACTGTTACAGAAACAAATGCACCAAACTCTACACAAAATATTCAAAATGCAGATACACAAAATGCAGATACAGAGTGAATACTGGGTTGGTTTGAAAAATGATTTAAGTTTCAGAAATTTCCTGTCTTACCCATACAGAATTGGAAAATCAACCATCTCATTTAAGAGTGCCGGAATGACAAATTGAGCTGAGGAAAGGCATTCAAGAATTTCGAAACTAGCTGTGAAGGTAATGGCTGTCCTTGCACTATAACATTGTGGTATCTCTCTATCAAAGATGCCATAATTTTTAGGTGGTCAAACTCACCCAACGAACCTGTTATCAAAGTAAGCAATTAGATAATACATCTGCGGATTATATTTGACCATTCGATTGCTTGCGATTGATTTTTGAAAAGAATGGATGCCAAATATATTGTGTTGAAAAAAATAATGTATTTGGGAGCTTACCCAATTCAATGCCGTGTTCTTGATCTTCTACATCCCCTTCTTCGATAAGTGTGTTATTTTCTATGTCAACAGCTGCTTTGGCATATCTTTCCAAAAATTCTTCTTCGGTTTCTTCATATTCATCACCTTCAGAATCCTAATCCCCAAAAAAGAAAAAAATGTCACAACTCAGATATTGACTTATGGGAGAAAAAGAACAATGTACTTGAAAGATCGAAAGCCTAATCCCAAAAGATGGGCAAACTAGTGATAGATGGCATTCCTTGGAATTAAGATCTATGTAAAATATTTTGAAATCAAACCTCATCATCATCATCATCTTCGCTTTCCTCATCATCATCATCATCATCATCATCTTCAGCCTCTTCGTCATCTCCTTCGACATTTTCCTCCTCTTCCTGCACTTCTTTCAGTCGCAAAGATGACTCCATCAGTGAAGCATAGCAATCTCGTAACAAACTGCCACCTGGATTCCCTAATCCCAGAAGGCGCTCAATCACCTTGGCCAGTGTTAGCACTGAGAATTAAACCGATTTGTTAGGCCTCTCAAAAGAAATTGTGCCAATCAAAGATGAGATGGTGACATGCAGACTTCATAAATTTTGTGTAAATGTCTCTGTATATACATCAAATAATGTGGCTATAAATGAGAAATTGCAATCCATTACTCCATGTTATTCAAAAGCCAGGAAATAAGGAACTTACCGGCTAACTTAATCTCTGACTCCACTGACAATCCTGATTCAAAAGAACTACTGCAGAGGAAAGCAAGTGCAGATCCCCAGACCATGAAGCCGCTATCTTTATCCTTCTCTAACATCCCCTCCACTATATCAGGAGAACAAAGGTAGCATGATGATATAGCAAGCAGCACAGGCTTCCACAGCGAAGAAGGCTTATTTTGAATTGCTCTAAATCGAGAAAATGCAGCGAGGCTCAAAGTAACCGTCAATGATTGCCTCACACCCTCTGTTTCAAATGTGTAATTTGGAACATGTAATAGCGTATGGACACATGAGCAGGCCCTCCATGTTGCAGATGGATATTGTAGAATGGCCTCGCTAAGAAAAGCTCCAATTCCTTCAATGATAGACCGCTGGGGTACAGGGGGGGCAGGAGGGGATGGCATCTGTCCAACAATAAAATTTTTCAGCCCATGTTTACGGTGTAGATTAACGACCTCCTTGATGCAGTCAAAAACTGATAAATCCTCTGTTTCTTCCCAAGCATGCCAGTCCACAATCAGATCAGACCAAACTAATAATAACTCTGATAATTTAAGCTCTTCAATTACATTGCATCCAGAAACAGAGAAAATGATAGATCGTAGCAGCGTCGAAGAATCATCTATGCATGATGGAGGGGGTGAAACTTCTCCTTTCTGGTTCTCATAAAAAAATTACAGCATGTTAAATGAGCAACATGAACTGCATCAAGCTGTAAATCAATTGGCAAATGAGGGCAAAAGCAGAGCCAAATCCAAATGCTATGTAGATTACGAAACTGTGCTCAAATGGATAAATTAAAGGAATAAAAACTTTCAAGTCAAAGAAAACCATCCATCTTTTTCTCTTCCTTTGAATTACGAAAACCAAAAAAATAAGAAGAAGAAGAAGAAGAAGAAGAAGAAGAAGAAAATTTTAAGTTAAGTACCCTGAAAATAACTAAACAAATAGTCCTTGCCAGGGAAAAAAAAAAAAAAACCAAGTTGTCAAAATATACAAGAAACTTAAGACTAACCAAGGGCTGAATATGTGTAAGCCAAGCCTGTTGCAAGAGTGTTGACAAGGATTTAGCAATGGCAGCTTGACCAGACATCCACTTTCCACTTGACTCATCCAGCTCATCCTCTTCGGGCATGAAGCTTTCCCAAGACTGAGCCATTAATGCTAAGACCGCAAAGCCTCGTTCAACCACCTATTAAGAGTTTAGCATCCTTTTGTCATTTGAATTCTGCTTCAGTAAATAACAGGTGTACACTGTGTTTTCAAACACTATTTTTAAACATTAAAACAATTTTCCTTTTTCTTCTTTCTGTTCCTTACTTTTTTTTTTTTGAGGGGTGGGAAGATAATTTAAAATGAATAACTGAAGTGCCAGCACAGGCACAGGAATGGACATACTTGCGGCCATGGCTCTGAACTGGGATGCATGCACTTTGAGATTGCACCAACCAATGATGAAATAATATAAGGGATGTGATCTGCAATGTTTTCATTAGCAGCCCCAACGACAGAACTGAGAAGCTCAAACAAGATGGAATTCTCTTCATCTTCATTACCAATCCTACCAATTATAACTTGAAGAAGAGGATACCACTCAGGTGGTGGGTAGTCATTCTGGAAAAAAAAAAATCACATAAAAGCCAAATAAGTATCCACGACTACATGTCATGCAATCATCAAAATGTTGATTTTGGCAGCCTACTTCAAGAAGCCCAATGATTGCACCAGCTGCAGAAGCCCGCACAGGATAACAAGAAATATCCCCCTTGTCCGGCATCTGCAATGCCTTTAATAGTGAGGAATATACATCTGCACTGACATCCTGAAAGCAAGACAGAAATTCAGAATGGGATGCCCAAGACCATAGTATACCAAAATTTAAAAAGAAAAAAAAAGGCACGAGAAAGCATATTGGAACATTTAAGCACATGTGAAATAGTAAGTGAAATGCTCTTTACAAGCAATACTTCTGCATGAAAGAAAAGAGAAAATAAAGTGCAAAAGGAATGTGGTCTTACCTGAGGCAGACAGGATGCAAGCTCTCCGAGTATCCAATTTGCAGAGGCAACCAGGTATGGTAGGCAAACGGAGAGAGTATACAAGGGTAACACCCGACTATGAACCAGATTTGCCGTGAATTCAGGTTTCTGCTCCCTTAGAAACTATAATGTAATATCAGAAATGAAAATCATCATTTGTCGATTCTCACTAAACCAAGAAACTTTTGTTGAACAAATGAAGTTAGATATCCTTACATCTTGCAGACCACCATAAGCCATCAGAACACCAAAATAACTGCCATGGTTGATATACTACCCGAATGAGAAGTAGAAAATACAAAAGAAGTAATAAATATTTGATAAAGAAAAATAAACTGATAACTAGCACTTAGATAACAAGTGATTATGCGTGTATAGAGAAATGAAGATGATGATTACATTATTTCCACAGTTACTTAAACCATTGGGAAGCATGGGTAGCGGTACAACAAATTCACAGCACAAATGCATGCCCCATACCCAAGCTACCATTAATTAAATTTTTTTTTATCCAACGGATAAGCAGGTGGGAGGGAAATAAAGGTGTTAATCAAGATCATGCTTAGAAATTGAGCTCATGTTACATTCAGTACCTAGTTAGATGTTTTAGGATTATTCTGGAGCTTTAACTATGAAAATGGACCATAAAAACATCTAGGAGACATGTATTTTAACTCACTCTTTTGTAATTTTGGAATCAGATGCATTAGCATCACAAGGAATGGGAAAACTTGACAAAAAGGGAAGGACCAACAACTCCCCCATGGTACAGCACAGACTATTTTGCTTGCTCTTTTCACCTTTCTTTCGCTTGGATGAAGCTGAAGAACTATTATTAGCAGTTCCCGTTGGCGGCCCCTGTGGGCATTAAAGGACAAACTAAACAGTAATTCTTACAAAACAAATAGCTTAGACTACTTTTATCCAGTACTATCATGTACCACCTTTGAAATTGAAATAACACCAAGTAAGTTTAGAGCACTTTTTCTCGCCGTGTATAAATCTTCCCTCCATCCAGAAATTTCTTCCTGTGTACAAACAAAGGAGGAACAAAAAATTAATGATAACTGTAATCAAAATCATTACTCAATCGCTGAGATAGATCATACACTCATCATACAAGTTCAGATGGAAGATTCTTCCTCATGTACTCATCTGCATCTTCTTCCCATTCTGAAATATCCTGCTTACAAGAAAAGCCATAAAAACTAGCGAAAGAGCTAACGGAGTAAACTCTTGACGGTCAGAGTTTTGTCAAAATAATAGTAAACATATCTGTCTTTTACATTTCTCTCTCTCTCTCTCTCTCTCTACCATACAAGAAAGTGTACCTTCTCATTCAGTCCCAATGTTGGAAAGATTGCATTGTGCAACAAAAATGAAAAATGGGGTGAAACTAATCTCCATCCCTGTTTCAAATGAACTGAAAACATTCTTATTGGGAAACCACAATGGTCCAGATCCAAATTTAACTAAGAGCTTGTGAAGAGAAACTGTGTACAACTGAAGAGTGAACAACAAATGTATAAGGAGTTACCGGGCCTGTCTCCAGAACATGTGAAATGACATCAAAAGCTAATGATATAATCCTTTCCAACAGAAAATCAAGGTTCTGCATAAAGAAAATCATTTCTCACATTAAATTATGTCCAAAAAGGGGGCACATATGACAACTCCAGGAGTAATAAATGAGTGACGAGAGTAAGAACCGAATCATGGGGAACTCTCACACCAATATTGCAAATAACTAAAGATATTGGATTTTGTTATCCTGTTTTCTTTTTTGAGGAGAGAAAAAGAGCAGCACAGTCCAAAATGCAGTTTTGGTGCTGACAGAACAGGTAATGCATGGGAGTATTTTGGATGGTCGAAATATGCACTTGCTCATACATGTTCTATTTGCAGCTAGAAATGCATGCAAATTGTTAAGCAATTCAAAAATGAGAAAAGTAGAAGCAATACTTACACTGATGTTTGCACTATGTTTGACCATCTGTAAAACACAGTTCATTATGTCTGGCATTAACCTGAAAAAGTAAGCTACAAAAATGAACACTAAGCACCAATGGTTTAGTCTAACAAAACTAAATGAAAGATAAAGGTATTACTTATCAGAATACTTCCGGTGACGGGTAACCAGAGCACAAAAAATGAGCAAACTCCTCTTTCCAGTTTTAAACCTCACCAGGTAATCATATTTCAAAGTAATACCATCATCAAAACTCAAGGAACCCAGAATCATCATCAGATCATGACAAAAAGTAGACAAATGAGGAGCCAGAGCAGAAGGCATATGTGACCTCACCTACAAAACTGACCATAATTAAAAGAAATGCCAGAAGAAAAAGAGCAATTTAATGAGTAGAAGAGAAACTAAGGAGCAACTGATTATGCACAACTAAGATCTCAAACTACTGATTTGGCTTTTGCAAATTCTGTAAGAAGTCATTAGAACAATCTATTGAGGAAGAAAAGTCAGAAACTTTGCTTCTTCCTTGTCTATTAGAAAGCCATAAAATAAAAGTATCAGGGGCAAACACCTCAATTAACCATAGAGAATGTACAAGCCATGCCATATTCCAACAAAGGTTATGCCTGCATCTAACTAAGAGAAAAACCTTAAAAAAAATAAATAAATAAACCAGCTGCTTGATGCTGGTGAGATGTGTAACATAATTATTGAATATTGCCAACTAAATCTATAATCCAAATCAGATACAAAAAGATTACTTACAGAAAAATATATGCATTTGCATACAATGAGAAGGATCTTCTCTGTTTCCAGATCTGTTCTACCTTTGTTAGCCAAAACCTGTTTTACACCATAAAATCCATTACCATGGAGGTTTATAAAGTTGGGGAATATGAGGCAAAGAAGGGGAAACAAGACAACCTTTTCAACAAAACAGTGGAATACTGCTAGCATAGGAACAATAATTTCCTTGGCAATTAGCTCAAGTTGGGGTGGTACTGGCTCCTTGGCAACTTTAGGATTAAGAAAGTACTGCAAGGAATATTTTTAATTAGAACTCACCAAGTGAAAGGAGCACCAGATGATTAGTTTATACATGCAAAACTTTAACATTGCCATGTTTTGGATCATATAACAAGAGTCAAAATAGAATATTCTTAAGTCACATAACAATTTATAGATATAAAAAGCAGCATATACTTCATATTATAATTACCTCATAAGTAGAAACACACTGAAAAACAGGCAGATATGAGATTGTGAATAAACACCTTAAAAAACTTAATCCCGTTGGGGAACAGCAAATTAGCGTGGTAACAGCAAAAACAGGGAAGGTAAATGGTACAAAATGAATGTAGAGTAATTTATTAACATATATGGATAATCATCAGCACATGACTAATGTCCACATGCAAAATTTTCATGTTTGCATTAAATGCTTGAAGTCTCACTTTACTAGTTTTTCCAACCGCATTATCTCAAATTTTGTAAAAACCTCACAATTGGGTTTCTATGCAATTCTCCATAACTGAAACTGCACTCCCGCAATTTTTCATCCTTGTGGAAACAAAGTTTAAACAGTTATGAGCAAGTCCGATGATAAATGGGAGCACGACAAATACCTGGAAAGGTCTAATAAGTGCCTGAAGAACCATAAGGGCATTAATAGTATTCCATCCACAATTTGCACTATTGCTAATAAGGCTACTACTTTGAATTGCCGACCGTAGTTCAGGTACAAGTTCTGGCCAAGAATTCTGCTTAATGAACTCCACACGAACAATTACCCGGAACTACCAACAAAAGGAAAAGGCTTGAATAAATAACCAACCCATTACATAGAAAAGACTGAAAAATAAAAAAAAAGCAAAAACAGACAATTCTCATCTGCATACTGCTTCAAGTAAAACTTTTAGAATTGCTGGTTCTGCTTGAAGCAACACTTGCATAAGCTGATCCTTGAATTCTTTAGGAATACTTGAGCACGAAACATTGCTATCAATATTTTTCCGGGTGAAGTTCTTCAAGTACGTGGCAGCAGCAATTCTCTGCCCTTGATTTTCACCTCCTATGACACAACAATTACACTAGCATCAAATTCAAACAAAAAATGCCAAGTACCTTCAACTAAAACCAAACAGGTCGTGTAGACTAAACCACTGAAAGCATTAAGGCAGTGGTTGGCACATGGAATCAGATCATAGCATTGAGGAATTACAGGTCATGCTCCCCTTAAATTAAGCTCAATTCAAACGCCAATTTCTTAATTATATGCTAACAGGTAATTTGGTTAATCGAATTTAGCTTTTCATATTTAACCAATATTTTTGTTTTAACAGTTCCACAATTTTCTAAAATCTCATTTATTCACTACTGATTTTAAGCTGAGCTAGTAAACTCTAATAACAAAATACAAACAACCGAAACTATAAAGTGGAAATTACATACCAGTGGCAATGGAGAGGAGAGAGTAAGGGAGCTGAGGGAGGAGAGAGAGGCAATCGAGGGCGTCGGTAGCCGTGCGAACGACGTTGACATCGAGGCTGAGGGTGTCGTTTAGTAGCTGAGCTAGTTGATTGATGTCCATGCCGGCAGAGACTTTGGCGCTGCTTCACGTTCTCCGGCAGAACAAAGAAAAACCCTAGTAATTTTGTAGACTGGAGAATGGTGCCAAAATATATTGCGCGGGAAACATAAGTATTATTTGTCATCATTAATAGCTGTAAAATAAAAACTATGCCCAAAAGAGGACGACAGTCGGTTACAAAAAGGAAAATAAAACGACAAAAATACCAGCTTTGGAGAGTTTGAATGGAGATGCGGGGTATCGAACCCCGTACCTCACGCATGCAAAGCGAGCGCTCTACCATGTGAGCTACATCCCCGAGACGACATTTTAAAGTATCAATCTATTCTTAGGTCAATTGAACACATTTAAGAAAATCGAAGCTCTACTTACATGCACTCAAACTGCCGATTTAATAGCCACGAAGCATGCCACGTTCTCTTCATGCACAGACTCTCCCCGCCTCTTAATTCCTCGTCTCCTCCCCACTCTATTCGCAGACCAAGCAAGAAACAGAAAAAACAAACAGCTTTCAGAAAGCGTTTTCTTTACTTTCAAAATGCCTGGACTCACCATTGGAGATGGTATCCCCAACCTTGAAGTTGAAACCAATCAGGGAAAGTTCAAGCTTCATGACTTCATTGATGATAGCTGGGCCATTATCTTCTCCCACCCAGGTTCCCATTTCTTGTGTTAAAAAGCAGAGAACAGAAATCCGTAACTTTTTTAATTATTAATAGTTTGTTCTTCTGGTGTGATTTGCATGCACAGGTGATTTCACTCCTGTGTGTACCACTGAACTTGGAAAGATGGCAGCGTATGCGCCGGAATTTGAAGAGAGAAAAGTGAAGCTAATGGGTTTATCCTGCGACGAGGTGGAATCCCACAATGAATGGATAAAAGACATTGAAGCTTATACTGTGAGATTTTACTGGTCAAATTTGTAGTAATTTTGACTTGTGGTTAATTGACAATTGTATAATTATGCGTTGGTTTGCATGCAGTCTGGTTGCAAGGTGACATATCCGATCATTGCTGATCCCAATCGAGAAATCATCAAGCAACTTAACATGGTCGACCCAGATGAGAAAGATTCATCAGGAAAACAGATTCCTTCTCGAGCTCTTCATATCATCGGACCTGATAAGCAGGTGCATGCTTCTGATGATTAGAGTTTTAAGTTTAATTTTATATTTGTGTTAACCATTTTTGTCATGCGTTTCAGGTGAAGCTGAGCTTTCTCTACCCGGCATCGACTGGCCGGAACATGGATGAAGTAGTGAGAGCATTAGACTCCCTGCAGAAGGCAGCAAAGCATAAGGTTGAAACTCCAGCGAACTGGAAACAGGGAGAGCCGGTGGTGATTTCTCCGAGTGTGTCCAATAATGAAGCCAAAGAAATGTTCCCTCAGGGTTATCGGACTGTTGATCTTCCATCCAAGAAGGGTTACTTGCGTTTCACCAATGTTTGAAAGTTTCAGGACTTCAATCAGCTAAATACGTCTGCATTTTTCTTTTTTATGTAGCTATGTATCTGTATTTTCTGTTTTCTCTGTGGTTAAACTTTTGTTCTGCAAAAAACCTTGTATCTGTGTAATATTTAATAAACGTTAGTACTTTCGTTTCTTGTGGTTATGCAAAAATATGTTTGGTTGCCCGACTTGGCCAAAGCTTTATGCACCCGTATTCTGATTTCAGTTATATACCCAAAATCCACTATGAGGAACGACAAAGGATATGCTTGCAGGTTAAATTACTCGCATCTCGAGGCCACTGCTCTGAATTTTGACTTACAGATATTGGTAGGGTTACATCATTTCAGTCACTGCAGGCCATTTTTCAAATGTTTCGGCCACAGGGGGCCAGAGGATTTGGGATTTTTATTTTTCTTCTTATGGGGGTAAACTTTTGCAGGATTAGTTTCAGCATCAAATATCAGTAAGCATGAGCCAAGTATGCAGAGCATGGGACGGCAAATGGCAGGCAATTTGTTGCTAGCAAACCCATGCATACGTGACTATTGCTACTAATTATCTGGGGAGATTAGAAATGAAGAACTGCCTACTAAATTTGCTTCCATGTGGATTTTTAATTTCAGTATATTTGGCTCAATCAAAACGTATTGCAAAATCATAGTAAATCTTTACGGTGTCCAATTCAATCCGCAGTACGAAACAGCTAGCCATCACTACATCATGAGCACCGAGACAAAAGTGCTGCAAAAGCAAGATACAAATATGAAAATGGCTTGTGCCTTTACCTCAACTTTCAACTTGTGGATCCCAGTACCAGCCTGTCTCTATCCCATCAGTCAAAAAGTTATCCGAGTAAATTCCGGAATTCCCTTTGATTTCACAAATTTCTCTGAGCCCTTCGCCATCTCTACTCTTTCTTCACAAAATGTTCTCTTTACAATACGGGTAGTAGTGTAGCAAAAATGCAATTTCTTCCACTAACTCCACTCACCATTTTCATTTTCAACCTCATCATCTTAACCCTAACAGTACAGCCGCTGCACACGTTCAGCACACTCCCCTCCTGCCGCAGTTTCTGTGGCAATATTCCGATAAACTACCCGTTCGGCATTGACGATGGGTGCGGCGCCGTGCAGTACAGGAACATGCTAAACTGCAGCCGTGACTTGTTCTTCACAACACCTTCCGGCAACTACAAAGTTCAGTCCATCGACTACGACAAAAAAACAATGCTAATCTACGATCCTGCAATGTCTACGTGCTCAATTCTACAACCACATCATGATTTTCTCATGACAGATATTCAAGCTGCTATAATTCCGCCAACTTCGGACACAGTTTTCGCTCTGGTGAACTGCTCTATCGATTCTCCCGTGCTTAACCATTACAAGAATCTCTGCTTCAACTTCTCCGGCCACTCGTGTGACGAACTTTACGGCGGATGTACTTCGTTTAGGGTTTTCCACTTGCTGTCTAACAGCTCTCCGCCGTGCTGCTTTACAAGCTACGATACTGTGAAGTACATGAGCATGAATATTCTGGATTGCAGTCATTACACTAGCGTCATCGGAACGGATAACTTGGAGGGAACTGTACCGTCGGATTGGGTTTACGGGATGAAACTTTCTTATTCTGTGCCGGATACTGGATGTGAACGGTGTTCGAAATCTGGCGGGACTTGTGGGTTTGATACCGAAACTAAAGGAACGATGTGTCTCTGCTCCAGCTCCATGAATGCTACTAGACAATGTGGTAAGAAATACTTTTACGATCAACCCAAAATCAAAGAATTGAGACTGAAGATGATTCCGTTAGCAGTAAACTAAATGTTTTCTTAATTTCAGGTCCAGGAACTTTTACGGACGGAGCGGCTCAATCTTCATGGACATTGTCGCACGCAGTTGTCCTTGCTGTGGAAGCAATGTTTCTTCTAGTGATTTTGTGATGGGGTGGTCATTGCGGTGTCGTTTTATGAGTTTGATTAATTGTGCACAAAAGACTTTGTAATATGAGTGACTGTTTATTTGAACATTCATTCGAGAAACTTTAGGCAAATTGATTGTTTTGATTGTGGAATGTTGCCTATCTTTTCAAATTTGAAATCCAAAGGCAGGTGAAATTAATTGGTTTTTAAAAAATGAACAACAGTATTTGACTGATCTTAGATTTAAAATTGTCTGTGTTGTTTGTCTCCAAGACAAACCGATTCCAAAAGATACCTATTTACAGCAATAAGTATCCTGTTTGCGACAATGTTACCAGTAAAATGCAAGCAACTGTTTTTATTTTATCTGCTTCCACCCAAAAGAGTCAAGGTCATAAATTAATTGATAAAAATTTAACTCGTCCGCTCCACAGGCAAATGTGGGCTCGTACGGGTCAAATACTCTCTTTTTCTCACTTTCAACTTTAACAAATCTTATCATAACTCTTGATTTCTTTAAGCCGGGCCCATTAATAAATGTTCGAATCCAAAGCCCCGTTAACCGTTGGATCCCCCACTTTAGCAACGGATCTCCAGTCCTCACTTAATTTTAGTCCCAACGGTGTCTATCCAAGACCGAGTGACACGTCACCAATTTTACGATAAGGCAACATCAAGTTTTTGCAACGAGGGAAAAACATCCGAGTCCCTTGAGTGTTTATAGTTACACAAAGGATTTTGGTCCATCCATTTGTACTCAACAAATCTGCGAAGCCTATTTTTAAATTGCTCTTAGAATTAATTAGGAAAGGGGTACGGTGTAGTTTCCGATATTTTTGAAATTAATTTTAAAATAAGAAATTAGTAATTTGCAGAATCTAAGCAATAATAATTAATATTCACACTATTACCTAATAAAAGCTAGAATTTGAATTGCTAATAAAAATTCTGCTACGTGAAAGAACTAGCACTACTTGTTACTACAACCATTTCAATCTCCATTACATTACATTTCAATCAATTGGACTTCACTTCCATAAATCTATATTAGGTAAGCGTTGACTACTGTTTAAATTTAACGGAAATAAACACATGTACAATCCCCCATCCCTTTCCTTCTTTTCCTGTTCATTTTCTTTTCGTTTCTTCTCTTCTCTCTCAACATAATTTAGTCAACAAGACCTTAAGTAATGCAAGTTAGACAAACTATTAAAATAAGTTAACTGCACAAAAGAGTTGAATTCCGTACTGACATTAACTGGATCATTGATCAGCTACAGTTGCATGCGAATTGTCCTCTTTTATGCTTTTCAGAAAATTTTCACCTGGCGGTGGTGCACTGTTTCCTTCATCAAACATCTATTCAATACCAAGGAGAAGGCATAATCAGCTTAAAACTTCAAACTCAGCATCAGAGGGAGAAAAAAAAAAATTGATTGGAGTATGGTCTCACTGAGATATAACATATTCTGTGTTCAATTCAGAAACTAATACTAGCAGTAATTAACGAACTAGCCTTTGATGAACAATCAGAACTTAAAACAAAAGATTTCATCTTAAAATTTCAATTGGATTAGAAGAGGATGCACAAAAATAATTCCATCTTAAAATCTTGATAGGATTAGAAGATTTACAAAAATAATGAGAAGAGAGTACTTACTCTCAAACTTTCAAATCTTGCAACCATCCTCATATACTGATCACGTGCTTCTTGGTTACGAACCATGGACTTGACTCTTTCTAAAGCCTTTTCAACTCCAGCAAATTTCTGCTTCCGACCAATACGCAAAAATTCATATTCATCCGTTTTGTCAATTCCTGATGTTGCATTGGCAGTTGAGTTTTCCACCCGAAATCCTCGCAAACCTGCCCCTCTCCTCCTCCAACGTAATATTGCCTTCTCCACAATGCTAACAGACCAAACAACCTTTTTATATTGCCTGCGTACTTGATGTCCTCTCACATGAGCCTGAAAATAAACACAACGGAAGTTAAAAAGTATTAGGCACAACCAAATGGCAACAAAAGCCAGTACTCTGATAAACTGAAAGCATGTAAAACAGAGGAAGTTGCAGGTAAAATTTAATGGTTTAGGAAGTAGAGTTACTGCTGTCCCGTACTACTTAATGAACAGTGTAACCAAGAAAACTTGCAACTTGATAGACGTCAAAATAAAATCCCAAGTAACCAGAGAGTTATATCTGTACGAAGAAAAGAAGAAAAAACATGAAAAGCACCATTGTATGCATTAGTACCTGGAGTTTTACTATACGATTACGTATCTTCAAAAAGTCTTTTCTTCCTTTCCAGCCACGATATTTTTGTTGGATCTTTCCAGCTGCAAAATGCAAATAATCTTCAAAATGACTCATCTTTTCAGTTTTGTTCAAAGAGCCAAGAGTAACTAGGTCAACCGAAACTTCAGAAACATTGTCACTGCTCTGAGTTGATTGTCGCTGACAAAAAGAACGAGCCCGAAAGGCTTGCTGAATAAGAGCAGCTGCATGAGCTGATTTCCTAACAGCAGCAAGAGACCCTCTCAAGGCAAGCTGCTCGGATACTGCCCCATCTGACTGTACTCCAACTTGAGCTGCAGTTTCAATAGCATTTTCTGCTGCAAGAGTCGCAGCAATGTTGTCCATCCCATTTTCATTGACAGTCAAAGAAGAAAGATGACTTGTTAAATCTGCCTCAGCTAAGTATCCAGCAATTCCTTTATGTCCTCTATTTGATGCTAAATCAGCAGCGGTTTGTCCTCCAGGAAATGTTGGTGTTGGATCTTCAACAGCACCCGGAGTAGCACCCAATTTAATAAGTGCAGTAACTGTTTCCTCTCTGGCAAAATGGAAAGAAACAGTAATGATAATATACTGTCAGTGGACACACATGCAAGTTAAATTAAAATTCCAGGTAAGAAATTGCCAATGATCGTTTCCTAATGCTTTTATGGGGGAGTGGGGGAGGGAAGTCAATGTCACAGTTGAGCATAGAGAAGACAGGAGAATGTCTTTTGTGCAAACATCAAAGCAATTTAATTGACTCTGCCCAGATATCCATATTGATCAACATCTAGATTTAGATCCTTTCTCCTTTTGGGACTGGGCATTTTATGGAAATAGAACTTTTAATTTCATCCATAAATCACCAACTTAGAAATCAACAGTTAGACAGCGCAAACAGATGAATTTAACAAATCATCTCATGCATCTACAAGAAAATACGAAAAAAAAAAAAAAGAACCCCACGAAAGAACCAGCTTTATGAGAAAAAGCTTTTTAGGTGTTGAGATCTTGGAAGGAAGCTCATAACAAATTTCCAAACCGAAAACAATTTTTCATAGCAGAGAAAATCCATGCAAATAAAATTTCACATAGTACCAGTGACAGGCACTGAACCTATATATAATTTGAAACCCCTTAGAATAACATTGCAAGGGAAAAAAAAAAAGGCTATAAAAGGTAGAAAGTTAAAATGTGTGAGAAGAGACTTTATGGTAGCAGCCTGACCTCCCAAAATAAGATGCCCAGTGAAGTGCTGTTCTTCCTCGTGCATCTCTGAAGTTGGGACTGAAGCCAGAAGCAATTATGGGGCCCATAGCCCATTCATAGCCAAGAGCAGCTGCCAAATGTATAACTCCTTGTCCACCATCACCAATAATGTGTGGACCTTTATCTCCTTCATGAATTTTCCAGACCAACCATTCACAAAGTCTGTCCCTGAGCAAATTTTGAATCAATTTATCTCCAGAAGTTTTGTGGTCACCTTCAGCGACACTAACAGTCTCCTCAATCCGTTCCCAATCCTCCTCACTGGTGCCTCTCATTGAATATATGGTGTTTTTCAGCTTACATCTATCACATTCTTCAATAGTACAATCTAACCACTTCCTACGCGGGTCTAAATACAACAATTTTGCTAGACATGTTTGGAAGTACAACTCCTCCTCTGGTGAACTTTTAACAGCGATAGAAAATGCAACTTTGTCTGGTTTTTCCTGATATTCAAACTCCCTCACCTCACTGCATGCTAATCTGTTACTGCAGGTGATATAAAATGGAACACGCCCTGGAGCATGTAAAGGAGCTTGGCATCGTATGACATTATCTGTCAATACTTCAGCAGGGACCTCAGTTTCTCCAAACATGCAACCCCATTTGGTATCACTTGATAGCTTTTTGTTTCCCAAAAACATGCCTATGATCAAAACCTGACAAAACACCCATTGAAGATTAACATGATTTTATAACTCATTTTCTCTAGGCATCAATAACTTGATAACGCATGAAGCAATTACAAGTAATTTATCAAAGTTAAGCGTGCATACCTTGGTTTCAACCCCAGAGTAAGCCCAGTCTGGTGAGAAATCACGAATAGTAAAAAGCTGCTCCTGAGAAAGAGAAGGGCCAAGTGAATCTATCTCCAACTGCATATGTTGTGACAGACTGGACACTTCCTTTTCATCATTCTCAGCATCAAGTGTATTCCAATAATTTCCAGAGTCCGAAGCCATCAAGGAATTATCACAATCACCACCCATTTCTTGATCCATCCATCTTCCAAAACTGTCAAGTTTCTTCAGCTTGCCCAATTCATCCTTGGGTTTGTTCTCCGCCTGAGTGGCAGAAGCAACTATCTTCTCGAGAAGAGAATAATTTTGATACTGATGATTAATCAAATTGAAATCATGCTCCAGGGGCACCTGTGGTGTGCAATAATACAGCACCAGGTGAATTTTCACATGCAGAAACATCTAGCTAAGAAAATCACCTGAGGTAAAATAGGATGATCCTGGAACAAACTAAATACAAACAGAAATATGATTGATGTTGACAAGATTAATGAGTCCTTGAATTAAGATAAAAATAAGAAAAGGTTGACTACAATCATAACCACCATACAAACTAAATAAATACATATTATCAATCTTGATTGTTTCATAGGAAATATTAATTAGAATGAAATCAACCAAGACATCAGACAAGGAAAATATAGTTGAATAAATTTGGGCAACTACTATAGACAGCAAACAACATACCCGAGATGCTCCTTGAGATGATGTCGTGACTGCAGGCACATCTACATTAGTGATTAACCTATCACCAGAGGCTCCAACATTTGTGACTGCACTATTACCATCCAATCTAGCATCAGTTAGCTTGTGGGTTATGAAATCAGCTCCACCAGGATGTTCAACATAAAACTTCTGGTGCTGGTCAAGAACATTGAAAGCATTTCTGCTTGAACTATGAATTTGAGTCCACAGAGATGATCCAGTGCCATGGTTAAACTTGGCTCCCGCAACCCATGAGCCAGAAGGATGTCTTGATAACTCGGGCAATCCTGAGAAGACAGAAGAAATACCTGCTTCAATCAATGATGATTCCATAACAAAAAAGGATTGAACCTATGACATTTCATACAGAGGTAAAATAGGAAAAGATTAAAAGAAGCATTGTTGTAAGTATGATGAGTTGTTGCGTTTGCAGTTCATGCTATACAGAATTTGCAGAATTTGAGTTAATTGAAGAAACAGGAGCAGAAGCTACAGTTTAATGACTGCCAAAACACTTGGGTTCAAACAACCGCAATTAGTTCTGAGTCCAAAACCTGCTACAGTGATGTCAAATAAAATGATAACATAATCATCTTTTAACTGCAAAACTCCTTACATCATTTCAAGTGCCCCCCTAGCAATTGCAATCCTAATATATACACATGTTCCATATGTCATCAAGTAAAAAAGTTAATATAGATAAATCACCACATCAATGCACCTTACCAGCTGCAACTAAAGAAGCATTTTGCGGCGTGGAAACATAGATAGGTTGACCAAGAGAAGGTGCTCCAGGACCATTCCTAGAATCCACATCCTCAAACTTTGAAGATAATGCTTGTCCATTCCAATCAATTTTATTCGGGCTAGATGCATGAGAAGTCTGGGGGGCAGGTGAGTCTGCTTGCAAGGAGCGAGCTGAATTAGTTTGAGCGCTTTCAATCTGTGATCCTCGATCTGCTATCAAACGAGAGACGCCAGACTTGTACCCCTGCATAGCATGCACCCCTATAATCAACCATCCATGTCACATTGACAATGACATTTATGAATTCCCAGTAAAGACAAACAAAATGCATTTGAAGTTGTATTTTTGACAAAGGGCTGTTGTGAGTTTACTGACTAGTGTTTCATGCTACAGAAGCTGGGCCAATGTTCTTTTCAAAGCATTCATAGAGATTGAATTTCTTTCCGCAATACATAGAAATTCCAAAAAGGAACAAGAACAAAAATGGTAAACATGAAGACCAACTGTTACTGCAAAATACCTCTTTAACTTCTCTGTAATGCACAAGAACAATGTGCTCTAACTGCCTGAAAACAAGAAAAGAAAATACAAATAATAAGAACAAAATGATCCAAAGATTTGAAAACTGGAAATACTTGCTGACAACATACCATTCTAATCACAATAATTTTAAAGGTCATCTGTTTCACAAGCTGCACAACAATAGCTCATTTTCTGTCTGCCTGCTTTATAGTAATCCTAATATGTAGGGAGACAACATTGTGCTCCATTAGAAACTGCAATTTCATACACAATGGAGCAACCAAATGACTAGAACACCAAACCTTTCAGTCATGGACCAAAAAAAGGGGAGCAGTTTCTTTTTATGGGAATATGAGTTATGTAAACTGGTATAACAGACATCTCCAGTTTAATCTGACAGAAATATATGTAAACCATTAATGCCATAGTCATCAAGAAGTCTCAGCTAATGTGAGATCTCCTGGGACCACTAAACATTATCAGTGCAGCCTTCTAACAACAGTGATACGTCATACGCAGTTCTGAAAATAACAATTTCATGTGTTCTGACAATTCAAATTCCTAAATTCCTAAATTCTTAAATCAGTAAGATCAACAGCAAAACTCACCCATCAAGCATCCAATAACTTCGCCGCTGAAAGTTCACGTTATCCTCCCCATGAGCATAGTAGCAGTGAAGAACGTCTACACTACCAGCCTACCAAAACGGGTTAAATCTATTTAATTAAACAGAACAAGCCAAACTTGGAATCAACCAAAGGATAATAATGGCAATCTATGGTAAGACAGCCAACTTATATGAAACACAAGCGAAGCTGACACTTTGACTACATTGCACAGGACCAATAAAAAAACTATGAACTTACAAATAATAAATTGAACAGCACACCTTCAACTTTTCATGAGCTTCTTTGACAGTTTTTCCATCTTTCTTTTTCCTCCAACGGTGGCCATCTTTACGGAAATATCGAAGTGCTTTTCGATCAAATAGGAACAGAGAACCAGCTGAAAATTAAGAACGTTAGTTGCTAATTTACAATTTTAAGTTGATACTCTGAATACCATAATTATTTTCTAACACTATTCAAGCAATAGAGGTTCTAGGGCAAGATTGCTTCATTGTCATTTTTGTATGTATTATTTTCAATTGGTACATTTCTAATACATGATTAAAGATCACCAACAAATAAAAGTGAAGAAAAAAACAGAGAAAAAACTGCTTAAGCAACATCCCTCATACAAATAAGTATAAATTGTGCAAATATTAATAAAATGCTTCTAGAAACTAACTAAACATGTGGACTGTTAAGCGAATTAGTTAAAGACATAAACAATAACATGCACATATGTGCAATTCTAAACATAGACAAGTAGCCAAAAGGATACCAGAAACAACCTGGAGGCCTATCAGGTGGATCTGGTGTTAAGTGAAACTTTTGATAGTTGCGAAGTATCTCACAAATTTCAGTTGGTCGAAGCCAACGGTATTGAGCTTCTTGTAATATCTGTTCAAGATCTGTCAAATTTCAAGAGATTCACAGATGGTTAAAAGCTTGATAATAGAATGTCTAAGATCCAAAGATGGTAACAAAATAATTCATGTGAACATACTAAATACATGTCCATTGCACATAAACTTATCTCACTGACACAAATCCTAAGATAATAAATTTACAAGTTCAAAAATCAAAATATGTTAAAATATTTCACCAGATGTTCTCAGGTCCCGGCATAGTAAAAAGACAAACATTATACAAACAGATGCTCAACACATGAGCTCAAGTAAAGCACAATTGGAGACATTAAAACTTGCATGCTTGGCTTACTAATTAAGTAGCATGCAAGCATTTACATTTGTGCACTTCACATACTGTCAATCCTATACCGTACAATCTTGGGTTGTTCCTAAGCATCAACTATTACACTTACAATCTGCGCATGCAAAGTGCCTAACACATTGAAATACAAGTCTCAGGTCAAGGAATGAGAACTTAGCATCCATGCATAAAAAAAAACAAACCATATCCGCAAAACACATCAAGTAATCAAAAAACTCCAAAATTAAGTCAAAATAAGGTATTCCTAACCATAGAATACCAAATAGCACATAATGAACGAAAAATATAGACAAACTAGCACACCTAATTGCTGATTAGGAACGTCTCTTCTAGTCTGAGCCATAAACCCTAGATTTCATCAGCGAAACTTTGATCATAAAAATCCACAAACGAACACGAATCTGCAGTTAAAAACAAACTCAATAACAAGCACAAAACAAAAAAAACAGCCAGAAAATTAATCAAAATTAGTAAAACAATCGATCAAGGAAAATATAACAGCTAAACAAAACGAGATGAAACTGAAATCGAAGGAAGAGACATATAGTAAACGGAATCATCGATAGCTTCGGAGAAAATATTTCGCTGAGACTTTTCAGTAAACGAGAGAAGGCGAGAGATTTTGAGCGTGTGAAAGACACTGAAAATAAAAGGTGTATAAAAAATAAAATAAAATAAAAGAGAAGAACCAATTAAGAAGGAGAAATAACTGGTCAATGTCGCTGCGAGTTTGTGTCCACACTAAGAAGACGACGGAGAGAAATATCCATGTGTCGTTTGATCCGACGTGGCAGAGCTGGTTCAGCATGTTTCCGTGTGGTGACGTGCACCGTAACCCTCGCGTGTCTGCGGGATCTTGTTGACTGGGGTGTGCTGCGACCTGGATTCTGAAAATGATTTTGATTTCAACGTTTTCGGACAACACTGAAAATCCTTTTGTTTCCTTACATTGAAAAAGTCAACTACAGTTTTGTTGATCGGCATTTTTACATTCTGATAATAAATTATGCTTGGCACAAGTTTATGGGCACTGAAATGAAAGCAACGTCTGTTACAATCAAATGCTATTATTGTCATGCTTTTGAAGGAGTCTTGGGTGGTATATCCGATTACGCGGCTGGCAATCGATATCCATGAATGGCAGGCACCATCAGCTTTCAGTGATGCAGAAAACCTCTATTCACTATCTAGTTATAATACAATTAATAAGTCTCATTCTGGATGCTGGAAAATTCCAATCCATTAGACAGTAAAAAAGTGTCTTCTCATTTACATTCCTTGAACAACATAGCCTCACAAAACACAAACAGCATGAGATAACTGTGTGCATTTGGAAAATAAAATAAAATAAATTTGAAATTTAATTAAAAAAAAAGAACCTCATCTCTTCAATAGGTAAACTATTGATTGACATATATCCAAAACATGCAAATATTCAGAACTAGTTCAAATGATTACACTTCCAAGTTATCATTTGAATTTTTCATTGGCGGTACTTATACCACAGATGCCACAGCTTAACCTACCTTTATTATTCAAATGGAACATAAATATTTCAAGTACAGTGGAAAGAATCACATTGCAAAATGTTGGGCATGTTTTTATTTTGTTTTCTTCCTCATGAACCGCCACTTCCTACTGCAGTCCTGACTTCAAAGATTCATCCTAGGAGAAGACAAAAAAAAAAAATCAAAGAAACGATTTTAGAGTTGGATCAACAGCAAAATAAACACCTCAAGCCTACCCCAGATCACCAACTTATACAAGTTAGATAGCATCAATAATTCAGAAACATTGATCTAATATTGTTTAATGCATGTGAGAAGTTTTAAGTTGAAGGGACTATGACACCAACCTTAGTACAGACATAAATGTAATGCACGTCAGGGTTCTTTCCAAGTAATTCTTCCACTGATCTTCCATCATTATCCAATGGAACTGGATTGGTCAACTCCCATATTGGACAATCAGATTTCTCTTCAATCATAAGTTTCTCTGCATATGACAAACAATCAGTCTACATACCATGATATCCTAGCATTGTTTAGCTGGATGGAACTCTAATAATTTCAAATAAGAGCTAAACCAACCTATCACGTGGAGCTTTATCCTCCACAAGCAGGAATCTTGCAACAAGCCTAAACGATATATTGGAGCTCCATATGTAACCTGGACCATTTAACAAAGATTAGTTTGCAGTATACAGGCAACACTTACAAAGTCATCAACTACTTAATAAGGTCTGGAAGTCGGGAAAAGTGAAAAATGAAAATGTATGGAATGGGCTTAAGGTATAGTTACCAGAATATAGACTCCTTTATCCTTGAGGACCCTATAGTTTGTCATCAACTGCTTCAATATATGGTGAACAGATCAAGAAAAACAAGATAATACAAAAATGTTTCAAATGATTGCATATTGTTTTTTTTATCATTTCTATAGTACCTCCAAACTTCGCGGAGCATTTGAGTAGCATTTGGTCGTGAATTATTTCCACACTACACATTAAATATCTGCTATTAGCAAATAATCATCGAGTACACAGAAGAAATAAAACAGAATGACACTCACCAAAATAGAGTCTAGAGTTCCTGAAACACCACCGCAAAAAAGCATCAGCAGGTCCGTTATATTGTGTTAACATTTTAGCACTATTCAACCAAAAACCTAGTTAATATATCTAGAAAAGAAGAAATGTCACCTTTATCAATAACAGCATCAAAGGAATCGGTTTGAAAATCACCCATTTGCCGCACATCCATTTTAATATCTGATAAATAGTTGAGGAAACTAAAGCTGCAACACAAAACTCTTTCTTGCAAAAAATTCACAAAGATGACAAAATTCAACATCAACGAGTCATATGCTAATAAGCAAGCTCCAATTACTTAACACTCAATAGCTTCTTTTTTACAAAGCTTTTTTTTATCACAAAAAAAAAAAGAAAAAAAGAGATTCATAAATTTGCTATCACAGAATGCAAATTTGTTCTAAACATGTTTATTTAAAAGTTTTCACCAAATCCCCATAGCCATACAAGGATACATGTCAGCTGCGGACAATTAGAGTATTTGCTCTGCATGGCTTCAATAACTACTGATGATATATCAATGTTCACCACATCCTCATAACCATCTTCCACCATGCCTTGGCTAAAAGCTGTTAAACACATTTAAATTTAAAAATGAAAGATCCAATAATTCCATAATTACTTGATCACTAGCATACTAAAATGTGGCGAGGTAATTATGCGTGAATTGCTAAAATGTTTAAATAATGTTCAAATGCTGCAAACTGATAGACGGACGATCCGAGTTGGAATGCGTGGCTTAGATTACATTAAATGCCAAGAAAATTGTCAAGCTGTTGAGAAGAGCCAGAAATCGGTGAAAGGAGCTGGAATTTTTCGGATTTGTAGAGAATTTATTGGTAAATACAATAATGAAAGATCTGCGTAATGTTAAAAATGCGAGGAAGACCCTGCGAAACCCAAGTTTCTATAATGCCATGAATTTGCTACAATGCTTAAATAATGTTTACAAATGCTCCGATTTGGGATGCGTTGCTTATATTACGTTAAAAATGCCGCGAAGGTAATCAACACCATGAGAAGAAGTCGGATATCAGTGAATACAGCTGGAATTTCTGGCGTTTGCGGAAAACGTTTTTGGGAAATAAACAAACGAAAGATCTGAGATTCAAAGAAAAGAGAGATCTAAGGACGAATGCGGTGATTAAATAAGTACGTAAGCAGGGAGAGAAGATAGGGACGCGCACCGGAGTTGCCGCAACCGACGATGAGGATGCGCTGGCGAGGGTGGGGAACGTAAAGCTTGATAAGAGGAGCTAACGATGGGTATTTCTGATACCAATCGAACGGTCCAGATTCGTTAGTGTAGCGATTGTCCCAATACCATGATTCGCTGTAGGCTTGCGTCGTAGTTCCCATCGTCATTTACAAGATTCTCGAACTCCTTCCCGTTTTTGCTCTCTTTTCACTCTTCTTCCGGAAATAAAATGGGGAGCGATTTACAGTGGAGGTAGTTGTACTCGTGTCAGGTAGGTGGCGCTAGAGGGGTAGTTTCGTCATCTGTGCAATAATTTCTGAAAGGGATCGAGTAATTGTGACGGACAGCGACTGCTTTGCTATTGTTAATAATTTGATCGTTTGATGCCTTTTTACAATTTAATCCTTCAAATTTTAATAAATTAATAAAATTCTTCAATTTTATAATTTTATTTTAAAATTTAACAATATATATAACAATTCTCCAACCATACGAAATATTAAAATTAT
>CP135539.1:6805253-6830253 GCA_032402905.1 Khaya senegalensis | reverse complement strand
TCAGAGGAAATTAAAGAGATAAGAGTTGATCAAGCTTCAGCCAAAAATGGTAGCGGTTTCTCAATGCATAATGATAAATTCAATGACCGGGAAACTGGTAAGGTGTTGATCCCCCAAGAAGAGAATGGTGATGATAGCGTCCAATCAGGATCCTTTAATAATTTAGAGAAAGATGTTGTAGGGTCTCAGTTGGGTGAAGATGGGAAGACAGGAAAAGCGTCTGCTTTCAGGCCATCTTCACCTCCATTGACTGTGCCTTCGCCTCTGTCTGGCCTGCCTGAATTTTCACACCTTGGCTGGGGTCATTGGTTCACCTTGAGAGACCTACAATTTGCAACCAATCGATTTGCAAAGGATAATATTATTGGTGATGGAGGATATGGAGTTGTTTATCGTGGCCAATTGGTCAATGGGACTGCTGTTGCAGTTAAGAAGCTACTCAATAATCCGTAAGTTACATATGAACTTGTAGCATTTTAGTTTTTTCTTTATTCTCGTTAACCATCTATTGGCTTGTGGATTTTATTTATTATTTAAACTGATTTTCTTATAGAGGACAAGCTGATAAGGATTTTAGAGTTGAAGTTGAGGCTATTGGGCATGTCCGGCATAAAAACTTAGTTCGCCTTTTGGGATACTGCATTGAAGGAACCCAGAGGTATAACACTCTTTTGGTTCTCTCATTAATTTGCAAACGTAGGTAGATGTCCTTCACTTAGCTTCCCTCAACCGTATTTGTCTATCTATCGTTTAAATAAAAATGGGTCAGAATTTTCCAGGGCCTAGTTGATAGGGTGTGTGTTCATCCCGTTGCATTTTTGCTGGAAAAAATTTCAGGTTATTGGTATATGAGTATGTCAATAATGGCAATCTAGAACAATGGCTATGTGGAGATATGCGTGATCAAGGATATCTTACTTGGGAGGCTCGTATTAAAATTCTCCTCGGTACTTCTAAGGCGTAAGTCCACCCATTTTTCTTCTGCCATTATGGCATCAATCTGAGTTCTATACGGTTCATGTTGTCACTCGAGGTTTCACACTGTAGGCTCGCTTATCTCCATGAGGCCATTGAACCAAAGGTGGTGCATAGAGACATAAAGTCAAGCAACATATTGATTGATGAGAACTTTGACGCTAAGATATCTGATTTTGGTCTGGCCAAGCTACTGGGTGCTGGAAAAAGTTATATTACAACCAGAGTAATGGGAACCTTTGGGTGAGTTTTTCTTTTTCTCCTTTACCTTAGTCGCCTTACAACTCTGACACTGAAATTGTTCATTTTCTTTTTTTCATTTGATTAATTGATTTGTTGAAGAAGCAAAAATGTCCTCAGTTGGTAAATAATCCTTGTTTTTCCTTTTCTTCTTCAACAACTTTGCAGTTACGTTGCTCCGGAATATGCAAATTCTGGCCTTTTGAATGAGAAGAGTGATGTTTATAGCTTTGGTGTTGTGCTCTTAGAAGCAATTACTGGAAGGTATCCAATTGATTATGGTCGCCCACAAACTGAGGTATGCAACATACATCTCTTTTTCCATATGGGTGTTGAAATTCTGTAGCACCAAGTATTTGCTCTTATTGCTGAGTAGCTTTTGATACATGTCTTATCATATTAAGTTTTTGACGTTATAAAAATTAGCAAGAGTTTAATTTTCAAGTTGTATCCAATTGTTTATGAAGATATGCACAACGAGATCATTTGGGAGTTCTCTGTAGCTCCATCTATTGGCATCATATTGTTTTCTTTCACATTATTTACTTATCTTCGTCAACATTGAACTGAACTAAAGGCCACAACAACAAATGCTTTGACACAATTCTATTGATGGTTTCATTAGGTTAATATGGTTGAGTGGCTGAAGATGATGATTCAACTCAGACAGTCAGAAGATGTTGTAGACCCAAACATGGAGACTAAACCATCAACAAGTGCCCTTAAACGAGCTCTGTTAACTGCTTTGAGATGTGTTGATCCAGATCCTGACAAAAGACCAAAGATGAGTCAAGTGGTTCGCATGCTTGAATCAGAGGAATACCTTGTTCCACGAGAGGTTTGATTCTGTCCATTATCTTGTCTAATACTGCACCTAACTTGACAAGTTGACACCAAAACATGCAACTTTTTACGTAAATTTATTTTAAGTTCAGAAAAGCATTTAGAAACAAATATTTGATATCTATCCTAGTTGGAACATTTAGGACCAAAGACGCAGAAGGAATCGAGGAGGGGCCACAGAGGCCGAGTCTCAACGGGAGAGTTCTGACACTGACAAGAATGAGAATCCAGAGCAAAGATTGAATACCAGGAGAAACCAGCAGATTTAGACTTTGTTCGAGTCATTTGTAGAATTCTAGTATAAATGCAAGGTTATTTCTTGCATTCTTTCAACCTTTCAAACACTTGGGACAGCCAGCCACACGATGAAGGAGCTTGAGCAATTGATTAAATATGGTTTCTAATATCTACTTGTTGGAGAGAGAGATTAGTTTGTATCTGAAAGTTGCATTACTCTTAGGACAACTTTACAAATTGGTGGTATTTTACACTCTACAGGTATTTGTGGAGCTCTTTTTTTAAAATATATTTAAATGAAAAAAAAATAAAGTGATGTTTGCTGAATTGCCTTAGTGGCTAGGAAAAGAGAAAAGAAAAATTAAACTTTAAATTTTAAATTCTCTATGAGAAATTCTATTTAGTAAGCTATACCAAAAGAAGCTTGAACTCTTGCTGTTAGCGCATGTATGATTTGGTGGTATTGTATTACCAACCTTGTCTTTTCAGGCAAGGCATACCAAATGGGACTTGCCGCAATGAAGAAGGAAGACAGTAATTTCACATTCAAGGTTCATCTGATTTTGCATGTGCTTTGCAAGGCTACGTTGAATAGTTGACACGAATTGTATTACAATTCTGCAAATAGGCATCTGATGGATGATTTTAAGTCTCTTATCTCAATTATTCAAAACTGTTGAACAAACTATGAAGGTCAAAATTTCCAGTAGGCAATTTAGAATCTATAACAACCTAGAAGGAAACAAGTGTATTATCACTTGCATGGTTGAATACATTCGAGAATTCAAAGTCAAGTACAAGGAAAATCTGATAAGCCCAAAAAAAATACATCATCTGTTTCAACTAATTACAAAAACAGATTTCTATGACAAGGACGGATATTAGGGGTAGTTCACAAGTTTGCGATGGCTCACTACGGTGGACCTGTCCGAGTGTTCAGCAGAGGCTTGAGAGCCTTGACTACGATACTCATATTTGGTCGAAAATCAGCTTCGTATTGCACACATAAGGCAGCAACAGCAGCCATCTGTTTCGAAGATGTTATCAAGAGCTGAGTAAAAAGATTGTAGAAAATAAAAGTATCCACCACCAAGAACGCTATTGAAGATTCACTGGTTAAAAATCTCATCTTTCTTTACCTTTGCAACTGCTTTGGGAGGGTATTCCCCGTTTAGTTTAGCATCGACACATTGCTTCACCTTATCTTCACAGAGTTTTGGCGTTGCCTAAACCAATTCAGAATTATACAACAAGTGGCTTGAATGAAAGCTTTGAAATCTATGACCTAACAATGATTTTGAAGAATGCTAAAATAGCATGCACCCAAAATGAGTTACTGGTATGGTTGAAAGAAAATGAGATGAAGTTTATACCCATGTTACAAGGCTCTGCTGTCCACGCGGCAGGGTATGATCAACAGGCTTCCGCCCAGTTAGGAGTTCCAGCAGGACAACACCAAAGCTATAAACATCACTCTTTGAACTCATTTGTCCTGTCATAGCGTATCTGCCATTCAAGATAGGAATTTTAGGTAAAAGCATCTCTAGGTGCTTTACAACTAAAGGAAGACAAATGAATACATATGAAGAAGGATGGAAAGCAAAAATTCCAAACAACAAAAGAAGAGCTTACTCTGGAGCATGATAGCCAAAGGTTCCAAGCACACGTGTTGAATGAAGGCGTGCTGCCGCATCTGGGGCTTGATTTGACAAATCGAAATCAGAAATCTTAGCAACATCTTCATCAAAAAGTAGTACATTGCTGGACTTTATATTACGATGGATGATATGAGGCTCTGCTTTTTCATGTAGATATTCAAGTCCTCTTGCTGCTCCTACAGCAATTTTAACTCTTTGTGCCCATGACAAGATTGGACCCGGCTCTGCTCCTTTTACACCTTTCTTTCCTATATCCATTAAAGAAGACATCTATAATTTGGTACGAAATTGCAAGCATAGTAAACTCTAAAACAAGAGACTTACAATGTTCTTTACCAGTATCGCTACTTGAGTAAAAACTAAAAAAACTAACATGAAAACACTTACCATGAAGAACGTCATGGAGAGATCCTTTAGAAGCATGCTCATAGGCAAGAACACGAAGAGGGCCATCAACACAATAACCAAGAAGCTCGACAACATTCTCATGTTTAAGTCTTGATACCATGGAAACCTATAAAGTTACATGGCAGCAATTTAATATAATCCAAAAGTAGCACTCATTATAGCACAGTAGAGGCTATGAAGATAAATGAAACAATAAAGATAATGCATTTTCATTAGGCTGAACCTGGGCTAGAAACTCTTGGTCCGGTTGCTTACTGGAATCCAACTTCTTGATGGCTGCAGCTTGCCCACTTTTTAGAACACCAAAATATACTCTTCCATATGAGCCCTCACCAATTAAAGAATTTGTACTAAAATTATCTGTTTTCTCCTTCAGCTCATCCACAGAAATGTCAGGAACAGCTATGGGTTGAATATTTATAGTTTTTATTTCTCTAGGAGGAGCTTCTTTCACATAATAAGATCCAGCATTATTTGCTGAGTTATTCGGCACATAAGGTCCATTTTCAGAAGCTTTACGAAAATCATCTTCTTCACAACAGGCAAAGCAGCTCATGATTGTTTCTCTTCAATAAAGGAATCAATGGATAAGCCAAAGTATTGTTTTTTCACTTAGCATATATAGAAAATCTTGTCCTTACAATTGAAATTCATCGAATAACAGTTCAAAAATGCATCATCACAAACAAAGTTCAATTGCTCAAACTTTTCAAAGCTCCAAAACTCCAAAAAAGTTACCAAAATGAATCAAAATTCAGAACAGTCTTTCCCTCCACTGAATCAAACCATTGTCAAATGTCAAAAACGTTAGAACCTTTATTTTGGCTCCTTAGTGCTTTTTTTTTTTAATTTTTTTTTACATAAGAAACACAGAACATGGATCATGATTTAAATTTAAACAGAGAAAAAGAATCCTCAGATAAATAATCAACCAAAAAGTAATCCCAGTAACAGAATTTCATATCAATATAGTATATGATTACCATTTTTTTTTTTCCAAAAACAAGAATAAAAATTAGCCAACAATTGTGCTACTTACAATCCTTAATTCGTGTGAAACAGAAATCACACAATTTTATTCCGTTTACTTGGTTTCCTTCCTCTGCAACCATACGAGAAAAATGAAAAAACCCACACAAACAAATCATTAATACAACAAAACCCAAGTCATATAAACACGACCAAATTCCGAAACACACAGTTTTTGGAAGCAGAATAGTGAAAATTCTCACCTTTGTCAGAGGATGCAAGTTTTGATACACTAAGCGTTGAGTTAAGCAAGCCGCTTACTTTCACACTTGAGACAACAAGGCGAATGACTTTAAGGCCGGCTAAGGTGCGCAGGTATGATCAGAGAGGCGCAGGATAGAAAGATGCCATGCAAATTTGGTCAGCTCATAGAACTTAATGAGTTGGCCTGTCTCTGTCTTTGAATGCTTGACTTATGTTAAACCCGAAAATTGCGGGTTTTTTTTTTATCTTTCATATTATCTTTGATTACTCTGATCTAGTTGAATTTGACAATGGTATGGTTTTAATTATACTATTTCATTTTTGTACGAAAGATTTGGATCTGGAAAGGGAAGGCAAAAAAACAAAGCAGAAAGAACCAAAATAGAATGAAAGAAATGATAGAAGATGATTGGCAGTTAGCATTTGACAGAGCAAAAGTGTATCATTTGCTGGAGTTAGCTGGCAAGGATTGAAAAGGAATTAATCCCACTTGGAATTTACATGATAACAATAATGATGTATTTGGCTTTCTTCTCATTTGTTCATTGCTTACATTGAACCACATCCTTCTTACCTAATTCTGAAAATCTTACTGGGTTTTGATTTAGAGTGCGACGTAACGCATACAGTGTTATGTTTAGCAATTAGCAATGATCAGTTGCATGGCATAAAACGTGTTCCATGAGATAGGTGCCAAGGAGATGTAGGGCATAAAACAATTTTACTGGGCCTAAGTTTCACATATTCTTGGGTCTGGCTCTAAGTTCAATGAACTGGCTCAATATTGTTCCATTTTTTTGGATTCTCTTAATGGACTCAACCATTAGGCCCATGAATAAGAGCTGTTATGAATCTAGTCTGCATGAGAAATATGGGAGACTCCACAGAGAATGTACAAGTAGTGACAATGGGAAGCATGAAGTTTCTGCGGCAACGCATTACATGATTCCGTCAACTTTACATCAAAATAATGCAAATTTTGAACTTGAAACTTGAAAGTCAATATGGCAGGTAGCTTATAACCTAGCCAAGGTCAAATACAATATGGGAATCTTCAATCATCAATGTTCTATATTTGTTTTTATTACCTTTTATCAAATAAATAGTCGAGAATTATTATAAATAATTTGGAGAAACTGACAACAAATTCAAGGAAACTAACATGGACCCAAATGCCCATAGATTATTGTTGCAATTCTTAAATGTTGAAAAGGCAAAATCAACTTCTCCATCTTCTATTAGTCAAAACATTGTATCCCATTTAGCTTACTTGGTCATAACCCCATTCAGAATTCATGTATCTATGAGGGAATACATCACATGATTTTACATTTAACTAATAGTGTTGAATGATTTCAATATGGGTATTGAAATTGTTAATGAATTTGAAAATGCTCAATTGAAGAAGGCAAACAAACACATTTGGGAAGATGCCTTTCTTTCAATTTCTTTAGTCATAAGTTATTAGCTTTTGTGATTTGACATTTGCTTTTCATAAAAGGGAATGAAACAAAGCAAAACAAACTTGGTTTGAAGGTGATGAAAGCATTGCCAATAAATGAAGAAAATATATTTTTCTCTCTACAAAATATCTCAAAAACAGATAACACAATTCAATTCATCAGCATCCATTGTTGCTTTCTCATTACAAGCTAACTTGCTTTTCATAATGGGACCATTGTATGTAGATGTTCCTTATAATAGCATATGATCTATTAAAACAACTTAATGATTCAACCTGGGTTGGGATCAAGTTTTTCGTAAGTTCAACCAGAGACATTGTCATGGGGCATATAGTTGACCGTATCAGTTCCATGTGAAGTAGTGGAGGGAGAGGTTCATAGGAACCTCACATAAATTTTGAAGACTAAAGAAAGAAGAGAATGAAAGAACGAACGAAAGTTATAAATTAAATAAGTAGGACATGCATTCTATGTACATTTGGTTCATATTCCACAACAGGCTCCATCCTTCCATACCCATTCACATGAGCTGCCAGCCATTTGGTCTGCCGGACCAGGGACCGCATCATCATATTCATATGCATGCACGCACACAAAATTTCTTGCCCTTGCTAGGGTTCGTTACCTTTACTCTAGGACTCTATTGTTTTACTCATTTGGTCCCCCAGTTATTGGTGTATTCTATATGAAAGACGACCTCCTAACTCATTGAGTTTAATTTAAAATTCAAACACTTAATATATGTTCATATTACTTTTTGCTTTCTGTTTTTGTTTTTTCAAGAAGAAAACAAATTAAAACTGTGAATTGATGGTCTTGGAACCGTAAATCATTCATGATTCATAAGTCATATGACCCAGTTTATTTTGTACCTACACGGAATTCGTAGGTGTAGGGTCCATAATAAGATAGTTTGGCTAGGTTTTTGAGGCATCTGGACTTTGTTGTACTAATAGGATATGTTCTTATCTTCTTCTACCCTTTGCTTTCCCTTAGCAAAATGGAATCAGTAAACGACATGTACCTGCAAATAATCCATCTCTCCTGGGATTTTTGGTGCAATTTCAACTCTCTTTGGACTCCTCTGGCCCCCCACCCTGTCAATTACTATTTACCACAGTATTTTGTCCCCAGAGGCTTTTCTTTTTCAAGGCAAAGGTTGTAGACGTTGAATTCATGCAACGGGTTCACCAATATACCCGGAATCATTGTTTGCAATAAGTTACTGCATTGTTAACTTGATGAAGACTGCAGAAATGAACCTGAAATGGTCTAAAATGAATTATATTCGATTCTGAAGACAGATTTTTTGACACATTCATTGGAAGAACTCTTAAGCTTAGTACTTAACAGAAAAATAAAATAATAAAAAGCATTACAGCTAATGCTTTTGTTTAAGAAGTATATAAAACCTCCTTGTAGTATGCATCTACTTTTGACCAAGAATCAAATCTAAAAATCTGATCTTACCATACACACGTTTTGGTCGTCTTCTTGACTATTACAGTGGAAAATCTTCCTTTTTTTTTTTTTCCCTAAATGCCTTTTATTAATGTTGGTAGTACAAGTTTAGCTGAAATTATTAAATGCAGTGCATCCAGCAGCCATACTTTGTCCCCACAGTAGTTTAGACTGAATACTAACAATGGCAAAATCACTTTATAATCAAGCGATTAAGATTGGTCAATTTTAGGAAAAGGACACCACTGGGTTGCATTGTTTCTATCCACTTGTCTAGATTCCTCCCTGACTGGAGTTTTGCCCACAGAAATTCAACAGTAACTCTGAAAAATTACAGTAATCATTTTCAGGTGCTCTGTGCAGGTGAAGGGAAAATTCCACTTTGGATTAGTTTGACACCTATCTCACGATTATCTCCAATCTTTTAATATTCGTTTCATTTTAATTTTTACTTTTTCTGTCAATTAATTTCAGCATGCGGTGCTATTGCTCTGGCATGAATCTCAGAATATATGCCTACTATCATACACAGTAACTACAGTAGTTGTTATCTTCTAAGAAGCTTATAATGCCGTCCTTTTTATTGAATGAAGTTTCAGTGAGAGTTCACGAGTACTATGAATTATTCCTTTGCCTAATGGGTGAAATTAACAAAGTGGTGGTTGTGGGGACTAAAGTGAACAAAATTAAATATTTATAACGCATGTGATAATAATGTCAAATTGATGTATTAAAATTAAAATTTTGTGAAAGATTAAAGACCAAAGTGAAATTTTCTCTCAGCGATGATAAAATGTTCAGATTTTTCACCGGGCATCATCGTTCCCCAAAACTAGAAGAAACCAGCAGAGAGGGCTCGGAGGCAATGGCGTTGAAACCAACAGAAACCTTAAAGCGTGTCAGGAGCGTGAAAAACGCAACGTCCGTTGCTCTAAACTTTTTGCCTTAACATGATTGTGAAAACAGCAACCAGGTGAGATATTGGAAGTATAAAACTGACATGGTAAAACAGTTTAACCCAACAAAACCGACAAACAGTTAAGGATTCCAGCCAATGAAATGTGAACACGTGGTATAATCCACCACCATTTTGGCATTTCACTGTGTTGGGAGCGAGACACACGGCGTGTGGGACTTGGATTCCAAAAGGTGGCGTCAATAAAATAAATGAAAAAGTGTACCACACCTCCCTGCCACTGAAACCACATTAATATCACATAAAATCTCCCTCTCTTTCCTAACTTTTCCTAAATTTCCTCACCTTCTCTTTTCTTTCTGTGTTGTTCGGCGAGCTTGACGGTTCTCCCAGGTCAGAATCTCCAACAGCTGACAAATTCGTCACTCCATGCCAAGTTTTCTGCTTTTTATTCTCTAGTTTCATATAAAGTTGTGTGCTTTTGAAGTTTTTAGAGCTAAAGTTCCTTTCTTGAGCTCGGTAGCGAGGTAAAATTTGGAACTTTCAAGCAATGGAATTCCGGGGTCTTAGTTTTGGAGTTTTGTTATTGGCTTTCTGGTGATTAGTTGATTAGCGGGTAACTTTGGGATTTTGAGCATATGGGCAGCTCCCGAGTTTTGTTTGGATCCATGGATGTGTTGGTGAGCAGTTTTTGGATTATCTAGGACAAACAGAGGAAGATATATAAGAAAATTTTTGGGGTTTAATAGTTGTGGGGGTTTAAGATGCTAGATTATAAGAGAAAGTGTTGATTTTTTTTTGGTTATTGTGTTCCTTTCTTTATTGTGCAAGTGTTGGTTGAATTGGAAGTTGGTTATATCGATTCTCTGGTGGTTGTGGAATTTATATCAATGGAGGCTAAATTTGGAGACAAGGTTAAAAATCTCTATGGGCCAGTGGTGTCGGATTTAAAAACTGTTGGTAAGAAGAGCTTGGAATGGGATTTGAATGATTGGAAATGGGATGGTGATCGTTTCACTGCTAGTCCATTGAATTCTGTACCATCAGATTGTAGAAATAGGCAGTTATTTCCTGTTGGACCTGAAATACCGGCAAATGGGGGTCAGTCAAATAGTTCATCATCTTGTTCGGAGGATGTTGGGAATGACAAAGGGAAGAGGGAATTGGAGAAGAGGAGGAGGGTCGTGGTTGTTGAAGATGAAGAATTGACTAATGATGAAGCTGGATCACTTAATTTGAAACTTGGCAGGCAGGTTTACCCTATAGTAGATGGGGATGTAAAGAGCGGGAAGAAGACTAAGATTGTCGGGACTGCTGTGAGTCGCACGGTTTGTCAGGTGGAGGATTGTCGGGCTGATCTTAGCAATGCCAAGGATTACCACCGGCGACATAAGGTTTGTGATATGCATTCAAAGGCAACTAAAGCGCTTGTGGGAAATGTTATGCAGAGGTTCTGCCAGCAGTGTAGCCGGTGAGTGCGCTGCATATATGACTAGTAGTTGCTTTCTTATACATGAAACTTACTGAGTGAGAGTAGAAAAAAAAAAAAATTAGTTGTACATGACCTGTGTAATATTTGGCTAATGTTATTTAAATTTGAGTAATGCAGCTTTAGTTATTGTGGTAGAAAAGTGTTTTATTTTTCTCCATTTAGATGCAACTTGGTTATCTTATGGGCAGGTTTCATGTTCTTCAAGAGTTTGATGAAGGGAAACGAAGTTGTCGGAGGCGTTTGGCTGGCCATAATAAACGAAGAAGGAAAGCACATCCTGATAATGTAGTAAATGGAGGCTCCCTGAATGATGAAAGAGGCAGTAGTTATCTATTGATTAGTCTTCTGAGAATACTTTCGAACATCCACTGTAAGTATTGGATATGATGATGCTTTACTTTTCTGCTTTAATGAGACTCTGTAATCACAGAAATAGGTTGTGAATGATATGAGTGCTATTGTGTTATATTACATAATGAATTTATCAAGTACTGTGATGCTGTGAGAACTTGGTTTGTGATGTCACCAGCTCAAAATTATACCCAATAACCATTGTGTGACAGGAGGATTGATGAGCCTTTGACCCATTTTCTGGAAAAATTTCAAAATGCTGGAATTTTAGGCTGAACTAATGAAAATTGGAAATATTGAACTTAGACATGATATTAGTCTTTCCTCATCTGTTTTCATTTTTAGCATACATAACCACATGGTTGTTTCTTCTATGAATTGCAGTGAACAACTCTGATCAAACGAAGGATCAAGATCTGCTTTCTCATCTTGTCAGGAACCTGGCTGGTGTAGTTGGTACAAATAACATAAGAAACATATCTGGGTTGGTGCAAGGATCTCAAGGTTTGCTAAATGCTGGGACATCCAATGGGGAGGCCGAAAGGGTGCCAGAACTGGTCTCAACTGGTCCTGAACCAGCTAGACCTATTGGTCCTGAACCAGCTAGACCTTCTGGTTCAGCCTATAAGATAGATCATTGCATTGGACTCTCAGACCCTCTTAGAACTGTCGGCCAATGTGGGTCCATACCTGCTTCTGATTTGATACAAAAAGGAATATCTACACATGATGCTCCAAATAGAATTGTACAAGGTCTATCAGGTTCCCAATCCACGGAGATATTTCCATCAAGAAGCAGCCTTTCAGCCAAAGTAAATGAACTGGAGGCTACATTTGGGAGGAGTACGATGAGTAACATTGATTTGAATAATGTTTATGATGATTCTCAAGACCATATTGAAAACCTAGAGCAATCTCATGCCCCAGTAAATCTAGGGACTGGGTCTCTCTATTCCCCTTTATGGGTACAGCCAGACTCTAACAAGTCAAGTCCACCCCAGACAAGTGCTAACTCTGATTCAACTTCTAGCCAGTCCCCATGTAGTTCCAGTGGAGAGGCTCAGGTATATTATTTATTGGCATCACATGTCTTTGCTTTTGACATTTTATTGATACAGAGATATTGAGAAGGCAAGCTGAGTGCTCAAATTTATTGGCTTTCTTTTTCAGGAATGACCAATACTTATTGCACAATCTCAACTTTATACTGATTCTTTTGTGTTTTTTATATTTTGTCTATCAACAGTGTCTTTCTTACTGGAGTATTGCTTGTTTGTCTTCTGTTATAGAAAGAATATTGGTTTCTGTTTCACTTTGAATGAGTAGATACTAATAAAGGATGATTTACTATGAGCACCCAAAATTGTTACATTGGCCTGAAATAATTGTTTCTCTTGACCACTCTTTCTTTTCCTGATTTTCAGAGTCGCACAGACCGAATTGTTTTCAAGCTCTTTGGGAAAGACCCACACGATTTCCCTGTTGTTCTGCGAAGACAGGTATTTTCTGAGTGCAAAACTTTTGTTGATAGTTTCTGTTATAGATGATTAAATTTGGTAAAATATTTTCATTTTCAGATCCTCGATTGGTTATCCCACAGTCCTACAGATATTGAGAGCTATATAAGGCCTGGCTGTATTGTTCTAACAATATATCTTCGGCTGGGTAAACCCTCATGGGATGAGGTATGCTGCTGTGGAGTTGCTGAAAGTGTGAATACAATTTTTTCTTTGGGTATTTATCAAAGGGGTAGTTCGATGATTCTCATTTAGGGATAGGACTACTAATTTTCCTAATTGTTTTTGTTACGTATAGCTCTGTTGTGATCTGGGCTCCAGTTTGAGGATACTTCTTGATGGTTCAGATGACTCATTTTGGAGAACAGGATGGTTGTATGCTAAGGTGCAGCATACTGTGGCATTTGTATATAATGGTTTGATCTCTCTGCCTATGTGCGCACGCGTGCGCGCACTTGTTTGGAAAGTTATTTGTGGGGATGAAAGAGCTTTTTGGAAACCCCTTTTCATGTGTGGCATTGCACATGTAAGAAAACATTTTTATTTTTTATTTTTTTGTTATATCTGTTATGCAGGTCAGGTTGTTTTAGACACACCTTTGCCACAGAAAAGCCATAAAAGTTGCAGGATCTCAAGTATCGAGCCGATTGCAGTGTCTGTGTCAGATAGAGCTAAATTTATAGTTAAAGGCTTCAATCTTTCCCGGTCCACTACAAGGTGATTTTCTTCTTCTGTGGATGTGCCAATACCTTAGTCTTTTCCTTGCAGTTGAGTAGATAGGATGGAAAAGCATCTCGTGTTTTCTTTCTTTCTTTTTGTCTTTATTTAGTTTAATAGAATTTTTTGAAATTATTCTATTCACTCCAAAATTAAAAAGTCTTTACTATTTTCTGATTTCAGGTTACTCTGTGCTATGGAAGGAAATTATTTGCTCCAGGAAACAGGTTATGACTTGATGGATGGTGCTGATACAGTCAATGAGCTTGATGAGATCCAGCACCTGAGCTTCACTTGCTCTATGCCGAATATTTCTGGGAGAGGATTCATTGAGGTTTGGGGATCCTTTGATGTTTCTCATCACATTCTGTATTTTGGCTTTTTACACTGAACTCTCCTCAAGCATTGTATCAAGTAAATTTGGTTTAGTCGCGTCGAAATGAAGTTCTTGTATGGAATTAGCTTGAATTCAAAATTTGTGGAATATAGAGATCAAAATCCATAACTGTTCATCATATGTTATCATGCTCTTTAAACTTAGTTATTGTGTCAAAGCTTGTTTCTCTCTCTCATTCATGTGTAAACCTTTTCATACATCTAACACAAGGTTTTGGTCATTTGGTTCTATCAGGTTGAAGACCATGGTCTTAGCAACAGCTTCTTTCCATTTATAGTTGCAGAGCAAGAAGTGTGTTCCGAGATTTGTATGCTCAAGGGTGCAATTGAGGCAGCTGAGATTTGTGATGACTCCCAGAAGATTGCTGAGAAGACAGTAGTCAAGGATCAAGCACTGGACTTCGTGCATGAAATGGGTTGGCTTCTTCATAGGAGTCACTTGAAGTTTAGGTTGGGTCAGTTGGATCCGAACTCCGGTCTCTTCCCTTTTAAACGGTTTGGGTGGCTGATGGAATTCTCGATGGAACACGATTGGTGTGCCGTAGTGAAGAAACTCTTGGGTATTCTGTTTGATGGAACGGTAGATACTGGAGAGCATACTTCCATTGAGCTTGCATTATTAGATATGGGTCTCCTTCACAGAGCAGTTCGGAGAAATTGCAGGCCAATGGTGGAACTATTATTACAATATGCCCCAGATAAAGTATTGGGTAAACTAGGACCGCAGCACAGGCAGCTAGTGGATGAAGCTGGTTGCAGCTATATATTTAAACCAGATGTTGTTGGACCAGCTGGATTGACTCCGCTTCATCTGGCAGCTTGTAGAGATGATGCTGAGGACGTGTTGGATGCCTTAACTGATGATCCTGGATCAGTAAGTTTTCATCTGTTACTATATGCAATATACTCGGTCCTAGTTTCTTGACACTTTTCTCTTTCTGAATATGTCATTGTGTTTGTGGTTCTGCTTAATTTCTTTGTATTGTTCTATGTTTGAGCCTCTTTCATAATGCTGATGTGAATGTTCTTGTTCAGTTGGGAATAAAAGCATGGAAGAGTGCCCAAGACAGTGCAGGTTTGACGCCAAATGACTACGCATGCATGAAAGGCCACCACTCCTACATCCATATAGTCCAACGGAAACTCAACAAGAAATCATCACAAACCGGGCACCTGGTGCTAGATATATGTGGTAGCCACTTAGACAGCAACTCCAATCCAAAACTAACAGATGGGAATAACAAAGTAATTGGCTTGCAGACTGAAAAGATCAATAACAAAGTAATACAGCACCAGCATTGCAGGTTATGCGAAAAGAAGGTGGCTTATGGTAGTATGAGAACATCACTAGTCTACAGGCCTGCAATGCTCTCGATGGTGGCCATTGCAGCTGTATGTGTTTGTGTGGCACTTCTCTTCAAAAGCTCACCCGAAGTTCTCTACATTTTCCGGCCATTCAGGTGGGAACTGCTCAAGTATGGATCCAGCTAAGTTAGTTATACACTTACTTCCCCGTAGGCAGTAGTCGGGACCTTTTTTTTTCCCCCTGTTTCCTGTCCTGCCTTCCACATAATAAGAATGTAGAAGTCATGCAGATTTGTATGGATTTCGGAGGAAAATAAGGCTGTATAAGTGTTAATTATAGTTCATTTTACTTATAAATATATAGTGAAATGTTTCAGCTACATGTATGTGTTTCATCAGACATTTATCTTATGCTTTGCTTGAAGCAGGTTCCCGAGGGAAGAAAATGATAATATGGACAGGCATTGGCATACCCAGCTGACGTGGCAAAATTTACTTTATATTTATTGTTTTTCTCCGAGTGGGCATAAAAATATAATATAAATAATTAATCATCCAAAAAACCATTCATGCATACAATGATAATGAAAGAGAGTTTCCGTGGTTCTTAGGAGACGTGCCAGGCAGCGGTATCTCTCTCCTTCTCTACATCCTAATAAACTTCCTCTCGACAAGAACAACACCACCACCAAACACAAACCCCATGTTCCAAACGTTACCTAAACTTATTCTTCCTCTTCATCATCTTCTTCTCCTTGTTCAGTTGCGGCTCCAAAAAAGAAACTCTGGAGAAACGGATGAATGATGAAATGTCTTCTGTGATGGAATACGTGCGTAAGCTTCAATTTCCTTGGAAATCCTCGACTTATAATAATGTGATTGAGGCTTTTCAGATATGGGAGATGCAAAACACATAGAGTACACGTTTAAACATATGCGTGCTGACCGTATGAAAGCAGACACCAATACATTTTGCTGTCTTATCAATGGATATGCTAATGCAGATCTATTCCATAGGGTTGTCAGCAGTGTTAGCTAGGTTGTCTGCAAAGCTTGAGATACCGGAAAATACTACACTTTATAATGCAGTAATATCCGCATGTGCAAAGGCTGATGATTTGATGGAGATGGAGAGAGTTTATAAGAGGATGAAAGAGAAGCATTGCGACCAGATTCTAAAACTTTCTCCGTCATGAAGCAGGCGTATGCAAAGGACGGTATGAATGACAAGATCTATGATCTGGAGCAGGAGAAATTTCAGTTACTTGCTGATGGTCCTAAAAGTGATTAGGCCAATGGAATCAACAATCTGATTGAGTATGTGAACCAACTGCAAACGCCATATATGTCCAACTTTTGTGTATCTGAGACTGGGCCATATCATCGGAATCACTAATTTACCTGCATTATGTCATATGTAAAACTGCTCCAACTATTCTTTTGACATCTTTCCTTGTTTTGTGGGAAACTATTTGGCTGCCTCGATTGTGTAGGTACAGATTTAAGGTACCTATAGAACTGGTTAGTGCATTTCCGCAAACTTGAGGAGATTTTTTGTTATTTGAATTGCTAAAATCTCTTTTTCCTGTGACGTGAAGTGGCAATAGAGTTACTATTGTACTTTTGCTTAATTTTAAAAGGACAACTGAAGCATTTGGTAACTATCCATTTTTATCGGACAGTTTGTATCTACTAATCACTGATTCACTTACAGATAGTGAACATAATATTTCAGCATGGATTCCATTGTGTGTGTGCTTTTTTTAAGAATTTTTTCTATACATAACATTACAGTTGCAGGTAACCATTGTATACCTTAAGCAGACGTGAATCACTCATATTTAACTAATTAATTCATAAAACAAGACAAAACCGCTTGATGCAATAATCTCTGGGCATCAAAATAAAATTATTGCATTTTCACTTGAATTTATACCTGACATGAACTACTTAGGCTGGTTTGGTATGTCCTAAAATTTTCAAACCCTTCAATGTTTGCGTAAAAGGAAGTTGACAGACTCACTCAATCCATAAACTTTGTTCAAGCAGTCAATTAATTTATATTTAAGTTGCAGCTGTTAGCCGCCCGTAGCAATATGCTCTTGTTTAATGAAAGTCAGTGGAATCACTTCTTGGTTTAGTTATTAGCTTCACTGAAAGAATCTTGCTGCTTTGAATTTTTGTAACATATTCTCTTTAAATTTGATCATATCTCAATGTCTCTTCGTAGTTAAAGCTCAACTGACGTAAACACTATCAAACATGTTAAATCAGAAGCACTTCAAAATTTCTGATCATTTGATGTATTAAGAGTATAATAAATCTTACATTTCTGATGGCAAGTTTCTTGCCACGACTTCAAACTCTCTCTGCATGTGTATGTATATACATATATAGAGAGAGAGAGAGACATGCAAACATTAATGGTTCTTATGCCTTTTTAATATTTCTCTGTATTTCTGTGCGTTTGATGCTCTTTCCTTGGTTTGTTTAATAATTGCTCAAGTGGCAGGTGCTGATGAAACAGAATCGCTGAGAATTGAGTTAGCAGAGATTGGAAGAAGCATAAGATCTTCATTTTCGTAGTGTTACACATGACAATGATATTAGTAACCATGAATTTCAGCCGCGGTGGGCCGCCGTTGAGGGAGTGCCAACTTTGGAACGGATTACAACTGTTCATCCCACTAATTATATTGCCGAAGTTCAATATTTCCATCTTTGAGTTTCCGGATTTTACTTCCTTTTGATTCTTGCAATAGAGTATTTCTGGGGTGCCGACCATTAAGTATAAATATGTTAAAAATTAAGATTTAACTATTAAAAGATAATTAAAAAAATTTTAAAAAATTTATCAAATCAACTCAAAAATTAAAAATAAAAAAAATGATAAATTCAAGAGAAAATTTTCTCTTTTTGTTATATTAATTTCTCAAATTTGAGTCTTAATATTTAGTAATAGCTATTTAAATCAATTTAAAAATTAATTACAATTATTATTAATAATTTTAACTATTTTTCAATTAAAAAAATAAATGGCTCAACTAATTAAATTATTCATTCAAATAATTTTATTTTTTCTCAATTTTTCTTAACCAAATTAAACTACTAAAATTAACTAAATTTACTTAATAATTTGAATCACATTCACAAAATATAATCTAGCAACGTCGATGCTACAAATTACTTCTTAAGTCGGCACAGGCTGAACTTGGGGTTTATTTTGCACAAATATGCAAGGAATCAACTGTGTATTAGTGAGTACAAGTTTTGTAGTGTCCAATAAATGATCAGTTGTGTTATTTCAGCCTGTAAAACTCTTTTGGTTCTTCCGACTGTAGGGAGAGCAAATAGTTGGTTAAGAAGACTATTTTCGTTTTCACCATAGTTTTTTAGTTGTTGCCATAGTCTTCATCTTCTTCCCACTTGCTTTTGCTTCCATTTTGGCTTACTTTATTGGAAAGCCGAACTTCAAAAGAAGGTAAATATTGTAATTGTGGTCTGCACGTTTGACCTTTTTTTTAATCAATTGACTGAACAATATGCCAAAGAAGGTTACTGGAAGACTATTTTTCTGATTTGAACAATAGTTCTGAATTAGCAGTTGCAGAAAATGGTGTAGCAAATATCATATGTGAATGCTAGTTAAAAACTAGATGGCACGTAAGTTATATGAAATATCATATGTAATCTGTCAATAACAGCTCTGTTTACATCAGTGTTTTCAAACAAGTTTATCATATTGAAAGCAGAAAAACATTTTAAAAAAAAAAATAAAATTGACAACAATTGATAACAGGATAAAGGTAATCTACGGGGAAACATTAGATAAAAAGATCCATTTTCAAAGATCTTATTCTTCCTTCTATGAGCTCAAATTTGAACCTGTTATTCCAGATTGTGAAAGGAGTAGTAGTTTTTTATTTATATATTTATTTTACTCAGTTTGCCTCCTTTGATGATTTAATTTCCCCATGCAATACGCAAAAAGAGATTCAAAAACAACTGGGAAAGCAATAAGAACGACAACCACAAGGCCTAAATGATACTAGTGAAAACCATAATAATCTTGTAGAAAGGAACTAACTCATCAAAAATTGTGCTTTGAAGAATAACCTTGAGAGAGTCATCTAGTTTTCCTGCAAGAGACAATAGCAAGGTTGTTTCCCCACAGCCTGGAGGACCAAGAAGAAGAGTGAGCCTGCACCAAAAAGGCCTTCGCCGGTGAAAAACTCTATCCTCTAAATTGAAATTACAAACTCTTTTCTAGCATTAATGATATTAAAATTGCAATATACATGGTATTTCATGTATGTAGTTTGATGCTATTACTTGGATGGCTTGATGATGCCGCTGACATCTGTTAGAATGCTTATCTTGGCTGCTTGAGGCTTGCTCTTTAATACGTTTTTGAAAACCTGTTCAGGTATTAATGAATTTGTTTAGAACACCTGTGGCTACTTTTTTGGTACAGATAGAAGTGTATGCACAGGTCAATTTAATCTTTCTTTAACACTATGAATTACAGGTTTGAGCAGAAAAAGATCATCCGAGTACATTTCTAGGGTTAAAAAGAGAATCTAATTACTTGCACAAAACATGCTCTGTGACAAAGTTTCTTAGTGTAGGAAGAAAGTGAATGTGATTCAAATCCTAAATTAATTCTTATTTCTAATTACTTCCTTTTTTTCTATTGAAGAAATTAGTTGAGTTTGTTAAATGATTAGTTTTTGCTTTTTTTTTTTGGAATTGGCTTGATTAATTCTAGTTTGTTGACAACTTCTGCCAATTTTACTTCTTGCAGTCTTAGGGGTTAGATCTTAGTTTTTAATAAAGGGGCTTCCCTGGTACAATCTCACACTCTGCTTCCACAAACAGATTCTTGTGCCTTACTTTTACAGCAGCAAGTAATTTCACATTCATTCTCGATATGCTTTATGAGTTTCTCAATGAAGGGACGTCTTTCGGCACCTCCAAGCTTGGTAACATCAGTCACCTTCTTCCCTTCAGACCCATTTGTGCCCCTTCCTCCTCCATTTTTATTATCTACGTCAAACAATGAAGTTCTAAGGCGTTTCAAAGTTGGTAGTCTTTCAATTGCTGCCAACTGCAACTGAAGTTCTTCATCCTCAGAATCTACATCAATGTCATGGCTTGAACCAAGCTTTTGACATGGTGATTTGATATTTTCTTCTAGAGCTGTTAGTTCCATTTTTTTTCTTGATACGCAGGCTTATGCTCTTAACCTGCCTTGACTGTTAAGCTTATATGCATAAGCTTATGTATGTAGTAACTGTAATCTTAAAACACTGCTTTCACTTTTTCACTGGTAAGTCCACGCGTATTTCCTCAGGATTTTACGCTATTTCCCTCTATGCAGAGGCACTTTGTTTGCTGCCTTTATTGGAAGTTTACATAGACCTGTCTCTTGAATTGTTTTGTGTTTCCAAGCATTCCCGCAAACGCATTTCATTTCATTTGTTTTTGATTGTCTGTCTGTTTCTTGGCTTTTAATTTTGGTGGGAATCATGAATTTCTGTTGTTTATATTCTGGAATTAAAAAGAAAAAGAGAATTCATATAAAGCCATTAACTTTTTTTGGTCACAAAGTTGTGTCTTCATCTCCTTTACAAATGTTCTTTTTTAGTGGCATAACTTTTCTTTCCACTTGATAATTATTAGTTACTTCAAATTAGACATAGACAGGTTTTTTTTTTTTTCATGTAAAAGAGATAAGCTGTTCCAATGGCATTATCACCTTACCAATTTTCCCACCATCCAAACAAAATCATCTGATTTAGCAAAAGCTTCTAAATGTGGGTGCTCCTCCACTTTCACTCTTAAAATTTTTCAACATTATAGCAGCATGCAACGATAGCATTGCTAGAAATTTATTGAAAAAAAAGGGTCAGCACTTCCTCTCTTTTCTTGTTGGGCAAGGCTCAAATCCATTCATCATTTCGGTCCATTATTGAAGTTGATGAGTATTGGAGTTGATAGGATAAAAATGGGGTGTGAATAGCATGAATCTTTAAAAGCTCATGTCAGAGAACTTGCAAATGGAGTGAATGTAATAATACACAGAAGTTTCAGTTCTTGCAATGTAAAAGCAAGCAAGCTTGTCGAATTATCAGGTTTCTCCTTCGGAAGATGATAATGTTTGTACTTCATTAAATTTGACATACATCCCTTTCATGTCTGCTGCATCTGGCATAAAGGAGTGAAAATGTATGACAAGGAAGGGGCTGGTCATTTCCAGAATTTTTCATGCTTTGCACATTCAAACTTAATCCCTAAAGTTTATGATCTTATATGAATGAGTTTATTATTGAGGAAGTCTCTGCAATGATAGTTTTGGCAGTAACCATCCCTCTACAATTATGCCATTGACTGGAATTATCTGTACAGTGAAAGGTTTGAAGGAATGTCCTCCATGATAGCCTATTCCTTTGCACAGGTTCCAATCCCTTCTGAAATTTGGTTTGAATACAATTTCTGTTATATTTGTTGAGGAATTATTATGATCTCTTAAATTTTTTAATATCAGATTAAAAATGATAAATTTAGTTGCTTCAGATATTCTGCACGTAATTTTACATATAGAAGAGAAACCAAGCCCTTTATTAAAGAAGCATTCACATCAGCTGCCCCATCATAGTAAACTTGGGACCAGAAGTCTGACTCTATGTATGTACTCACTGTGGAAATAAAAATTCGAGCGGTATAACCTTATAACGTTTTCTAGATTACCTCCTTTGGAAATTCAATTTCCCTATGCAGTAGGCAAAAAGGGATGCAAAAGCAACTGGAAAAGCAATGAGAACAAAAGCCACTAGGCCTAAACGATCATGATGAAAACCATAATAATCTTGTAGAAAGGAACTAACTGTTTTCAGCTCCCCATATATCATTGTCTCTTTGTTTATGTCTCCATACTGTGATGTTAACAGACCATTCAGGGACCAAGATGTTGGGCAAATCCAATAGCACCAAATCCACCACTTCGGAATTTTCTGCAAAACATAAGAATTTTAGAACAAGAAATGCACAAATATTTGGGAATGAAGAAAACGAAGAAACGAGTAGGAGAGGTATACCGGTCCTGGCAATAGGAAGCCTGAAAAAAGATTCAATACGGGATAAGTTGCAGCTGCCAATATAGAAGCTAATTCGAGACTTGGGCATACTGAAACCAGTAGCATTCCAAGATATGCAAAGTATAGAAATGTACAGAATGTAGCATAGAAATACCAGAAGATCTTGTATGCCGACCAATAGTACCCTATTGTTGGGAATGTAATGGCCGAATATATAATTGCATGCAACATTATGTAAGGTATTTCAATGGTTACCTGCAACATTAAAAATGATGGCTTCTATTATTATCATCAAAACATCTAAATCATTTAATAACTTTCTGCTATGTTAACAGTTAAACAAGACTTCTAAATGATGGCAGTAATGCTGAACCTGTGCAAAGGAATAAGCCCATGGAGAGTACATTCCAGCAAAATTTTCCCTGTACAAGACAGTGCGCTCAGTTTGAACGTATGGCTGTACTGATGCACAATAGTTTATGCCCAAGAATATGACAGCAATGTACATTGCTCCGAGTATGTCAAACAAATCCTGTTCATTATTTCTTCAGAAAAAAAAAAAAAATAGGTGTTTCTTAGTCTCACATCTATTAGAGAAATTAGCTTTCTTAAATTCAATTGAACCTAAAGACTTACATGTCTTTCCCTTTCTGCCACATTATTGCACCAAACAGCACTGCTGCCACAACCATAAACACAAAACGAGCCAAGTTATATTCAGGACTTCTCCAGTATGATAAGTGTTGTTTCCATAAGCACGCCAGATACTGTTCCCAACTACTTTGTGGAAAACGGGTAGGAAAGTGCAATTCTTTTGAACCTGGCTGCGGTTCACTCAACTGTTTCACCAATTCTGTGGTCTCCCTGAAAACCGCAGAAGATTATAAGAATCATGACTAGTTCATTATCAGGATATAAGTTCTTTTTCTAACTGGATTTGTGGATACATTTGACAACTTTAGGGAAAACAATCCTACTGGAAATAGCTTCAATTAAAAAAAAAGCTTTTTAATTAGTAAGTGAACAAGTTTTGCACTTATTACTCACTGATACAGAGGTGACTTCTTATAAATGTCTGCAAAATCTAATCCAAGTTCTGATTCCATTGATGCAGAAGTGACTTCTAACATCCATGTTGCTGGATTGTAATTAGCTTTGATTTTTGGCACTCCTGCTAAACCCTGTTTGATGGTGAAAATAGTGAAAATCAGCAGCTTATGGATACTTTTTGCACATAAACATTGTTCTACTTCAGGGATTAACTGACCAGACCAAATTCCAATATCAACTTTAGGACATATAGAGTCTAATTTGACTAATCATAATTGAGGAAAACTGTGGTCATTTGTAGTAAATGGGGTCATACCTCAAAGTATTCAATAAGATTGCTTGAATGATGACCTAGCATCCCCGAGTAAATAATTTGCCCTCCCGTTTTCATTAGAATCAACTGCATGAATAGAGTGTTGGCATTAGTTGCATTTCCATGTGATGATGTTATAGCTAGCATATAAATCAATCCAGCCACCAGAACTTCGAAAAGCACCAAGAGAAGCAGCTTAAAAATAATAATAATAAATAATAAATAAATAAATAATGATGATTTGCCTGGTATTAACCAAGTAAGAAGGCTAGCTAAATTTAGCAAATCCAGAGTAGTTTCAAAACTGAAAGGAAATAGTTTTAGTACCTCATCAAAAGTCTCAAACACATCAATGCTTGGTTGGTGGATGGTGCAGACTGTCGTCCTTCCTGTGCAAACTACATTCTTAACAGCACGCATGACAATGGCAGCTGCCCTAGCATCTAAGCCAGATGTGGGTTCATCCATAAATATTACTGACGGATTGGAAACTAGCTCCACTGCGATTGTTAGCCTCTTTCGCTGTTCAGTGGACAGGCCGCTTTCACCAGGTATGCCAACTATTGAGTCTTTTAGGTCATCAAGTTCAATTGTTTCAATGACTTCTTCTACAAACCTCTGCATGACAGATAGAAGATACTGCTGTGAGTTCATTACATAATCTCTTAAGATACTTTATTAACTACTAATATTGCTGGTTTGTTTCTTGTCGTCCGCTTATTTTTGTAGTACAAATTTTCTTTCTTTTTCTTTTTCAGATATGTGGACGATGTATTGGGTTCAAGTCCTTTTTCAAGAAAGATTGAAATCAAAGAGGATAATATGATTAGCACTTGTGGATAGAACATCATACTGCTTTTGTATCTGAATCAATCTCTGGTGGCAACCGCAACCAAGCTGAGTACATTACTGATTCTTCTACAGTAACATGTGGAGAATGTATATCCGTCTGCTCACAATAACCTGATATTCTGGCAAATGTCTTCTGGACTTTAGGATACCCTCCTACTCTTATTTCTCCTTCAATTACACCGCAAGTTTTCCTTCCGGAAAGAACATCCATGAGAGTTGTTTTGCCAGCTCCACTAACGCCCATCAGAGCCGTAAGAATCCCAGGCCTAAATGCTCCTGTAATATCATGAAGTAGTTGAAGTTTCTTCTGATTGAAACCACGCTTTCTCATTTCCTAATCAGGAAGAATAAAATCAACGGGTAATCAGATTCTTCCTTGATGTAAAAACCCATGATAATTATGTATGACTAAAGATGTTGCACATGATTACCGGGGGGGTGTCAACAAAATATTTCACGTCCTTAAATGCAACCGT
>CP135539.1:6700141-6804753 GCA_032402905.1 Khaya senegalensis | reverse complement strand
TTTCCGAACGCTAGCAACATCCTCCCATCGGCCAGCATTGGCATCTAAATTAGCCTGGATCAGATTAACTTCCACTGTTGTCTGGCTTCCAAATCATTTGCTTTTCTTCCCTATTTGTTCTCCCAACTCAATGCTTATGCGGATTCCGCAGGCTCCGAGAAGACCACCATGTACACCTTCATAAGGTTTCATTGGCATCTCCTGTAAGTTTTTTCGCATCCTCCAACACTCCAGCTCTTCCAAACAAATTATCCATGCATCCGTAATGCTCTGTTCTGGGTTCTATTCCATAAACTTCAGTCGTGTAACGGAAGTAAGATAGCCCCTTTTCGATTAAACCTGAATGGGCACATGCACTAAGGGCATTGAAAAAAGTAATATCATTAGGGGCTACCATCTTCTTCTTCATCTCCTTGAAAAGCTCAATGGCAGCCTTTCCTTTTACATGCATAGCTTATCCTCCAATCATGCAATTCCATGAAGAAATTCCTCTATAAGCTAACCCATTAAAAACTTCAAAAGCCTTCTCCAGGCACCCACATTTGCAATACATGTCAACTATGGTTGTGGCAAGTATAGAGTCCAATTCAAACCCATTCTTCTCAATGTAACAATTTAGCCAGTTCCCCTTCTCCAACGATCCTAATCCTGTACACGCCGATAACATACTCGCCGCCACATACTTATCCAAAACCACCTTCTCCACTCTCATCCTATCAAATAAAGCAAATGCCTCATAAAAACGGTTGTTTTTCACATAAGCAGCAATCATAGCATTCCAGAGGACAGAATTACTGTCAGGCATCGATGACTTGAAAAGTATTGAAGCTATCCCCATTGAGCATACCCACTTATCAAAGTTGTACAAGAAACAACATTTCTCTTAATCAACTTGTGAAACACACTTCGCTTCCTCCAAAGATTCAAACTTATATACAGGTGCATCAAACTGTTCGAAGAGAACCCATCTGAGCCAAACCCGAACTTGAAAACATGGGCCTGGACTTGTTTCCCATCTTCAACCGCATTATCATTACAACATGCGCCCAAAACACAAGGGAAAGTGAAGTTGTTTGGAATAACGAAATCTTACAAACGTTTGAGAGTACAAAAGAATGCAGTATCTGGGTAGCTGCCATTTTAAATAAAACGTCATTATAACATTATAAATAAAGGTATCTGGGTTAGGAACTGTTATCAGTCACTTCCTGGGAATAACCCAAATTGAAGTTTCTAGACATCGCACAGAACTTGATAACTCGACCCATGGCGTCATTGTTCCGCTGAGAGGCCAAATTTGATGATTTGGGAATGGTATTGCTTGAGCTCAGCCATGGTTGAGCATGATTCCACTTAGAGGGCAAGGCATGTATCTTGGGCGAGATTAGAGAGATTGGTGTGGCTTTGAAAGGTGGAGTGAGCTCAGTTTTTTAATGTCATTTGGTCCATAAGTCGTCTTTAGCTGCATTTGATTATGTCACACGCTTCTCACAGGCAAAACGAAAATTATAGTACCTTAATTATTTTTAAATATATCCATGGCGTTGAGTTTCACAAAATGATTAGCAAGATATCAATGTTTGCTTCCAATGTTCTTCCTTTCTAGTCCTCAGACTTCGCAATATTCATATTTTGTCTAAAAGAAGAGAAAGTGCTCAAGTAATAAGAGGATGAAACTATGCTTGTGCTTTTGCTAAATTTAGCAATCATGCAAAAATAGACAGCTACTCATTGATGAGCAGGAAACCATTTCGGATTTAGTAAATAACTCTTAACGACCATTATTCTCTTCTCACAAGAGTCAACCGTTGCTAAGAAAACTATTGTCCTAAGCCACAAGTCCAACTACCTAAACTTGAGCATCCAAAATTTAGACCGCCGCAATCTATATAAAAAAAATTGTCGAATGATTTCCAGCTTTAATCTTCTTGTTTTTAACATTCCTTGGTCGTCGAAATCTTAAAATGAAAGGCAAAAAGATTGTTGCTGTAGGAGCTTCCATTTTGCTTGTTGTAGGGGCATGCCTTGGTGTTATATTTGGTGTAAGCCACAATCACTACAAACACGAAGATGATGATATCTCCACAAATTCAAAAGATGGCAAAAGAAGACTGTGACGAGCTGTTGGATTTTGCTGTACAAGAGCTTCAAGCTTGGTTTTCAATGGTGGGCGATAGCGAACTACACAGTTTGAAGGATCGTGAGGCTGAGCTCCAGAACTGGTTAAGCGCGGTGGTATGTTATCAGCAGACGTGTCTTGACGGAGTCACGCAACCTGATTTGAAGCAACAAATGTTGGATGGACTTGTCAATGCCGCGCAACTTACCAGCAATGCGTTAGCCATTGTTTCTGCCATTTCAGGGATCTTGAATACCTTCAAAATTCCCCAGAACAAGAGTGCACGCTCTCCAAGTCTTCTAGAATCATATGAAACCGATCATGGTGATTTCCCTCAATGGCTTCCAACTGCAGACAGAAAGTAATTAGCAAGCAAAGACAATGCTCAAGTTACACCAAATGCAGTTGTGGCTCAAGATGGAAGTGGGCAGTATAAAACTATAGCTGCAGCCCTTGCTGCATATCCAAAAACCTGGTAGGAAGATACGTTATGCATGTAAAAGCCGGGATTTACGATCAGTATATAACTGTAACGAAAGACCAAGTGCATGTATTCATGTATGGAGATGGACCAAGAAAGACGATTGTCACCGGAAAGAAAAACAATCGCGATGGAGTCTCCACCTACCAGACTGCCTCCTTCTGTGAGTTCTTACAGCTTTCGCTGAAACTTAACATTGTTTCATTTTAGACTTGTATTGACTGTACATAAAATCCTATTTTGTAGAGGCGGTCGGACGCGGATTCCTAGGAAAGGCAATGGGATTTCAGACCACGGCTGGTCCTGAAGGACACCAGGCTCTGGCTCTCCGAGTCCAATCAGACGTGTCAGCATTTTACAACTGCAGAATGGATGGGTACCAAGACACATTGTATGCTCAAACACATCGGCAATTTTATCGAAACTACATCATCTCCGGGAGTATTGATTTCATCTTTGGCGACACAGCTGCAGTCGTCCAGAACTCTTTAATCATCGCACGGAAACCTATGGATAACCAGAAAAACACAGTCACTGCTCACGGACGAGCAGACAAGCGAGAAACAACTGGTTTGGTAATCCATAACTGCCGCATCGTCCCGGAACAGCTATTGTATCCTGTGAGATTCAAGATTCCAACTTACCTGGGCAGGCCACGGAAATTATACTCGAGAACAATTATAATGGAATCGACACTGGGAGATTTTATTCAACCAGCAGGATGGCTAGAATGGAACGGAAACTTTGCACTGGATACACTGTATTATGCAGAATATGCAAACAAGGGACCTGGAGCTGCGCAAATAACAGGGTTAAATGGAAAGGAGTCCAAGTGATAAAAAATAAAAATGAGGCTATTCAATATACAGCTGGTACTTTACCCAAGGAAATCTATGGCTGAAAGACACAGGTGCTCCTTACCTGCTAAGTATGAGAAACTGAAAAACTCTACAGGATTTAGAAGTAATTGCTAGTCAACTTCAAAGAGAATTCAGTTCCGTAGATAATTACAAGGATGAGAGGATGGTTGTTTTTTGCATCCCTGTCCCATTTATTGGTTTTGTTTCGATTTTCCTGATTGTTGAGATTTACATTTAGTTTTCTGTATATGTAAACTGGCAATTGATTGTAATAAGAAGGGTGTACAAATGTTTATACTCCTTCCTTTCGTTAATTGCAAATCAACATCAATATGGCTTGCCAGTTCTGCATCCAGAAAGAACTTTCTTCTGTAACTCGTGACAGCCTAATACCTGGTTGTCTAACATTCTCCTATAGGTTACAACAGCTCACGACATAAAGAATCTCCCAGAAGCAATCGCAATGTTTTGTAGCCAAAGGCAATGACAACAACTTACAACCACAATAGTAACAGTTTTCAGTTATTGCCAACCATATCAACCGTCAATGAGCTCAAATTGATCCAGAAATGAGTGGGGGAATGTTAGATAAAAAGATGTATTAATTCCGGCTAAAAGAACCTGAAAAGAGTTGATAGCACCTGTCACATAAGAAAGACGAACGGCAATGCATGAGTAAGACGCGGGAGTAATTATCACCAACCACAAAGCTAATTACAACCTCTAAGTTGCAAATGAAGAAGATCAAACTTTAAATTCCATAATAAAAAAGTCACATCATAATATGGAAGAGAGAAAAAAAATTCTTTGCAATTCACGCCAGATATTATCTTCCCCGACTTCTTGTTTCACAAATGCAATCATTATACCAGAACTCAACAAAACTCCTACAATTCAACCACTAGGGGTCATTCCTTGCACACAATTACATTCTTGGAATTATGTATCATGACAATATATGCAGCATCATGAGTTTCAACACATTGCAGATATATATACAGATTAATATTGTCCCAAAAAATTCTTTACAGAACTTGGGAATTAACAACAATAACATTCACAAGGTTAATGACAATATTCAAACAACAAATTGAAGCTCAACTTTCAACAAGCCATCCAAAACACCAGGGCTTATTGAACTACCCTGGAATTAGAACACTTTAAGCCGTCACAGGGCACAAAATTGATACCGGTGCTCAACCAACGAGGATGTCAATGAAAATATGACCAAACAGACATTACCAAAAGTTTGAGACAAAAGCAAACACAAAACAAATACGCATAAAGTTCTAGAAACAATTTGCATCTAATGAAAACTAATTAAACCATACCAATCTTCGAGGATGTCAATGAAAATATGACCAAACAGACATTATCAAAAGTTTGAAACAAAAGCAAACACAAAACAAATGCGTATAAAGTTCTAGAAACAATTTGCATCTAATGAAGACTAATTAAACCATACCAATCTTCAAGTTAGTGGCACATTGGAGAAAAAAAATGCTTGTCCTGATAATCATGCCATTTGTGCTGGCATGAACCAATCCACATAAACTCACACGACGAAATTAAAACAAAGAATCAGATAAGGGCCCATACGGCAGGTAGATTCAGAGAATAAAGAGCGAAGTACAGTAGGAGAAGGTACAAATGAGCCAAGACAATCACACTGAACAGGAAGATTCAGTACATAACCTACCTAAGAACTGAAACCATGTATAACAATCTATTCTAAACTCCAAATCATCCATCTTTACAAGAGTTCCAATCCAAGGCAACCGCATCCTCATAGAACAAATTAGCCTCAACAACTCACCATATCAACGCACGAAAACACTTCCTAGTTTCCCATTCCACAATTGTTCTGTTGACGTTGTGAGTACAACCCATTACTGCTTTTGTCCCCTCCATTATTCCCTTCAGCTCCAATCCGGGGTTTAGTAGATTTCCCTTTTTTCTCTTCGGCAGCCAAATACAAGAGCTTCTCCAAAGCCTCTCTGGCTCGTTTCTTAGCCAAAGCAGCTTCCTTTACTCTCCTCTCAGCCTCAACCCTCGCCACCGCTGCCGCTTTACTCATCGACATAGCAGCTATCTTCGCTGCCGCCACCAACGCCTTCGCCGAACCCACGTCAATCCTCTTTTCATCATTAACATCGTTACTAGCGTTATTATTCCCGTGGGTTGTGTCCCCGTTGATTTTGAGTTTCTTGTTGTTGAAGTTAAAGAAAGAAAAATTAGGGCTTGAACAAGGAGGGCAAACGAAAGATGACGACGACGTCGTGGCAGACGAAGCAGAAGCACAAGAGAGATGGCAAATGGATGGGCATTTGACGCACATGAGACGCGCGTGAGGCAGAGGCGGTGAACCGTCGTAAATATGGAGACAAATCGGACAGAAAATTCCCTGGTGAGCTTTCAAGATACAATTACTGCAAAAACGGCGGTAAGTGCCCCGGTGACGGACGTTGTGGAGGAGCAACTTGTCGCTGCAACCGCAAACCCCGCATTCAGATTGCTGCTCTCGATTCATAGTTCTTCTCAATTTCTCTGCTGCTGCATTTGCATTTGAAATTACTTCATTTCTAACGGTAACCCTAATTAAAAAAAAAAAACAAGTTTTGGAAGTTCAAAACCGGGGCAAAAGGAGAGTCTGCAAAGAGGGTTCGGGGTTTGGAGAATCAAATTAAAAATGGTGAAAGTTTTTATGGATAGGCAGAATCAATTAAGAAGTGGGACCTGAACCTATAGCTTGTAATGGCCAAAGCCTGTGATAAGGCTGGAGCCGAAGGGCCCCTGCTTTGTTTCTTTTTATTGTACAGAAAAAGAGATGACCATTCATGGAGTTGAATCTACGGAATTTGTTTGTTGTTATTTGGTAATTTATTAGTTAATTTGGTAAAATTTAACCATTTTTCAATACCATTACCACATTTTGTGACACTTTTAACATGCCATTAGCAAAACATTTAAACTGCTTCGTTTTCATAAGTATGGTATATTACTTGAGAGACATCATTCATCTGTTCATATTGTTTCCATCTCATAATCGGATGCAACATAAGGCAAGTATTCTTTTCTTGGAATAAGTAAAAGTGAAGCTATTGAACAGTTTGTACTACCAACTACGAACTTTTACGAAGTATTTAAGATGTGCTTGAACATGAACAGTAAAAGTTGAAACTTGAAGAACCAATGTATAACACAAGTCAGGTGAACCAATGTATAACACAAGTCAGGCGAGGTGAGAGGACAAAATTTTGCAGGTTTTCCATAATCAATTTGCCATCATATAACGGATCATCTTCCTCAAGATCGGCAACCAGAGGTCCAATTTCTGTTGTGTCCTCATCTTCTGCGGCATAGGAAGTGGGGAATGGAAGCAGTGACTTATCATTAAGTTTATCATCAATAGCATCCTTTATAAATACAAGTTTCCTACGGCACCAGGGAGCTGTAAAGAATACAAACTTTCAAGGATATGCAGCATCGAACACAAAAACCTGACAAAAAGGAGATTCGGATGTTCCCTTCCATTTAGATGCCAGCATTCCTTTAAATCCCCATCTTTTCATTCCACTCTGGACAGAGATAACAGTAATAGGATATTCAATGGCTTGAAATCAGATTGAAGAGTACTCATTGGTTTTTGATTAACATTTAGTAACAAAAGCATGAACCTCACTGATTTTTCCTCCTACCAATGTTCTCAATACATCATATGAAATACAGAAGATAAAACACGGATGATGATTCAAATGCTTCCTATAAATTTTTATATAGAGCAGAATTGTCAACTCTTGAGTTGGATTGAACAAAAATTATAAAGCAGGAGTCACAGAAACTATGAAATCAGAATATTGTTCTTAAATTGAAGTATTATCTACATTGATGTTACTGGAACAGCCTCGAATTCTGAAACACACAATAATGAGAAAATAAGAGACTCAAACATTTGAACCAGGTTGGGTTGTTGAACCAGCGAAATTAGAACCTAAGAGTAGTGCAATGCTATATCACAGCTTCACCACTTGAGATACTAGTTCTAGTATTTTATCCTTCACAGTTAATCCTTTTATATCAACCTAATGGTCTAATAGAAAGCAGATAACCATTTATGGAGTTGTCAAAGCAACACAAATTATTAAATGCTTGTCATTTGAACCATAATGATAAAAAGTACAAAAAGTGAGGAGGATTCATCCTGCAGGTAATCTGTATCACTCAAGCTAATCACATCAATTATATGCAGTGTCAAATGAGCTAATAAAACAATCATCTAGCGCCATTTAAGCATGAGAATAAGATAAAGGCCAATCGGCAACAATTCTAAACAAGAAGAAAAGGATTATAAAAACAATTAATTCACCTGAAAACCTTTCCCTCTTGAGATTCCTGCGATATCAACATATTGGCCAGGAACAAAATGGCGAGGTCCAATTGATGTGCCAATGGGGAGAAGTGCATCTTCTGTCACAGGAAACTCCCGCAATTTCCTCTTAAGTGGAACACCTTGAGCTCTAAAATGACCCACTTCAGGTTTCGTCAAATGTTTTTCCTTCTTCTGCCCGCATCCAATCTAACTAACACCACAACAGAACACCACTCCACAATTAACTACACGAACATAAAATCACCAACCTTTTACTTTGTTGTTTTTGAAAAATGAACTAAATTAGCAGCACATGACATAAATTTTTCCATACTCAGTCGTCAAGAGCAAAAATTCGAACTTCAAATATGAATCAATTTTTCCTACATTTTCTCAATACACAACGGCCGCGAGACTGAAAAACCTACAAAAGTACAAAATGCCCACAAATAGGAACCAGAAAAAATAAGGAATGACATCAGCAGTACACGACTGAAATTTTCTCATAGTCAGTCGTCAAGAACAAAAATTTTAAATTTCAAATCATAAAAACCTGGTTTTTCCCACATTTTCCCAACACATCCAGACTGAAGAAAGCATCAAAAAATATAAAAAGGGACGATCTTCAGCGTTACCTGTAAGGCAAATATTCCTTCTTTCTCAATGGTTTTTAATTGAGAGACAATAATATCATCGACCCAAAGAACAATAGTAGGAATCCTAGCACCCCGCGGTCATTCCATTCTTGACAGCTATAACCCCGGTTCGCACCAAGTTCCGGGTCATAACACCCGGTTTAGCTTCAATAATTCTCGATTCTGGCTCTTGGATCTCCGACCGGACAACGAAAGAATCTGTGCTGAATCTGCTGATGAAGATGTACGGAGCAGACGGGGCTTTGGGCGTGGTTATGAGGAGCTTATGGAGACGATAAACAACCCCTCTTGATAACGGGGACATGATAAATGGAATGCGAGGAGTAAAGTTTTCTTCAGCAGAGCGCTGAAGGGAGGCTAAGCGTCGTGGTTTAAGAAGTTCGCGGGTTTTGAGTTTTGGAGTCAAAAGGCAAAGGAATTCTCTGTGGGAAATGCTAGTGTGTTGATTTACTTTACTACACTTCCTTTGTTGCCACGTGTAATTTCGAATAAGTTCAGAGTCATAGATGCCTTTTTTTTTTTTCCTTTGGCCTTTTCAATTTTGTTATTATAATTAGAAAAATAACACTTTTTGTTTTGAAGGGTAATGTGGTTATTTAGTATAGCTTTCTGTGTTACATTTCGAATCAATTTTCTTGATGCACTATTCTCCCGAGACTAGTTGTAAATGGGCCATTGCTGCAAATTTTTAGGAGAACAAGAGGTCTAAAGTCCAGCATTTGGCAACACAAACTGACAAAACGGTTTCGAAGCTCAATTTCTCACTGATGGAGGTTCTCCTCCAAATCCCTAAATTGAAAATTCCGAAGCTAAATGCGCCGGCCGTCAACAAACGGAGTCGTCGGATTCCGGCGACTGTAGTAAAATTTCATGGAACAAGGGCCGTAGGATCGTCATTGTCATCGTCTCCGCCGACGGCAGGAGAGAAGATGGTGGTGCAGCTGGTGGGAGCTTTCAATGAATTAACGGAGAGAATGAACGTGTTGTCAAGCAGTTCGTCGCGTTTACTCTTCAAAGCTCTTAAACTCTCTATTCCCATTCTCCAAAGCTTGCCCCTTTCTGCGGATTCCCGCTCTCCGCTCTCGAAAGCCTTGTCTGTTGCTCTTCTTCTCGCCGATCTGCAGGTACCCTTTTGTTCAGAATTTCATAGGGGTTTGAGATTTTATTGAAAGTTTGAAACTTTATTAGTAATGCTAGTAAAACGATGTCTTTCAGATGGATGCTGAAGTGATTTCAGCTGGGATACTGAGACATGTTGTTGACGTCGGTGCGATTTCTATACCTCAAGTTAGGGATAGGATTGGAATTGGTACTGCTCATTTGTTGCATGAAAGCTTGCGTGTTAAGAATAATGTGAATTTAAAATTACAAGTTTTGGATGACGAAACTGCCGCTGCTTTAAGAAAGTTTTGCTTGACATATTATGATATTAGGGCTTTGATTCTTGATTTAGCTATTAGGGTTGATATGATGAGATATTTAGATTACCTGCCTAGGTATCAACAACTGATGGTTTCACTTGAGGCTATGAAAATACATGCACCATTGGCACATGCCGTGGGGACAAATTACTTATCCTTTGAATTGGAGGATCTTTCTTTTCGGTATTTGTTTCCTTATTCTTATCTTTTTGTGGATACATGGTTAAGAAGTCATGAGACTGGAAGTAAGCCTTTGATAGATATATACAAGGAACAGCTATCTCAATGCTTGAAAAATGATCCGGCCTTAGATGACTTGGTGGAGGATGTCTCTGTTCAAGGTCGTTATAAAAGCCGTTATAGCACAATGAAGAAGCTCTTAAAAGATGGGAGGAAGCCAGAGGAAGTGAACGATGTTCTGGGTTTGCGAGTCATATTGAAGCCTAGGTCGAATGTGGTTAATATGTCAGAACTAGGGGAGAGAGCATGCTACAGGACTCGTGAAATTATCCAATCTTTGTGGAAAGAAATGCCACACAGAACAAAGGATTATATTGCCCGGCCCAAAGCAAATGGTTATAGGAGTTTACATATGGCAGCTGATGTGAGTGATAATGGTAAGACTAGACCACTTATGGAAATACAAATACGCACTGAGGAAATGGACATGTTGGCAGTTAATGGAACGGCATCCCATGCATTATATAAGGCTGGTCTTACTGATCCCGAAGAGGTCAGTCAGTAATCTGTAATCTCATATCATCTTTGAAAAAATTCATAAACAAGTGTTAAGCATAACCAGTGCCTGATTGTTTACGTAAGTTCTCATCAATTTCCATTACTTAAGTTTCAAATGGAATTGTATTTTAGAAGGATAGCCACGCCTACAAGTTAGATGTGCATAACTGTACCCTGAAATACTGCTTCCTGACAAGTTTTCAGTTGCTGGTCAGGCAAAGAGGCTCAAGGCGATAATGCTGGCTGCAGCAGAAGTTGCAGCCCTGCGTCTTAAAGATCTTCCATCCTTGAATCACAAAGGCATTGAGATTGCCCAGAGAGATCAAGTATTCTGCCTTCTTGATACGAATGGTGATGGTAGAATCAGCACTGAGGAACTCATGGAAGTAATGGAAGAGCTTGGAGCCCCAGGAGAAGATGCACAGGAAATGATGCAGCTCCTTGATTCCAATAGTGATGGTTCTCTGAGCTCCGATGAATTTGATATGTTTCAAAAACAGGTAAAACTGATAGTTGCTGGATGGAAATTTTATTGAATGTTTTATGTTTTGCTATCTGAAATTTTTTATACTTCCCTATCCCCAGTTTCCTTAAATTGTGATGGCATCTGAGAATGTAACTTTTTTTGGCCTGGATCAGAATCTTTGTTGAAACTTGGGTGCAAAGCTGGGTGAGTTGGTCAAATAGAAGTACTGAGTGTAAGTTCTCTGTATTTTTTTGCAGGTTGAATTTATGCGAAATCTGGAGGACAAAGATTATGAGTACAAGACTATGTTGAATGAGAAGCTTCAACTGACGGACAATAGTGGCTTGATTCAGGTATATAGCGAAGAACTTGGCAACAGGCTTGCAAGTTAGGTTGTCATCCGATCAAAAGGTTACTGTATGATACACATATTTACTTATCCGTGTGTATAAAATCAATTCATACTGGTTGTTCCAGGAATAGCCGGATTATTGTTTGTATATCTGTTGTAGTGTAGTTCCCACTATTTAAATATAGTATCAGGAAAATTGGCTCCGAGAAAATGTGTACGCTGTAAAACTTATAGTTTGATGCTAAAATTATTGTACTTTGTGCCTTCCATTAATCAAATTACCTATTCACATCTACGGTTAAGAGTTAGCAGGAGATAACCATGATTTAGCTTTTCATAATGGAAAGTTTTCCAAGTTCATGAAAATAAAACAACTATCTGCAATGCTTTTGTCTGCTGTTGACTACTAAGATAAAATTCCAGAAGGTGAACTGCATGCAACATAATTGATACTGCTGTCTATTTACATCCTGAATATCTGTATCTATACGAATTTTAAACTTATGAAAACATGTAATTTGTTATGGACACACCAAAAAATTGGTGAGTTGCATAAATCTTATCATATGAAACTGACTAAACTTTCACCCAAGCTGAGATTCCTAGATGTTGTTTGAACTAGAAATCTACCGTGAGAGCTCACACTTCTGTGGCCAGCAACTCTTGGCTTGGAGGCAGTCCTAAATCACTTGATAGCTTGTTACACAACTGCACAATCCGAAAATGATCTAAATGTCAGTAAATTATGGGGGACAGAGGAAGGGAGGGAGGGAGAGAAGAACAAGAAGAGATGAGATACCTGTCTATATACTGATGAGTCTCCATAGGATTTTCTCAATTCAACTACATACAAGGATGAGCTAATCTCAAATACCTGAGATGATGAGGCAAGAAGTAGTTTAATGATCGCTTATTCAGGAAAAAAAAAATTATTGGGTGTATTCTTACAAGTTGCAAAAACTGCATGCTTTTTCAGAAATAAGAAAAGAGTTACCTCTGCTGCAACCGAGAGACTACTGGTGCTTTTCTGCACCTTGCGTACCTGTGTTGCTTTCAACTACATGCATAAACATAAGAATTTTGAAGTTAAGAATGTTATTATGTGACATAGTTTATATAAGATATTATGGGAATCATATTACTGGTCAAAAACTAAACTATGGTACCAGATGAATATTAAAGAAAAGTACTACTGACCTTTCCATTTTTCTTCTGGACTCGAAATCCCATCTCTGTCACAACATCCTCAATCCTCTCAAGCAAATATTTTGCCGAACGATTGGATGTAAATCTGATTTTCCTTTCCGAGACATCCTAAATTAGTTCAAACAGAAAACACAGATAATTTTACAGGTTAGAAGGTACTGTCGAAAAATAGGAAAAAAAAAAATGTTGTAGTTTTACACAGTTGCTTCTGATTTGCTTTCTTCTCACCTCTTTCTCAAAAAAACCAGAGAGGTCTAGGCATGAAGACATTCCGATTAACTGGAAAGCATTGATGAGGCTGCACGAGCCAGGACTCTTGTCCCCATCTGAAGACTGTTGCAAAAGAATAATGCTTTTTAAGTCATGGTGATCATGATGTGAACTACATAGCCTATAAGATCAAAAGAGAATAGAAGTTTCTGAAAATACCTCGTCCTGCATTGTGAATGCTACATCGTCAACAAATATATCTTCTTCGTCATCATCTGGATTTGCCGGAGTATAGTCTTGCTTGAACCAATCATCAGCTTTGATACCCAAGATTGTTATCCGTTTAACTGGATTTGGATCAAGAATCCTCCTTAACACGTTTTGTGCTCCAGGTGATAACCATTTTGGTAACTTAGCATCTCCCTTGAAGATCTGAAATTCCTCAGAAGCAAAGTAAATAAGATTCAACTTACAGAACTGCCCTCAATTTCAGGCCATGCAAGAGGAAAAATGGTCATCAACAACTTATCATTACCTTCTGACAAAGAACAGCAAGATTTCTGTCATCAAAAGGGAGGTATCCAGTAAGAATTACGTATAAGATAACACCGCAGGACCATATATCCGAGGTGGCACCATCGTAACCTCTATTGGCCAGAACTTCAGGTGCAACATAGTTTGGACTTCCACAGGTAGTATGCAGTAATCCATCATCCTGATATAAAATTGAACAGAGTGATCAACATTCAACAAAATGAAAATAACCCTAGTTAGAAACTTCCATTTTAGTTCAGGAATTTACCCTAAAATGCTGGGGGAGAGCACTGAGACCGAAATCAGTTATCTTTATATTTCCTTGGGAATCAACAAGAACGTTTTCTAACTGCAGCATGAAATTATTACCTTTTGGTATTAGAATTACAAGCAAGAACATCATTAGATTGAGAAATTATGACTTAGAATATAACCTTGAGATCTCTGTGGAAAACACCTTTGTTGTGACAGTAGCTCACGCCGTCAATCAACTGATGGAAGAGCTTCCTTCCTTCAGCCTCCGGAAGTCTCCCCTTCGACGCCTGCATATAAAAGCAGAGATGAATAACACGAAGTGTCCTCAAAGAATCATATGGCAAAAAAATAGAGGATCCTTACAATTCTGTCAAACAACTCTCCACCAGTTACATATTCCAGGATCATGTAAATCTTGCTCCTGCTAGCCAAGACCTGCAAATTTTATCTTGGGGCATAAAATTATTTTCATTTTTCCATTGTCTGCAACTAATTCTTTGTCGTTAATCATTACTAGTTACTGCTTGCAGTTTGGTCAAACAAGTAACGCAAATTGACAACTCATCTGATAAAATTCAAACCCACCAATAATTTCATTGTCAATCCGTTGCCAGTTACACAAGACAAAGCAGGTAAACACCGTTGGGACTACAAGTTCAGACATATCCGCAAAACACGTTTGATCATTTTATCAAAGAAAAATACATTTAAAAAATAAAATAAAATTGTGGGGTGGAATTGATTAGACGTTAATTGCTTGTCTACGGATGATTTACAGCTTCCACTTGGATGTTTTCCATTTGCCAGATTTTTATCAAAAAGTCTGACCATCATACGGTCAGGATCATATCAGGCTGACCCCATCCATGAATGGTTTCAGGTGATGCCACGTTGATGACAGCTTGTACCCGAAAACATTGCATATTGGAAATAGGAATCAAAAAAGGCAATGACAACAAGGCTTGTGTTTGAATAATAAAACACCTTGCTGGGATTCTGGTATTTGTTTTGGCTATGATTGAGGGAAGGAATCCTAAACAACTTTGCCAGATTAATTTTAAAAACAAAAACTAGGCACAGGATTATATCAATAAACAAAAAATAAAAGCCGTATCATCTGTCAATCTAGATTTCAGGAATTGTTGACGAAGATTAAGGGCAAACCTCATGTAATCTGACAACATTAGGATGTTTGAGGAGTTTCAAGGTGGCAATTTCTCTCTTTATCTGCAATTTTGACAACAGAGAAAGTATTTTCAGAAATCATGATGAAACTTTGGAAAGAGATTCAGAAAGACAAAAACGAAAAACCAAGAAACTTGCAAAGTTATCTTCTTTCCCATTTTCACATAAATGGAAGGAAAAAAAATTTGTACCCAAAGCAGACCACATTTCAGGAGTGAAAAAAATATCCAGATTTGAACAAAATCAGATGCAAAAACAGCAAGAAAATTGACAAAGATATAAACCCCGTATGAAAATAAAGCCAGAACCCCAGAAAATAGAAAAAGGAAGAAAGTTTAAGAACCTGATCAGTGATCTTGAGGTCGATGATTCTGTTCTTCTCAAGAATTTTGACAGCAAAAGGTTCACCAGAATCCAAATTCCTAGCAAACTTAACTTTGCCAAAATTTCCTTCACCTAAAGTTCTTCCAAGCTCATACTTGCCAAGTTGCATTCCCACCTTCTTTGTCTGATCTTCTTCTCCTCTTCCCACCTTGTTGATCACCATTTAATCTCACACCAACCCAAATCAGACAAACCAAAGAACACAGAAAAGACGACTGCTTTTTGTTGTATCCGAAACTCTTCTTGTTTCAGTTTCAGTATTATCCCAATTGGGAATTGGGATAAGGCTAAAATGAAAAATGTACAGAGCTTCAGAAATGTTTGAAACGGCAAATATGTGAGCGTATATATGGTGAGACAGAACAGAAGTGATTCGAAGATACAGATACTGCTCTGTGAAAGATTTGGTTTTTAATTAATTAATTTTTTAATTTGTGGAGGTTGTGTACACGGAAGAAGAAGACAGAAGAAATACAATGTTTGCTTGCTCTTCTATTTCCTGTATGTCATAATCCACGCCATTTTTACAGTTTGCACCATTTCACCCTCCACTTTTCCCACTCGCCACAATTAATTTGATACGTGTAACTGTAATATTTTTTTAAAGGTAATTTTTAATACATCTTATCATCATCATCGGGTATAAATAATTGAGGGATAATTTTTTAATTTGGTGAATGGGTTATGGGTGATTATGATATCATCTGTTGTAGCTTTTTCCACGCTGTAACTGGATTAACAAATAAATTGATAGTCCCAAAGTTGTTGGAACTCACTCGCAGGCCTTATTCTACTCAATTGGGCATGTTTATACGCGTATTTGTATGCATTATTTGAATGTATTTTTATAATAACATTTGGTGGATGTACATGTATTAAATTAATTTTAACTAATATTAAATATTTTTGTCAAAATTACGTTTGTTAATAAATGTATTTTTAAATGTTTTCAGTAAAAAAATTTTAATATTTAAATTAATTTAATTATATATAATTATAAAAAAAATAACAACATATAAATTGTGAAAAGTAAAATTTTGTAGGCACGTCTAGTTTATTTAGAAAGAAGTTCATAATTTTTTGTTATCGTGGAAGTTTCAGTGGAGAAAGAAATATATAGTAAAAGTTAAAGACATAAGGCATAATATATGTTAGATTTTTGTTTGATAATTTATTATTATTATTTTTAACTCTTTGGTGAAATCTAATTAAGTTGGAGACAGAAGTCATAAGCCAGCAGTGCTCCCAAATGTTTGTACTCTTAACTTACATGATAAGCCAAAGGGCGAATGCCTCATAAATCACCCACCACCCCCATGTGCTACTTTCTATTTTGTTTTCTTTTCTATTACAATATTCTACAAGCAACTTCCCAATTATATTTTTGGATTTTATTTCTTTATTTACATCATATAATAATAATATTATTATTATTAATTGATAAATTAATTAATTAATTATTTTACTAATTCCGTATAATATTAATTAATTAATTAATTAATTAATTAATTAATTTATATATAAATGTCTTGATCATGCACCTAATCCATCTCAGCCACCTTGGATTGGGGGTTAGATGATAAGACAAATCAGAGGCAGCTTTCACGCAAAATCGTGGACATCACAATAAATGAGAGGAGACAAAATTCTTAAATTATTTAAATATTGTGTGGTGAAAATTTTTACTTTGAATTTTAAGGTGGCCAAGTTTTTCACCACAAATTTGGTATGTCGGTGGCGTGGGAAATAAATAAATACTGGTCTGGAACCAGCTGCTCTTAACAGAAGTGTAGAGTAAATATATATATATATATATATAATCTCGATGCAATTCACAAAGCATACAAATTCATGTCAACGACGCTTGTCGATTTGTGTTATTGGTTCAATCATCATAGCTCCCAATTTTGAAATAATTTACTCTCTTTGATTGAAATCATGAACATGAAGACAAAGTTATATTACCCACTAGTCCAGTTAGTCTATTCCATGCATAAAGCAGCTGCAGCTGCAGCTGCTGTTGTTGCTATCCGCATCCGGACATAGTATTGTCCATGTGTGTATGGTGTGAGCAGCAGCAGTGGCACATGCAATGCCCACAGCCAAATGAGACTTTAGGATTAGACAAATACCTGTGAGGTCAGATTTTTAAGGCAGCAAAGCATACTCACGATCGACTTTCTTCTGGTATCATGTTCTTGTAGTTGACAACTGCCCCAGATGTGAGCTGTCCCGTGCTCTTCCAACCAGTCCACTCTTATCTTTTAACCACCGGCTGCTACTGCTACTGCCACTGCCAGTGCTACAAGACAACACACATATAACAACACACAACTACTTTTTACCACCATTTCTGTGACCACCTGGAAAAGAGTCATGTCTACTACTCCCATGATTTCCGGAAACATATGCTCACAAAATGATGCCTTTTATGTTGAGATTCACAACAACAAATAGATTTAACTAAGCGACTTCTAATTTAAAGTTTTATACCAAAGTAAGTTAAAACTAAACACACGAGATCACGACTGATAACTGTTCTGCTATTATTCTATTATGATTTTCAGAACTGTCCCAGATGTGAACTGTCCATGCCCTTGTAACCACCGGCTGATATATAAGAATGATATCAACAACTGATTTCCCAATTATTCGTGGTCCTAACTTACAAGTTCAATAAATTAATTTCATACCAAAAATATTAATTTGACCATCTCATATCAACATGTGATAGAATCTTAGACAAGATAATTATATGTATCGTGTCCACATGTGATGGAACCATTCAATTCACCCAAGACTTGCACCACTCTTCTTCCTCCAACTTGGCCATCAGTAATGGCACAAATATAATATTACATTTAATGTCATCAGTAGGCGAGTCAAAATTGGCCGAATTGGAGGGTATTAACGAAGCTGTCGCAAGGATGCGACTTTAATGCACGCAATGCCTCAAAAGATTTCTAGCAACCCATGCACTGTTTCACGAAATATCTATATATCCACCAGCAGAAGCAATGGTCCTGAAGCAAGATTCTGCCCTGCTGATCACGCCAACACTACCCTTCCATGCATGAATCGACGTCCACTGTAATACTGATATTATACCACCTCTTCTTCTCCTGCTTCTTTTCTTTCTTCTTTTAAATAAAAAAAAAAATTGTAAAAGAAAGAGTGTGTATCATCTTTAATTATGAGAATACAAGTACGTACGCGAACATGCACCTCAAACCCTGAAACAAAAAACCCCAATATTCATGCTCGGTGGTCTGCTCTGCTTTACTGCAACCACCCTACACTTATTATTACAGCTCCTCGTCACGCCCACTACCGGCAATATTGTCTTTCAGCTCTTGTGATTTTTGCTTTGCAGCCTCGTAATTGGAAGCAATTTTTTCCTTAGCTGATTCTAGAGTTTCCTCTGCTTTGTGTTTTGCGTCATCGTAACCCTGTTTTGCTTTCTCATTTGCCCAATTTACGTTCTCTTCTGTCTCCGCTTCCTTCTTCTTGCTTTCTTCCACGGAACTTTTCCCCATTTCTTCAGCTGCTCGCTTTGCTTCTTCGGCATTTTGCGCCGCCCTTTCCTTTGCTTCTTCTGCTGTTTTCGCTGCCTTTTCCTTTGTCTCCTTTGCTTTCTCTGTTGCCGCATCCTTCGCGGCGCTGGCCTTCTCTTTCGCCGCTTGCTTTGTTTCTGTCGCAGCACTTTTGGCTGTTCCCATTTTCTCATTGGCGGCGTTTGTTAAATCACCTGCCTTCTCTGTTGCTGTTTCCTTGGCGTCGCGGGCTTTTTCAGTTGCACTGTTCGCTGCCTTGCTGGCCTTCTCCGTCGCGGCGTCTTTCATTTTGCGGGCTCTCTCCTTCGCTTTGTTCGTTATATCGCCGACTTTCTCTGATGTTTCGTGCATTGCATCAGTCGTTCTATGCTTTGCAGCATTTGTCATTTCACTCGCTGCATTCTTCATCTCCTTAGCTTTCTCTGTGCTCGAACAATCGATATTGACAAACGCAAATTATTGTCAATCACCAAACGTAGTGAAATTTAAGCAAAAACATAATTACACTAACCTGCAGCTACGTCCTGAGCCCTGTCTTTCTTCTTGTTAGCGGTTTCTGCGACGGAATCAGAGACTTTCTTCGCGGCCTCCTTTGCTTCCTCTCCTTTGAGCCCAAGCCCGCCGGAGATTTTCTCTTTAGCCCACTCTGCCCAAGATTCCGATGCTTCTTTAGCGTCGTGCCCTGCCTCTGCTGCCTTATTTTTTACTTGTTGCGTCTTGCCTTTATCAAAATCTTCTGCTTCTTCTGTTGACGGCATATGGCCGACACTGCTGCAGCAGCAACTCATCGCGAATACCACCACCATCAGCACCGCCACCGTCAACCAAACATAGAGCCGATAAGTTTTCCTCAAAGCCATGATAGAATAAGGATAAAATTGCTGGTCACGTATGTGCTCGTATGACAATCAGAGAGCCAAGTATGAAAATACGAAGCTATGAAAATCGTTATTCAACAACTCAACAGATTCGGAATTTCGGGGCTGGTAAGTTTTTATGCAGCGAAGCAAAGGAGGTGATGAATATCAGAAAGGACAGCTACGATTCGGCGTGGCAAACGGAGACATTTCGAAGTTATCCTCAGGCTACCACGTGTCGGAGAAACAATACAAGTGTCAACTGATTGGCATGGTTCAGAGCACGAAACTCAGTGCGTGGCGGCTTATTGGCAAGCCATGCACCGAGTGAATTTATGGCGGGATTAAAAAAAAAAATGTTGCATTCCGGTTTCTGTAACGTGTCATTCCTGTGAAGAAATTAGCCTTTGATCTAATTCGAAAAGAAGGAAGAAAAATTGAAAAGAATTTGGAGTTGGCTTTGGCTACTTCAAAATCATTGTCAATGTTCAATTGCATGCAGAGCGTCGTCGATAATTGTTGACCGCTTACTGCTCGCTCATGGGTTCGCTCGGCCAGAGCATGGCTGAGTTACATTGCTCAATATGATTTTGGGGTTTTGTTTTGTTCCTCATCCATGCTACCCAGTTATTGCTCTGTTTTGGCTGAAATTTGTGCATCATTAAACGCTAACGAGAGTTTAGAGACCAAACTTGGCCCAAGTTTGATTGCAGCAAGAAAAATTTCTGACATCCAACATTTGTAACATTCGTGTGGTGATTTTGTATTCTTCCGTAAAATGTATATACAGAACTGGCAACTACCATCAGCGCAGAGTTGTGAACAAATCAAGCTATCGGTTATTGATGATAGATGTGAATTTTGCATCAAATATCGGATAGCGCAGTGCAGCTCCGATTTCCCAATTTTTCAAAACAAGGCCAGGCACATAGAACAACAGTTGCACTCACTTTTCCCTGTATAGAAGATCCTATAACCTCTAAAGGACAGTCAATAATATTCCAAAAATACATGGAAATAACAACGCAGATTAAAAGAAAAGAAAAGAAATGAAGTGTGGGAAAGGCCCATGCACGCAACCAAACCAGCAGTAGCAGATTTCACCAGGGAGAGCATCAATGCTTGAGTCTACAAGTTCAGTTCACAAATTTCAACCGTAAAACTGAACTGAGTTAGATAGGATCATAACAATTTATCAATCTCAATATGCACTATTTTAAGGAACTATGAAACTCAAATATATCTGAGGCATGATATCATGTCAATTCCAGGGCAAGAAGTCAGTGAGGGATGACAAAAGGTGATGGCACAGGCTGATGTGATACTTGAAGTATATGAATTTTATATAAGTTGATGAGAAATTTGTTCACTACCTAACATAAAGAAGCAAAATCTAAGCAAAATAAAATCTTAAGTTACTCTGTTTCTTCCCAGGTCAACACATGGGAGTGTATACAAGAAGCACAAGAAATGAAAAACATTGTAAATACATGAACAGAGAAGGTACCAAGCTCCATGTCTTCGCTGGATTTCTTCAAATGTCAGACTTGTTAATAGTTCAGAATAAAGTACATTGTACTTTGACACTAGTTCTGTTCACAACACAAAACAATTAGTAATTGAGTTGAAGAGGCAACTGAGAAATCAGATGTAACCTATCGAATAGTCAGGACTTATGCTATAACCAAATATGTCAGAAAATACAGAATAATGACAATTTTGACAGAAGTCAGTGCAAAGACTATTGCTATCGTATAATGCTCCACCAACATCATGAAATCATGAGCAAAACACAATGCAATGTAGGTATTTGACAATAAATCATGACTTGGACCAGGAAATACATGTTTCCAGCATCAAATATTCATTTTTCCAGATTTAAGAAAAAACTGATTTATGACAACCACAATAATCTATAAATGAAGGTTGTGAAACCAGGCCTATAAAGCTCTTCAAAGTAAATTCAAGTGCACATGCACATATCTTTCTTAAACAAGAATCTAGACAGTGGCTTCTAAGAGTATAAAGAGTAGCATCTTTCAAAGAAAACAAAACAAGAAGAGAGAAGAACTGAGACAATTAATATCCCTAGATTATAATTACTTGGGTCAGGTTGACTCAATTCTAAAAGAATATTTAATTTTTTATCAACTGTTTTTAGTTATATGTGGACCATAAGGATATAAATGCATAACCTAGTACTTCACCCCAATGGCAGGGTTGGGGATAAACAAGAAATGCACATAATCATGTGTTTCAAGAGAATATGATGCCTATGCATGGGTAAGAAACTGCAACGTTGAAAGTTAAATAGCTGGAAAACTACAGAGACTAAAATACCTACCTAATTGTCCTTAACATCTGTACTAGGAATCTTTGCATGTCTTCTTATTGTGGCCAAGACCCTTGCACTTGCTGCATTGGAGCTGCCGTTTAATTATGTCCACTGATTCAGGCTGCTTCACCTTTGGCCGACCTGGTGGGCGCTTAGTGGGTGGTGGGGTTACAGTAACTACCTCCTGAATTGATTCATCCGGAACTGGTCTGTCTACATTAGGAACTGGTTGAATTGACTCGGCATATGTCAATCGGTAACTCTCAACCGTGAAGTACTTAGAGCAGTAATCGTAAGGACTCCTACCGACCCATTCAATGACAGCAATAGCATGGCAGCAAGGCAAACCAGTTATTTGCCATGTCTTGCAAGTACAGTCACAACTTTCAACATCAACAACATCTGCAGACTCTCCTCGAACCTCGAAAGTGGGACCCTCTATGTGTATTACTTGCAATGACTGTGCAACTGCAGCTTCCTTTTGCAACATTTCTTCCTTAGATGGGGTTAACTTTGTTGACCACTGATTGGCCTCTACACGATGTGTATAAATAGACTCCATCATCTTACCTCGTAATAAATCAATCATCTGTGTTATGGGCAACTCGTGCGCATCTGATACCCAACTGTAAAAATCTTGTCCAAAGTTTGATGTCATGAGGTTATACCTTGCTCTTGCAAAGTAAGTATTGGCCCAATGCACTGGTTCACTTTGTGACACCCAGTTGTAAGCTTCGGGAGAGATGCCTTTTATGCTTTCAATGGAACTCTGGAAATCCTCAAATTTGGGTGCATATGCAGCAGAATAAAAGTCATTAACCATGAACCGTCTAGCTTCATGAGAAAACTGTCCCTTTAAATCTCTGTTTAGTTTCTCAGCAAGATGACGTAAACAATAGCTGTGGAAGCAATCATCAAAAACCTCGGCCAATGACTTTTTCAAACCATTCTGAAAATCAGCAACAAATGTAATTGGTTCAGACATTGGCACAGCAGATTTTAGTTCCTGTAAGAACCATCGCCAGTTATCCTCAGTCTCAGCATCTACCACTCCAAAGGCAACAGGAAAAATGCCGTCATTTCCATCTGCAGCTATCACAGCCAATAATGTCCCTTGGTATTTTGAGTTTAAAGGAGTGGTATCAAGGAAAAGGAGAGGGCGGCAACCTTGTTGGAAACCAGATATGGAGGCATGAAATGAAACAAAAAGACGGTGGAAGCTTGAGTCATCCTTTGTGGTAAAAGTTACAACACTGCCAGGATTGGTCTCCTTTATCCTCTCACAAAAATACGGCAATAGAGTATATGCATCTTTGTAGGAGCCCTGAAGCTGCTCTCTTGCTATCTCCTTAGCACGCCATGCTTGAGAATAATTCAGTTGAATCCCATACTCTCTTTTGATATCGTCTGCAATATCCTTTGGCTTGTAGTTTGGGGAAGCTTTAAGTTTCTCCTTTATAATATTTCCCACCCAACTTCTAGTTGCCCGATACCCAGCTTTCACAGAAGCCCCTTCACATGTGTGTTTTGAGTTCATTTTCTTGATACAAACTAACTGGGTGGTTGACAATCTTGATGCATATATCCGCCATGGGCAACCTTGGCACTTGCATTTTACCGTAACACGATGACTGTCATTTTTCTTGTATCTGTAAGCAAATCCATGCGCAATTGAGTACTTATGCAACGCTTCTCGGAATTCACTAAAACCACTAAACCTTTGGTCCACACCAGTAATGGTGTTTTCCCACTGTTGTGCAGCTTTACGATGATCGTCATCGCCGGAGCCAACAAGGGCAGCAGATAAGGGAGTTTCATCAGGTATACCCATCACAATTCGATTGACTATACCATCAACAGGGTCAACAACAGGAACCACAGCCTCTGAGACAGTTGTCCTGCTTGACCTACATTATCAAGAGTCAGGAGATACTAACCAAGGCATGTTGATGATTTATATGACTTCTAGTCTAGCCAGCCATTTTGACCCAAAATCACAGCATATCACAGTTTATGCAGGGTTGCAAAGAGGATTATTCACAAATTTGAAGAAGAAAACAAAGCAGTTGTAGTCACATAAAACTGATTGCACAAGCATTTGAACTTTTACCACATTGTGACTGGCTGCAACTATGGACCAAACTGAACCATATATTGTAACACCAAATAAAAAAGGAATGAATGAAAGAAAACAGAGAAATATAAGCTAGACCTATAAACATACACTACCTACTAGCAGGCATATTGGAGACATTTCGAGCAGCTTCCTCAGACAAGATGAAGACATCCACTGTCGCAGAATCTCCAAGAAAAGTAAGCATGCGCTTGAAATCCTTGTCTTTGGAAACACTGATAAGAGTTTTCTTGTTCCTGGGAAGAAAGTATTTAATAGTCATATTATCAATGCTACAGCCAAACATTTCGGCTACTTCTAACTTGAATGCATTTAACTCCGTTTCCTCATCAATGTCTATTGCATATGCATCGCCTCCATTATATGACAATGATCCATCTTTATTGGTCACAAACTCACCACCCGATTGACATATGGCAATAACTTTCTTCGAGGCCATGCCCTGGACAACTAGTGAGGCAAAAAAAAAAAAAAAAATTATAAACTAAAACCAATAAAATAAAATTAATTAATGTCGAATTTTGCATGTTTGAAGCAGATATAACATTATAAATCCTAACCAAGACAACAGAACTACATTGATGACATAATCATAAAGCTTGAAACGAATTAAAAAAATCTCAACAGATTAAAAAAAAACAATTAACAAACTGCTAACTGAAATCGAAAACTCAAAATTAAAATTTAATAGGTTAATTTACAAATAATATCCTGAAGTAAACGCACCAAAAAAGGGGACAACAGCAGCAAAAAAATGAGAAAGAAAAATTAAAAAAAAACAGATTTGAAAATTGAAATACCCAGTTCAAATACATCAAAGTAATATACGAGTAAGAGGAAGATAACGTCTTTCCCAAAACCCTAATGTTAAAAAAAAATAATGATAATTGCGGTTACAACCCTATATCTATTTTAAAAGAGTTTACCTTTTTTAAGCCAGCCCGAAACGAGGTTAAAAATCAAAACTTTGATGTTGTTGTGAAGCTTCGAACTGAAATCTGGGTAGCCTAGTGTCCTTTCTCTCGCCGTACAAATAGAAGACAAGAGCCAAAGAATCAGAGCGAGACCAAAACGCCTCGTACTCGTGTCAAGTTCTGTTATGGTACTTCCGCATGTAACCTAATGAAATTATATTCGGGTAATATCAGCCGTTGATTTTCTATACTTTTAGATGTCTAGTCAGACTTCGAAGTACAGTCGGATAGATAGACCTCGTGGCACGTTTATTATTATTATTATTATTTCCCAAATGAAAAAGTTTAGGAAACATTCCAGTTTAGTCCCCAATCAAGCTTTCGTTAAACTCCACCGTACTGTAGGGATTAACGTGAAATACAAATAGATAGGATTTTGGAAAATTTCAAGGACTGAAGTAAGAATTTCCCAAAAATTTAGAAACATGCAAAGCTCCGACCTTAGCTTTCGGTTCCACTCCGGGCAACTGGTTATTTACTTACAAGCTTTGAATTAAGGATATTGTGGCCTCTATTTTTTGCCTGTTTCTTTTGGGCGAAAGGTTTTGTATGTCTCCTACGATGTCAACAAAGATGTATGGATGCTCTTCGTATGGGATGGAGCCGATGCCCCACCATTAAGTTTGCATGGGAGGTAAGTAATTATTAATGTGTTCTCATTCTTCTTTCATAGTTGTGCAGTCTTAGTAGCATAGAGAGCAGGCCATAGTTCTCATGAAAAAGCCGAAAATTACATTTTCTTTCGGTTAAACCCCTTCTTTGTCATAAGATGTTTGTTCTGAGTGGGATTATAAATTTGGGGATGGAAACTGGTTTTGGCTCTTTTATCAGTCTTCTATTTTTTATTTTTTTTTTAAGTTTCATTCTGTCGTCTAATCTTTCTGGAGATTCCTGTTGGCAATCTGGAACGAAACCTCATCATATTTTAAAAATTTTAAAATTTGAAGGTTCCTCAATTTCTTACTGATTGTTGAATGATATCAGGTGAAGTTTTTCGGAGGCTCTACCTCTTCTGATGTCTTGACTACCAAGATAAAAATGTTTCTTGGCGCGCCTGAGCATCAGAATGCTGAAGATGATAGTGATTTAGAAAGGAATCCTACATGGATACAATGTTGCATTCATATGAAGAAAAGTGAAGACAGAAAAAGGAAAGACTCTATTAAAACAGTTGCACGAGGCTGGTGAATCAGTAGTCTTTGTTACCATCAAACACAAAACCAAGTAGGCTCTGATGAGTTGTATAGCCATAACTAGAATTAGATAACTCTTTTAGAATTTTTGGAAAGTACGAGGTACTAGCTCAATGTGTCTCTCTGGTTTTTGCTGGAAAAGGGCTCGTAAAGTAATTGTAAATTCTACAAATGTTGTATGTATTTTATTTTAAGACACCAGATAGAGACACTCTAAATATGCCTGAATTCTCGTCGAAACTGAAACTGAATTAAGTTTTGCTATCCGTTAAACCCTCAGTAAAAGTTAAAGCTGAGTTGTCTTTAGAAATGAGTCATGGAGTTGTAAGCCTTCCTTCGCCTGTATGTTCAAATGGGTTTCTTCCTTCTTCTTCAACCAATAAGCAGCCGGTAACATTTCTTACGAACACAAAAAATAAAAAAAATAAATTGAATAATACTCTCATAAGAGAAGCTGCAAGTATTGTTTCGGAAAGCATCTGCTTTTGTCAATACATTACGCAAGTGCCGCATGCAGTGAAAAGTATATTTCGTTTTGCTTTTTGTTGAAACGGTAATTGTCAACTCCCACAACACAATACTTTCTGAAATTGGTTAGAAGGTTCAATTTGATCTCATATTCTCCTAATTGAGTGTATTTGTTTCACCTCAGATTATAGATCTCTTGGTTTTTAGTATTTTGTATGATCTTTTGCATTTGCAACTGATTTGTGACTGTGGGAGCTCTTCTACAGCTAGAAGTAGAGGGTTCAGATTTCTTGTATAGACAAGTGCTGGACATGGTAAAAATTATTTTTTTATATTCTAGATAAACGAGTTACTAGATTGTTACCTTGCATCTTAGCAGATCAAAACTTTGGTCTTATTTGACGAAATCAAATGGATAAGTAAATGCTCATGTTATCAGGAGTTCTTCCGCGAAATTGGTTTATGAAGCATTCTTGTTTTTCAAATTTGCAGGTCGTTTTACTGCTCGAAATCGGTAAGGAAGCACCTCCTCCAGATATTGTTCCTAAGATTCTGGCAACTCGAGGTCGAAGGACCTTGCAACATATGCCTTGTCAGCCCACCTTACGGTCTCTCTCTGGTAGAGGTTAACTACAATGAACGCTATCTGGGGCTTCCTGCAGGTTGCCCCGCTACTAGTTTTGGTAGGCATCATACCATAAGCAAATGCAAGCTTCGATTTTGTTAGATATCTGGATTGTTTCAAGCCAACATAGTTGGGAACTGGAAATGTCATTCGATAAAAATTAAATTAAGTGAATGGCATAGAAAAAGAAATCTAAATATCTTGGTTAGCTTTCAAAATGTGCAACTGGTATCAACTTATTTTTCCTCGAAGTTTTGGTTTGTGATTTGAATTTAATTAATTAGTGGCGACTAAACTTAAGAATTTGGTTAAAGTCTTAAGACCAGAAGTTCTATAGTTTTTGTGATAATTCTGACAGAGCAACTGTAAAAACTAGCCACAACTTTTTAAATTTGATGCTTCAGTAATCAAAAGAAAGTTTTCTACAAGCAGTTAAATCAGCATATAGTACAACCAAAATGAATCTCAAGGGCTTTACACCCAACTTTTCGTTTACTTAAATTGCTTGACATTTCTCAAAATCAATCTACACCACAAATCATCAAATGGTGACGAGTATTTGGCACCTGCGGTATCTTTCTTGAAGGAGTGACACTAGGGGAGAACATAAATAAGCCAAAGTATACAATTTATGTCTCAAAAAATCGAAGTTCTATCATAAACTCTTGCTGCTTTGGCGCATACCAAGCAACAGCCTTTGCTGAACCAAGGACTTGCAATGCATATTCAATGGCAAACACTGAATCACGTGCATGTATGTCTCTGTTCTTCAAATCAATTACAACTCCTGAATCGACTCTAAAACTGAAAGGTCCAGCAATCTACAAGTATAAGGAAAATGTTATGATTAGTATCAAAATGCTTAAAAGAGAAAAGAAAAAAATTATAAAAATTATGTGAAGGTGTATAAAGGGGGAAGATTTTTCTGAATTTCTCCACAAAATCTCAGCAACCAAAAAATGTTTGCAAAAGAACTTTGCTGCATCATTCAAAGCCAATGGTTGCAGTTCTGCAGTTCACCACCAACAACCAGCAACATTTAGCTAAGTTTGATGCCATCCAGTCGAACATAGCGAAAAAGTACTATTGCTAAAGTGAATTTGTTTATTACAATTAGCTAGTGGTTGAATCTCTTCTAGATATGATACTTGAGCCTAGTGGGTAAAGCATCTAGCAAATGCAGAGATATGAACATGTGAGATTCCAACAGAAATGCAGGTTACCTGCTGCTGAACAGAAAAGAAGACACTAGGGCAAACTGCCTGAATTGTTTCCAAACTTGGCCGTTGGGAATTGACAAAATCTTGCGCTAAACGTGTGGCACCAGAAAGGAATTTGGAACCAGAAGGAAAATCCAAGCGAGTATGAAATCGTGTAAGATCTGAAAACAGCTTTTGGAAGGTCCCATACTGTGCTGTAAGCGCCACAGATCCAAAAATATCAATTATAAAGGCAGATTTTATATGAGGAGCATGAAGACAGAAGCCTGTAACACCCTCTGAATAATTTTCTACTGGAGATCTAACTGAATTTTCTCCAACAGAGGCAGTTACAGCGGCACCTGTAAGAAATGATGAGTTATAGGCAAACATTAGTATGCACACAAAAAAAAAGATAATAAGTAACAACTAATCCAAGCTCTGCATAAAACGTCGACATGAATTACAACCAATACATTCTCAAAGGGTACATTCATCCCCAGGTCTACCAAACCTTATAATGAAGCTTTTTTGCAACACAATTACGGAGTTGCAGGTTTCATTTTCATTTCCACCTTCAGAGTATCAGTCACACGATGAAGACAGAAGAAAATATATAATAATTTTCCTTAATCCATTCTAGTCTTCAGCATTTCTAAGAATCACCTACCTTAACTCTTAAAATAACAATAATAGTAGAACAACTGCACACTAAACTTGTTGCAATGATGTAAAGCACAGTATTTTACCAATGATCCCGGATGCTGAAACACGAGGATCAGAAAGGAATATGTCATACGGCTGCACAAACTTCAACTTCCGAGCTGTACTTCTCCAAATGTCTACATTCTTCTTATAAGAAGAAGCACCTTTGAACAAGAAACCAGGAAGCAAAGCAGCTGGAACTGCAGAGGAATTCCCATCACCTTCAAATTGAGTCGGAGAACCTGAATTATGGTGCATAGTAAAGTGATAACTAGGACCAGAATCAGAAGCAACTGAAGCCAAATCAACCACAGTCGAAAAAGGCACATCCCAATAATTGTTCCGCTTGTCCACAAAAAGTCCCGGCCAAACTGCCTCCACGGTCAAATTATGATGCGGAAACTGATTAGAAACACAAATAACAAAGATATTAATAAAGTAATTATCGATGATAAGAGAAATCACAAACACCAAAAAGAAAAAAATAACTTTAAAGAAAAATTCTTGCCTTGTGATGCAAAACTGCTTTTTTCCGGGAGGTGTTATTATGACCATAAGAATCAAAGCTGAGAAGAAGAGTATCATCAGAAGTTAAAAGAATCTCGGAACTCAAACCAAGAGCGTATAAGGACTTATCACGAAGTGATTGCAGCCAAGTAGATTTAGAGGATTTTGAGGCTTTTCCACCTTTGACAGAAGACAAAAACTTGAGCAAATTGAACTGGCCCAGTAAAGTAGCGAACCTGCATAACTTTGAATATTAAGCATCAATCAATAAAAAGTTGACTGAAATCAAGCAAAGCAATCGACTTTGAAATGCTTACCAGTTCTCGGAAAATGGGACGGTGAGGACGCGCTGTAGCGTGAATGAAGGAGCGGCAGCGGAGGTGGTTTTGTCGGAGGAGAAAGAGGGAAGAAAAGGGGCAGCCATGAAACGCTGCATGAAGTCGATTTGCTTCGGTCGGGAAAGCCGGATGCCTCTGGAGAGACCTAGAGGAAATGGGTTTCCGGGTACGGCGCGTGCAGTGCCTTCTAGTGTCTTGGGAGTTGACAGGTCAAGCTCCCAAAATTCTCCCTCCATTGCCCATCGGAGCTGCTTCATTTTATTTTATTTTTTCTTGTTCGGTCCTGACCCAATTTCACCTACTTATATCTCGTCGTCTGCAAAAGTACTGAAACGCTGTCGTATAATGACCAAGAGCGAAGAAACGGAACCTTCTAATTAACGAGTTTTTTTGTATAAAAGGTCCCTTGGAACTCTAATAAGGAGTTTTAGATCCCCTGTTCATTATTAAACAAGTTTAGATCTTTTAGTCCTTTATTATTATTTTTTCTTAAAAAAATTGATTTCTTATTAAAAATTATATAAAAAAATTATTTTATATTTTTTAATAAAATCCTAAAAGACACAAGAAAGAAAACTGGAACCATAAATACGCTGTACTTGCCGTTGCAGTGCGCCCTGTTTTCGTCCAACACCAGACACCTACATGTCTATGGTCATTACCAAATGAGCGTATGACAGTCATAACCAGTGAAGTTCCTGCAAGAAGAAGTCATTGAACACCGATCAAAGTTACTCTACAACAAAAAGCAAGCTAACAATTTTATTTATTTATTTATTTTAAAAAAAGAAACCATATGCACACATATAATCATACCCCAAACATATAAGTGAAACATGGCTTCCAAATCTTCGACATCAGTTTTGTGTTTAACGACAGTACGATGAAGAGTAAAGGCAATGGTGGTAGTCCATAGAAAAGAAGCCACACAAAAGAAAAGCGTGCTCTATCCCTGAGCAGAGCAAAAGAATCCTTTGGACGGATCCTTGAATCAGAGAAAAACATTTCATCCCATGTAAAGAAACAATTTTTTTTTTTTTTTTTATTTTACAATGAGGTTTAGAAAACTGACCACAGTTAGTTAATTTCAAGAAACATTACCTAACTATGCTGAAGAAACTACAAAGCATATCCTGCACTCAAGAAAAGGCGCAACAAATCTATCAATAACAAAAGAAAGAAGAAACTTTGTGAGACCAAAAGATCAAAAAAAAAAAAAAAAAGAAAGCTGACGTTTATAAGGAATTGAGAGTAAAGATAGAGAAAGGCAGTGCTGAGGGTGCGAGGTAGAAGACGAGTTTGAAGGAGAATTTGCAAAGCTCTTTGAAGAGACAGTAGCAATGGACAATGAAACCAGAGCCGACAACAAATGAAAGAGTAGAAGCACCAGTATTAACTGCCATTAGAATCCGGCGATCGTGAGCCGTAGGACTTCCGACGACTGCCGCCACAGCTGCCGTCATTAAATCTCTCGAATTTAGAGGTGATTAAGTTAAATGGAATGACAATAATAAACTCAGCAACAACTAATTTAATGAATGCAAATGGATCTGAAACGCGTAGTAGGTTTCGGGTTGCCTGCTACTGCGCTGCTACTGCTAAGCGAAAGGGAATTCTTCTTTCAAATTACACTGCACTGCAGCCTGTCTGTTCTGTTCAATTTAAATTTTGTTAATGAAATTTTAAACGTAATAAATTAAATTAATAAACTAATATCATTATTAGTAATGAATTCATTAATTTAATTAAAACAATTTGTTTGTTCTTTGAAGATAATTGGTCGAGCCTTATTATAATTATTTCTTTGCCATTCCTCGAAGGAGGAGGAGGTCTGCAAATGACAAACCAAGGAGAAAATTCTTGTTCACTTGATCATCGTCTGTTGTACAATATAAAACCATGCAGTCAGGCAGCAGTGTCCTCTGATCATATGCAGTAGTGTCCTCTGATCATATTCAGCAATTATCATCATTGAGAATACAAGTTTCCCTTGCTTATTTATTATATATTACAATGTAGTTTTGCTCTGGTTTTCGACAGCAGCTGGGGATCCATTGTGCTCCAAACAGTAGTATGAATATGAGTCATGAGCAAGCGTCTGCGCAAGGGGATCAGAAAATCAATGCCAGTTTGAATGCCGCAACAGTTTAACAACCAAATCGAGCAAGCCAAAGCCATAAATTCAATTACCCGTTCCTTTGAGCGGAAATACATGAACGGTGTATAATGTAGAAAGCTTGACACACTTGATGTGTATATATATCCGCATACCTGAAATTTGCATGGTTTAAGATGATCATCCATAAGGACAACATTCAATGTTACGAAAAGAAGCAGGATTTGCGGAGACAAAACAGTTGAATTTTGCAAGAAAAGGATTTTAAGCTTCGAAATCTTTTGTATTCAAAAGCTTGAAGATTTCACAGATTACAACCTGCCCAGAAAGAAAGCAAAGCTTAACGTATATACAAAAGCAAACTTGGTAATCAAACTAGAACAAAAACAAAAGAAGAAAAACGACAAAATATGCTTTTGATTCTCCAAGGTGAGGGAGGCGTTCTGGCAGTTAAGCAATCAAATGAGTGAGCTGGAGATCGTATTGGTGTTATTCCCTGATACCGTTGAGATTTGACAAGGACTTCTAGTGCATAACGGATAAGACGAAGAAACTTGGGCTTCTACTTTGGGCCTCTGATGTTGGATCAGTAAGAAGCTGTGTTGGTGGCCCATTTATTCTTCAACGTTAACTACTTTTCGATTTGTCTCGTTAAGTGGCTCTCATACCAAAGACCAGCACGCGGAAGAAAGGCCCATCTGGCAGAATACGTAGAGCCGGTTAAGTCTCTGTTCGAATGGATCGAGAGAGCATATATTTCATAACCACCAGATACTTTCTGTGAGTTCTTGATCGTCCATGTTCGTTGCAGCGAAGGTCTGAAAGTTAACGGAAATGGAACGATGAAAACTTAATCATTTCGTAAAAAGGATATGGCATTTTACACAAGAATTGAAATGGAGTGCAAGAAGAAAACTGCTCGTTGTCTCTGTGAATGACTAGGAGGGTGTCTATGTCATAGTGCATTTGGGATTAACATTCACTAAACAAGTCTAATACACAACAAATAGACTAAGCTTTGAATAGAAAGAATACGAAAAGATATACACCATCACGTTACAGTGCATCAAAGTGTAGTCCATGTCATATCCAATGACACTAATTGAATGGAGATTCAATGTTCGGCTACAAAATATGCCTTGAGGTGAGTTTCTAGCCGAAGAAGGACTTTGCAAGTTAGCACCATACATCACGAGAATCATGCAACAAATTCTACAAAAAATAACAACCAACTCAAAGCTAGTGATGAAGAGCACTAATGATCACATAACTAAATCAAATGGGCAACAAATGAGAGATTAACTTAATCAAACAATAGCTGCACCGGATACCAAGGTCTTTAAGCAAATCCTCAGCTTCTTGAGCCTCCATTCTAGCTACTTCCTCAATTGGACCATCTAAAGCTGCTTGATCATCAATGCCTAAAATGGGACACAGGAATATCTCAAAAAGAAAAAACAAAGTAATTAATACTACTAAAGGAAGAAAAACTTGGAGATAAAAAAAAACATCATTTCCCTGTAAATTCATACCAAAAGCTTCAAGATGGTCTATTTTAAGATTCAAATCACTTTTGGTGCTCTCCCCCAAGTAATCCACATCGTACTTACTGGAAGATGTGACTGAAAATACATCATCTCGTACGTACTTTGCATCCACACTGCCGCTACAACTGCTACTGCTGCAACGACAATCGAAGGAAGTAATCGGGATTCTGCGGGTGAAAGAATCAGTGTTAAAAAGAAATGGGCTTTTGAAACAGCTGGTGGTCGCCATTGAAAGAGGGAAATTCTTGAGGTGGACTGAGAATTTGGCTATAATCTCTGCGGAACAGTACATATCGTGAAAGAAGCAGCTGCTGCTGAAAGTGAGAGAATTTTCTGTGTAAACGTTTGGTTTTGGTCTGTTTATTAATGAATAGTATAGTTATTATAGGATTTATTTTAATTTTATGAATTGGAAATTTACTCGTTTAGTACATTTTTGTCTGCTTTGAGAATGGAATGGTAGTGCAGAATATCAGGTTCAGGGCATGCCGAGATATTTTTGTCGTGAAATTAAGTTCTTGCTTTTCTGGGTCCCATAATTGAGACTTCTTGTTATTGGGCTGTCATTGAAGGCCTATTAAGCTACAAAAATGGATCCTATTACGGTAGTTGGATTAGAAATTTTTATTAAACACACACCAGTAATCGACTACTTCCACATCCGCAGTATGCGACTAGGATAGCATGATCGAAAATAAGTTTTGTTAGCTTAAGTTGAGAGTGGCTGTGACACCTATGACTTACCTGTTAAAAAGCTGTATGAAGGTTTACGTCTTTATTAATTATGTGATTAAAGACAAGACAAGACAAGACAATGCCAAGCCTTTTTATTTTAGGATTATGATAAGATAAGATGATGATGCTGCCGAAGTTAAGTTAGGCCACTAATTCAAGATGCATGTAACATCTCTGATTATTCAAATAGTTTTGTGAAGTCAATTCGGATTGGTTTTAGTGCTTAGTGTTTGGACAATGCAACATTTGCAGTCAGCAAAGGCACAGCAGCTTCAACATCTGGAGATCCTAGTCTTGTCTTTGGCTAGATTGAATTTGAATTGGCCTTCACAGAATAGGATACAATAATATAAATTAAACGAGAAAGACATTGAATGTATCTATCTTATAAGTTCAAATTATTTTTAGTTCCACGGAATCTTCTTCCAAAGTGGGAATATAATGATTTATAGCAAGTCTCAGCTTTGATCTTCCCTCTCGTCTTCTGCTTATATCTTTTATGTCATCTCATTTGATGCTTGCTCTTATATCATTTTATGTTTGTTATATCAAAGAATCGCGGGGCTCCGAAAGTGTACAGTAGGCAAGATGAAGAACATGACCAACAAAAATTATTGGCGGAGACGTTAACACAGGACAAATTCCAGAATCAGCAGGAAAAGTAACCGTGGTACAGACAGATGACATTTCGGGAATGTCTAGTGATCTATACCTTTCAGACGATGAAATGGTGAAAGAGAAAGGCATGGACATAATACCATATGAACGGTTGTTTTCCTTTGCAGAACCCTTAGATTCTGTTTTAGTGTTTGTTGGTACAATTGCTGCTATTGGAAATGGACTCTGCATGCCGCTTATGGCTGTAGTTTTTGGAGACTCGATCGATTCCACTGGAAAAAATGCAAGCATAGATGTTGTGGCACATGGAGTTTTCAAGGTATCCGAGTATTAGTCCTAAAATTCTGTGCCAATACATAAATAATAAGCATTATTTTCAGTGGAATTTTGAAAATAATGCTTATTATTTCTGTAGGTAGCGTCATTTACAGGAGAGCAGCAAGCTATTTCTAACTACAACAAATCTCTAAGCAAAGCATACAAGTCAGGCATACAAGAAGGTTTAGCTGCTCGATTAGGTCTTTGTACACTGATGTTATTTTATTCAGTGGCTAGGGATTTGCTGTGTGGTTTGGTGCAAAAATGATTCTCGAGAGAGGATACACAGGAGGGGATGTTATCATGGTGATTTTTGGTGTGTTGATTGGTTCTGTGTAAGTTATGCTGACTAGAATCCAAATGAAATTTATGGTTTTTTTTTTGTATGGTTTTCGGAATTCTATGAATATATTTTAACATTTTATTCGGAATTCTGTTAGGTCTTTAGGGCAGGCTCACCATGCTTGAGTGCATTTGCTGCCGGACAAGTTGCAGCTCTCAAAATGTTTGAGGCAATCAACAGGAAGCCTGAGATTGATGCTTATGATGTCAGGGGACGGAAATTGGATGATCTTCGTGGTGATATTGAATTAAGAAATGTTCAATTCAGTTATCCAGCAAGGCCAGATGAGCAAATATTAAATGGATTCTGTCTTTCAATACCCAGTGGTACAACAGCTGCTCTTGTTGGGCAGAGCGGAAGTGGAAAATCAACAGTAATCAGTTTGATAGAGAGATTTTATGATCCGCACCAAGGCAAAGTTCTTATAGACGGTGTTAATCTCAAAGAGTGTCAGCTAAAATGGATTAGAGAGAAAATAGGTCTTGTCAGCCAGAACCTGTTGTTGTTTACATCATGCATCAGATGTTAGAATGCTTTGGGATTTTTAACTATAACATTAATGAAATTTAAAATAATTATTACATGTATAAGAGATTTAACTTTTTATAATTAAAGTGGTGTTATTATTTATATAAACATAATAATAAAATATAATATAAATAAAAGATTTAATCTTTTACAATATTTAAGATGTAATACTTACTATATAATCACAATAATAAATATAAAAAGTTTACCCTTTTATCATATATAGAAAACAGTATTTACCATACAATAATAATAACAATAATAATAGAAGATGAAAAATAAATAATATAAAATTTATGTGAAAAATTTTTAAATTAATTAAAGTAAAAATTACGAATAAAATAGAATAATTTAATTATAATTTTTCACTCAATATAATTCTGTCAAATATTTTAAAAAAAATATATAATAAAACATAATTTTGATAATACTTTGAGAGAACATGAGAAATTACGAAAAGGAGAAGAATTTAACTGAAATTAAATGAAATTAAAAAAATTGAAGTGTGAAACGTAACTATTTATAGAAAAATTTACCGCACCATCGTCCAATGAAACTCATTTTCTTGTCGGCTCAGTTGCCTCCTTAATGCTTGCATAATTCAATCCAAATTCAATTTTTCAAATCGGTTTTCCTTGCGCCCACATGCACCAATAATATTGCTTTATGGTTTTGGCATGAAGAAGTCAAATTTACTTCTTCTTCTTCACCTCTTCATGCACCAATCAGCAACATTAGAGATAATATAGCTTACGGGAAAACTGATGCAACTAATGAAGAAATACAAGCTGCTGCCGTGCTCGCCAATGCTTCTCACTTCATAAACAATCTTCCTCAGGTTTCAACTCTTCAATCATTCTGCTAATTTAAAATGTCATTTGTTAGATCCTTCTAAGTTCAGCTTGCACATTTGTCTTGCATTTAGTCGGGGGTCGAAAGAAATGTTGGTGAGCATGGAATTCAGCTATCGGGAGGTGAGAAGCAGCGAGTTGCAATAGCCAGAGCAATTGTAAAAGATCCAAGAATCCTACTTCTCGATGAAGCCACTAGCTCTCTTGATGCCGAATCTGAGAGGTTTGTGCAAGAGGCACTAAACAGAATTTGATCAATAGAACAACTCTCATTGTATCCCATCGATTGAGTACAGTAAAGAATGCAGATACGATAGCCGTCGTTCAACAAGGACACATTGTTGAAAAAGGTGAATATTGTGCCAATAACATTGATGCATATTCCTATGATACACAATATCCAATAGTGTTACAATTTTCATTGTCAGGTTCACATTCTGAGCTACTGAATTATCCTGACGGAGCGTACAACCGGCTCATAAGGTTGCAAGAAACTTGCAAAGTATCGGAACAAAGTGCTGTCAGTTATCAAGACAGTGGTAGTCATTCTTTTGCAACTCTCAGAAAAATTATTGGCTGAAAAGCTGAAAAGAAGTTTGATTCTCCAGCTTTTGAAACAACAAAAAAGCCTCCGGATGTCCGACTTAGTCCGCTTGGCAAATCTAAATAGCCCAGAGATACCGGTACTTCTGCTAGGTGCTATCGCTGCAGTAGCCAGTGGTGTAATAGTACCAATCTTCGGGTTCTGCTTTGGTGAAAGTTTTCTATGAGCCAAAAGATGAACTAAAGGGGATTCCGAATTTTGGACAATGATGTAATAGCTCAGGCCCAATAATTATTGAGTAGATATTGTCCGCTTTGGGCATATAGTCCGTCATGGGTTTGTTATTGGACTTTGTAACTCAAAATGCGTCTATTTAGTTAGGAGAACTCAAGTTATATACAATATAGCTTAAACTCGCCAACTAGCGATGTGGAATGTGACATTTTCCCCTCTTCCCTTCCCCCTCCCCCCATTGGACCTCACATCTTCGTGAGGGGGCCATACAGAACATTTACATATCAGAAGACATATCATAAATTATAATAGAATATCTACACATCGGGTCGCGGGCCAACTCTGAAACCATATGTAACAGCTCATGTCTAATAACTACTGAGTAGATATTGTCCGCTTTGGGCACACAACTCGTCACGGGTTTGTTATTGAGCTTTACAACCCAAAACGTATTTACTTAATTAGGAGAACCCAAACTATATATTATATAATTTAAACTCATCCGTTAGCGATGTGAGATGTGACATTCTCCCCCTCCCCTCTTTTGCAAAACCCGAAAACAAACCCGTGACGAGTTGTATGCTCAAAGCGGACAATAATTACTCAGTAGTTATTGGGTCTGGACTGTTACATATGGTATCAGATCCGACCTGCGACCCGATGTGTGGATGTTCTGTTATGATCTATGATATGTCTTTTTATATGTGAATGTTTTGTATGACCCCTTCACGAGGACACGAAGTCCAAAGGGGGGGAGAATGTCACATCCCACATCGCTAGCGGATGAGTTTAAGTTACATGATATATAGTTTGAGTTCTCCTAACTAATTAGACGCATTTTGGATTGTAAAGTCTAATAACAAATCCGTAACGAACTGTGTGTCCAAAACAGACAATATCTACTCAGTACTTATTAGGCCTAAACTGTTACAAATAATGTTTGTGGTTCATGACGCAGCATCTTTATTGACTAATCCATTGAGCATATACTTTTTCTCCGTGGCAGGTTGCAAATTAATACAGAGGATTCGATCAATGTGCTTTGAAAAAGTAGTGTACATGGAAATAGGTTGGTTTGATGAAGCTGAAAATTCTAGTGTTGCAATTGGTGCCAGATTTTCTTCGGATGCAGCTTCAGTGCGAAGTTTGATTGGCGATACGTTTTCTCTTGTTGTGCAGAATACCACAACAGCAATTGCAGGTTTAGTAATTGCTTTCAATGCAAACTGGCAAATGGCTCTTTTAATCCTTGCTTTGTTTCCTCTTACGGGAACGAGTAGGTATGTTCATTTGAAGTCCATTAACGGATTCAGTGCAAATGCTAAGGTTTGCGGCTTTAAATTCATCAGGGAACTACATAAATATATAAGTGGACTATAAATTCACATAATCTTCTGATACTTCAATTGTTGCAGAAAATGTACGAAAAGGCAAGTCAGGTTGCAAGTGATGCAGTTGGCGGTATCAGCACTGTAGCTTCTTTTTGTGCTGAAGATGAGGTGATGAAACTGTATCAGTAGAAATGTGAAGCCCCTATTCGGGCTGGAATTGGGCAAGGAATGATTAGTGGGATAGGTTTTGGTCTAGCATTCTTCTTTTTCCTTTTTGTCTATGCAGTCACTTTTTTTGTGGGAGCTAAACTTGTTGATCAAGGGAAGGCGACATTCACTGAGGTTTTTCGGGTACGTCTTTGTTTCTTTATTTTAAAGAAATCACACATTCTAAGACTAGTTTGGTTTTACAATTCATTGGTAATCATTCGCCTAATCGCTGGTTTACTGGTCTTTTTTGCTCTCAGTATGGCAGCTGTTGGTATTTCCCAAACGAGTTCCTTCGCTCTTGATGCCGGTAAAGCCAAGATTTCTGCTGCTTCTGTACTTGGGCTTGTTGACCTGATATCCAAAATAGACTCCAGTGACAATGCTGGAATGACACTAGAAAATGTGATGGGTAAAGTTCGGTTTTCTCATGTCAGTTTCAAGTATCCAACGAGGCCTGAAGTTGAAGTACTGCATGATCTTTCCTTAGCTATTCCTTCTGGCAAGGTAACATTGTATGACAGATACGAGACTCAAAAAATGAAGATATCTGTTTGAATACTAACAAGTTGTATCTCTTGTATCAGCCAATTGCTCTAGTTGGCGAAAGTGGAAGTGGAAAATCGACTGTGATCTCATTGTTGCAGAGATTTTACGACCCTAGTTCTGGTCGCATTACTCTAGATGGAATAGACATCCGAAAGCTGCAACTGAGGTGGTTAAGGCAATAGATGGGTCTGGTGAGCCAGGAGCCTGTGTCATTCAACGACAGCATCCACGCCAATATCACATATGGAAAGGAAGGAGCAACAGAAGCAGAAATTTTAGCTGCAGCAGAGTCAGCAAACGCCCACAGCTTCATTAGTAGCTTACAACAGGTTTTGAACGCTGCTTATTATCACTTTAAACATATTGTTAAACTGCACGGATTAGGATTACTTGACAACGGGCTTTCTTTCTTCTATGCCACTCCAGATATACTTATGGTTGTGATTCCTTGCAAAAATCGCAGGGGTATGACACATTAGTAGGACAAAGAGGAGTTCAATTATCAGCTGGACAGAAATAACGGGTGGCAATTGCTTGCGCTATCCTGAAGAGTCCGAAAATTTTGCTTCTGGATGAAGCTACGAGCGCTCTCGACATGGAATCGGAACGAGTTGTTCAGGATGCTTTAGATCAACATATGGTTGATCGAACAACAGTTATGGTAGCTCACCGGTTATACACGATTAAGAATACAGATATGATCGCAGTGATTAAGAACGGAAGCATAGTAGAGAAAGGAAATCACGAAAGTTTGGTGAAAGTTAGAAATGGGATTTATGCATCCTTGGTAAAACCGCAAAGATCAATTACTTGAAACTGAGATTCTTGTATTGTGCTTGTGCTTTTCTGAATAATGTCTGTCTGGGATGACGTGACATGTAATAATTTTTTTTTTAACTTTTTGGGATATATAGATATATATGTAATTATGATCATTTCATTTCATGGTAATTCAAGCGGTTGGGGTGGGCGAGGATCCAGTCTCCAGTCAGTTAAAGAAAGCTAAGGCTTGCTTGTATTGTATATCAAAAGGTGTAAGTATTACCGCCTGCATTACAACAATAAGAATGATACACATATATATAAACTTGAGTCTTGAGCTAAAAGGTAAGTGTTGCCCAAAAAGTGGAAATAGACGAAAGAAGAAAAGCTGCTGTCCGTAGAGAATGGAGGAGGCTCATTGCATTGTCGAACAGGGAGCATCGCAGTTGAGATTCTGCACCAGCTTCACTAACCAGCTTTGTCTTCTTTGGCGAACTGTAATGGGAGTATATTGTGTGACTTCATGAAATGAGTTGGGCTGTTAGCCTGGAACTGCGCTGTGAGTTAAGTATTTATTAAGTTTGAATTTGTAATATTTAAATTATAATACTTAAGTTTTTATTATATTTTTATAATTACAAAATATAATACTTTCATTAAGTATAAAATTTTTTTAAGAGAAAGAATTCTATAAATTAAAGGATATTTTGTTTTGTTAAATCTTTTAAATTCGAAATTTTTATTAAATATTATGTTGAGATTTAAAAAATTTTAATAATATTTAAAAATATTAATAAAAATAATGATAAAAAGTTAATAATCAATAACTTTTATACTTAATTTTTTTAATTTTAAAACATGCTTTAAAATTATGACTTTAATTGTCAAATGAAAAAGTTGAGCGAGAAGAGAGATTGATTGGATTATTTGAGTGCAATAGTTGAGACTAAATTATAAAATAAAGAAAAGAAATTTGGGTGGCTTTCGATTCCCGTCTATTTGAATTTAGATTAGAGACAAACAATGTTGAATTTTGATGGACGGTCAGGCGTGTTATATGGAATGGGATTGGGATTTAGATCGACACCTATACTTACTCTAATTTAATTTAATTATTAAATTAGTATATATAATATGTACACATATACGTATATGCATATATCAGTCAATTAAGTAATACAATTGAATTATTCTATTTAAGTAGAACAGAATCAATTTCTTGCCCATGGTAAAGGCTACAAGGGCTATGGCCAACGAGAAATCTTGATCATCATGACAACCCCCTTCTCCACCCTCTTCCACTTCCAATTTATTAATAAATAAAGCAACCAACTGAATATCGCATTCCTGATTCCCCACTGGCCCAGGCCGGATCGGAAACTTGCGAGTCCGCTAAAAACCTAGACTCACATGAGCTAAATTTAATGACTCTTTTGTTTTCTTCTTTGTACGAATTCGCAAACTCACAGGAACTCAATTTTCACGAATCAACATACTTAAAATTTCAAAAATTTTACTTCCAAATGAAGCTACATTTCTTAGTTATGTAATCTGTGAATTTTGATAACAAGAAGAAATAGTTGATGAAGCATTCCTAGTAGTTGTTTATAAAACAATGTGATTCTAAATTTCTAATGTTCTAAAAGTTTTTGAATTCTTACAGATGTCAGTCACTATCCAACCATATGACTAGCTCCATCTATTTCCTTCATTACTATAAAAATATATTACAGTATTTCATATTACATTGCTGCCGTTTAGATACACACTATGAGCTAACCAAGGATCCTGATGGAGGCATAGTCAACTCATAAAGATGCAGGAAATGAGCATGGTATCTGATAAAAAATAAAAAAAAGGCTGCAACTATTAAGGAGAAGCTGGAAATAACAGCAGATTTGGAAGGATGTTCAAATCAAAGGTCTCCTTTAGTACGATACGTAAGTTTGTGGTCACCTGGAATTGGTAACATTAGTCCTTCCTCATTTTCGGTTCCAATTAGTGTACCCACTGGAATCAGTGTTCCGGAAACACAAACTGCTGCTTCAGAGCCATCAAAATCTGTTCCAGAAGTATCAATTCGTCGCCTGGACTTTCTTAGCTCATTCATTAAGGTCTTATCTTTTTGCTGCGGCGGGGTGCAAGTTAATAAAAAGGATCAGATCAATGAGCTTTGACAAATAGATTCACACGGAAGTAAGTTGGCTTGATGAACCTGAGCACTGAAGTGGTGTAATTGGTGCCAGACTTTCTGCAGCTTCAGCTTCTGTAAGAAGTATTGTTGTAGATGCATTTGGTCTACTCGTTCAAAATATTGCATCAATAATTGCCGGCTTGATTATTGCTTTTCAAGCAAACTGGCAATTAGCTCTCATAGTCTTAGCATTGTTACCATTCATAGGACTTTATGGATATGTTGCCATGAAGTTCATGAAATGCTTCAGTGCTGTTTCTAAGGTATGCTCCACATTTCGGTACCCATTTATTTAGTTAATTGTTATTGCTTGTTGATGAAATTATGTAAATGATGGCCGAAAATGTACAAGGAAGCATGTCAAGTTCCAAATGATGCTGTAGGGACTATAAGAACAGTAGCTTCCTTCTGTGCAGAAGAGAAGGTTATGCAATTGTATCAGAAAAAATAAGAAGTCCATGCAAAGGCAGGAATCAAGCAAGGTATGCTGGGTGGGGCAACTTTTGGGCTATCATTCTTGATGGCGTATTCTGTAAATGCTGGCGGTTTTTATGCTGGAGCTCGATTTGTTGAGGCCGGAACAACAACATTTTCAGATGTTTTTCGCGTATGTTCCTTTCAGTTATTGTGAAATACTTAATGAAAAATAAAAGAATACTTATTTCTTTCTCGCTATTGACTCTTTGGCATTTTTCTCGATTGTAGGTTTTCTTTGCTCTCACATGGCGACCATTAAGATTTCTCAATCAGGCTTTTTGGCTCCGGATGCCAGTAAGGCACAGAGCGCTGTTGCTTACGTATTTGTAATTCTTGACAGGAAATCAGAAGTAGACTCTAGTGATGAGTCTGGAATGACAGTAGAAAACATCAAGGGAGAAATTGAGTTTCATCATGTTAGTTTTAAGTATCGAACAAGACCTGACGTTTAAATCTTCAGAGGTCTTTGCTTGGCTATTCGTTCTGGCAAGGTAAATTGATGTTTGTTTCTTACATGCACAAGCATATTAGTACAACTCCAAAAATAATCAACTATACGTATGAATTCAATTTATCAGTCACTTGCTCCGGTTGGACTAAGTAGGAGCGGAAAACCAACAGTAATCTCATTACTGCAGAGATTTTACGATCCTGATTCAGGCCATATTACTCTGGACGGAATCGACATCCAATAGGTACAAATAAAGTGGTTAAGGCAACAAATAGGATTGGTGAGCCAAGAGCCTGTGCTATTCAATGACACTATACGAGCCAACATTGCATATGGTAAGGAAGGAAATGCAACGGAGGCAAAGATTTTGGGTGCAGTGGAATTGGCAAATGCCCACCAGTTCATTAGCACCCAAAGCAGGTTAGGTGGAATTGCAGGGATATGACACAATGGTGGGGGAGAGGGGGATCCAATCGTCTGGTGGACAGAAGCAAAGGGTGAAGGTTGCAAGAGCAATAGTGAAGGCTCCGAAAATGTTAATTTTAGATGAAGCAACCAGTGCATTTGATGCAGAATCTGAACGAGTAGTTCAAGATGCGTTGGATCGAGTTATGGTTGGTCGAACCACGGTGGTGATAGCTCGCCGATTATCCACAATTAGTAGTGCTGATGTAATTGCTGTGGCTAAAAATGGTGTGATTACTGAGAAAGGCATGCATGAAACATTGGTGACTATAAAGAATGGTATTTATGCTTCCTCGGTAGCTACAGACAAGTGCTTCAGCCTACTGATCCTGCACTGAATATTTCCTACGCTCTAATTACGTTTTCGGTAGCTTTGTTTTTATCTGTAATCTGGTCTGCTTGATTTGGAGGCAATAAAAGTAGAGTTGTCATGGTCTATGGTATTAGCAACTTAATTACATTTTGTGCGTAGAAAAAGATTTTCGTAAAAATGAATTTGATGTTGATAAATTCCTAATTTCTTGATTTGAAAATTCAGTAGTTGAACCTGTTAAGAATGTGCTTGACACTGATTGGATTGGTGGGGGGTTTAAATTGTGAAAGCAGCAGATGGATATTTGCAGTACTGCGTATATGTAATCGAATGGAAATTAGGAAGAAGCAAGAGAAACATAAATTTTATGCTGCAGCAGAGTTAGAAAATAAAATATATGCAAGCCCATAGCCACAGCTTCATTTATTTGTTCAGCTTGCTTGGACGATGCTTTATTAGAAATCGGACATGAATTAAAGTTAAATGTTCATAATTAAATGAGCTGATCATCATCATCATAACTTGTAGATATGATGACTACAACATAGTTGGGTCCAACAACTAAACATATCTTGTGTGTGGGAAGACATTCTCCGAGAAGATAAATAAGTAGCGAGAGTAAAATTTAAAAATACCAAGTATGTTTGATTGCAGAAAAAAAAATCGGAAAGGGAAGAAATCATCAAAAGAATGAAAATTTTTTTGTTTGATGGGAGGAATGGAGGGAGAAGAAAGAGGATTTATAGGAATCCATATTCTCTCAAAACGTGGAATGTGGATTCTTCTCCTAAGGGTAAGGAATCCTCAATTCAACCCCTCCAAATGATAAAATTTTAATTATATATTTATTATAGGAATTATTAAGATTTAAAAATAAAAATAATAGATAATTAAAATTCTTAATTTATTAATAAATATTAATAAATTTATAAACCTAAATAAAAAATAATATATTCCTTTCATAACTCATTTTATGTGGTACAAATTAGATAATAGAAAACTCTTTTATTTCTTTTCTTATGTTATTCTCCTCCCTCTTTACTCTTTCCTTTTCCTTTTCATTCTAATTCTACTTCAAAACAAACGTAGCCTCAGCTTATTATGATGATGTATGGATGTACAGCGAAGCCTAGTTTAGGAAGTGAGAAAGTCTACAGATAGCCACTAAAATGGAAAATGACACATTATTTTGATCATGAAACATAAGAGTATGCATTATAATTTGTGGTGAGACTATCAATGAACCAAAGATCTGTTTTTCTGGAAATGAAAAAAAGTGACTGATTAAACGATTTTGATTGGGTGATTTCGAGTGGGGGTCAATAATTGAGACTAAATTAATTCATGAAGAGGAGGGCTTGGCCTGTGACATTGAAACAAACGTTGGTTTTGGCTTTGGCTTTGGCTTTTGTACAAACAAAATAAAATGAGCTGTTTTAGTAGGAATCGTGCATATTGTTTTATTTCAATCAAAATGAATGACAAATGAGATTCAGACTACTGTCAGGTTCAGGGTCCACGTACGTTCACTTTCTGCATGGTCTGCAGCTTTCTTAATTTTCTGTTTTTGTGGTTGGGTTTATTAACGATGAACAACTTGGACTTTGAAAGCAACCTCTTCCATTTCTTACTCCATATCGTTTTTTGCAAGAAAACACAGCCAGCTGCCACATATATTGTAGTCCTTGCGCTGCTCGCTCTTGGAAGTGGGCGATGCCTTTACTCGTTGGAAAATTTATCAAAAACTGTCAACTTCTGATGATGTGCAGTGCAGTAAAGTCTTCAGGTAGCCAGTAAAGATGGAGAATGACACCCCACACCAGTAATTACCAACCTTGCATCATACATATGACGTTTGCAATCTTTCCCATCAATAAATATATGAAAAAAAAGAAAAAAAAAGATCACAGATATATATAAAGAAAGTGATACTGATTTTGTCTTGATGCAATAATTGAGAATAAAATATTCAAAATGAGTTGTCATCTTACACTACATTCAATAAAATCACACAATTTTTAAAATTATTTTTGTTGTTTTTTCTTAATATTTTATTATATTTCTTACCTTTTTTTTTTTTTCACGTAATTGAGAATTGTAATTTAAAAAAAGAAATTGAAAAAAATTAGAACTGTGGATGAAAACTTTTAAGACTTTTACGTGGAAAGACTTGGAAAATGTTAAGGTATGATCCTGGAAGACAAACAAAATGGAAATTGGCGTACTACAAGAAAAGAAAAGAAAAGAAGAGGGGAAAGATGGATTTGTTGATTGAATATTGTCTTTACATTGAGACCACTTGTTAAAAATTATGTTTCCCACTCAGTCGACCACCATCACATTGAATTAACACCGTTTGGGGAAAGTCATTAATGCTATGCTGCCCATTTGTCTAGTACAACAATTTTTTTTTTTTTTTTTAAATTTTAATTTTAGAGGAGAGGGGTATGCGTTCTTTTCTTTATGTTGAAACTGTCCAATACTAGTTAAGAGTATATTAAAGTATGCTCAATTATGGACTATCAAGTAAAAGGAAAGGACGACAGTTGCACTTCCAATTTAGCTGCCACTATTGGTCGGCTGCATATTTTGGTAAGATTCTACCAAAAGACTGAGACAATGACTGAACAGCTGGAAGTGCGGCGACATAGTTAAAAAAGTGAATATGACTAAAATTTAAAATCAGTGATAAACCACGCAGTGGGGCTATGCCATCGTCTATAAATTAAACCAGAGAAGCCATGCAGAAAGTAACATGCAGAAATCCTTGATTGATATTCTCACATTCAGAAACTCTACTGAAGCCCTTAATTCCAGGCTCCAAAGGAATTTTAAGTATATATCATTATTGATCTTCGGTGAGATAATTAACATTTGTAGATCATATAGATGCATGTTTCTTCTTATCTTGCAGCAGGGAGTTAATGCTACATGATATTAATGTAGGCAACATGAGCAAGGAGAAGGATTTGGCATTGGATGGACAAATAAACACAGAGCAGGTAACGGCATCAACAAGCACTTTTCCTGTAGAAGATCGGTCAAATGAAAAACCATACAGCCTCCAAGTACTTTCAGACAAACAAAGAAAGGAGAAAGAAGCAAGTAGTAGTACTAAAACACTGCCATTTTACAAGCTATTCTCCTTTGCTGACGCCACTGATATTCTGCTAATGGCTGTGGGCACAATTGCTGCTGCTGCATTCGGATTCTCTCATCCCTTCCAGACTATATTCTTTGGAAATTTGATCAACGCATTTGGAGAAAATGCCAGTGTTCAACAAATGTTTCGTGAAGTCTCAAAGGTATTTTGAAACTTTATTTCTTATAATTACTCATCTCTCTCTCTCTCTCTCTCTCTCTCTCTCTCTCTCTCTCTCTCTATATATATATATATATACATATATCCAAGCAGCAAGCTAAAAATATAAAGATAATTGATTTGTTATATCCTCAGGTGTCTCTACAGTACGTATATTTTGCTACGGCGATCTATATGGCGGCATTTCTCCGTAAGTATATCTGACTTCTTCCTCGGAGATATAGATAGGAGATAATGTGTGTGTGTGGTTGAGGGGGGAGGGGGGTTGTGTGGGGTGGTGGTGTCTGAGTATGTGCACACAATAAGAGCTCTCTTGCTTAATAGAAACTAAGATATCTTCCATCTTTGCTAAAAACCAGAGGTTAGTTGCTGGATTGTCACTGGAGAGCGACAAGCAGCACGAATAAGAGGTATATACCTGAAGACGATGTTGAGGCAAGATATTGGGTTCTATGATATGGAAACTCACACCGGAGAAATTATTCAAAGGATGTCAGGTGATACCGTACTTATTCAAGATGCCATGGGGGAGAAGGTATTATTCATGTACCGTGAAAGCCTTAAATTTGTCATCCCTTCATCTAAGGAGTTCAATTCGATAATTTTTTTATTTTCTATTTTTTTTTTCTTGACGTAGGTTGGGAAGCTCATACAGCTAATAGCAACATTTATTGGAGGCTTTGTTATTGCATTTACCAGGGGATGGTTTCTCACCCTTGTCATGTTATCTTGTGTTCCACCACTTGCATTTGGTGGTGCTGTTACGTCTATCTTCATGACAAAGCTTGCTTGCCGAGGTCAAACCGCTTACTCAGATGCAGCAACTGTAGCAGAGCAGACGATTGGCGCAATCAGAACTGTACCAACACTTTCCATCAACACAACTACATAAATTTTTACTTTACTTTATTGCAGAATTATATTAAATCTTGGTGGCATCTGTCAATACAGGTTGCATCATTTACTGGGGAGAAACAAGCTACAAGAAAATACAATGATTCTTTAACTAAAGCATACAAATCAGGTGTTCAAGAAGGCTTGGCTGCCGGTTTGGGTTTTGGCACTTTCGACGTTGTTATAGACTGCAGTTACGCATTGGCTGTTTGGTTTGGTGGGAAATTGATACTAGAGAACGGATACACAGGAGGAGATGTCATTATTGTACTTTTTTCCATACTTACTGGATCCTTGTAAGTTTGTTATGTCACAGATTTTTTGTTGTTTAAAATTGAAAGGACGCTCAATTTACATTTATAATTGTTTTAAGAGATTAAGATTCTCAAATTTCTGTTGTAGGTTTATTTTGTTTTATTTCTTTCAGGTCTTTGGGACAGGCATCTCCATGCATCAGTGCAATTGCAGCGGGAAAGGCCGCAGCATATAAATTGTTTGAGGCAATTAATCGGAAGCCGCTGATAGATGCTTATGACGCAAATGGATTGGAAGTCGATGATATTCGTGGAGACATTGAATTAAAAGATGTTTATTTCAGCTATCCATCAAGATCACATGAACAAATATTCCATGGATTCTCCCTCTTTATACCAAGTGGAATGACTGCTGCTTTGGTTGGACAGAGTGGAAGTGGAAAATCAACGGTAATCAGTTTAATTGAGAGATTTTATGATCCTCAGGCTGGTGAAGTTCTCATCGATGGCTTTAATCTGAAAGACTTCAAGCTTAAATGGATTAGACAGAAAATAGGCCTTGTGAGCCAGGAACCTGTGTTATTCACTTCCAGCATTAAAGATAACATTGCCTACGGAAAAGATGGTGCTACTGTTGAGGAAATCAAGGCTGCTGCTGAACTTGCGAGTGCGGCGAAGTTCATAGATAAGCTGCCTCAGGTTTTTTCTTTTCAGCGTTGCATTTTCAGGTGTAAAGCAAACAATAATTTCTCCCCGGTCAACTTAACATTTTCTTGTGTTTTATGTATGCAGGGACTTGACACGATGGTAGGGGAGCATGGAACTCAGTTATCTGGCGGGCAAAAGCAGAGGATAGCCATAGCTAGAGCAATTCTCAAAGACCCGAGAATCCTACTTCTAGATGAAGCTACAAGCGCTCTTGATGCCGAATCTGAAAGAGTGGTGCAAGAGGCATTGGAAAAAATCATGATTAACCGAACTACGGTCATTGTAGCCCATCGTTTGAGTACAGTGAGGAATGCTGATATGATTGCTGTTATTCATCGAGGAAAACTTGTAGAGAATGGTACAACTTTCATTGATTCCCTAGTTTTTTATCTCTTGCTTTTCCCCTAATTTTCAGTGCCACTTTTGAAGAATAAACTCCCATTTTTTCAGAAACTATATGCTTATTTCTTTGCCATGATTCCCTAAAGGCAAAAAATCAATTCTGAATTCTTACAAATTTTCGTATTCCTTTAATTTCGCCACCAGGGAGACACTCTGAGCTAACGAAGGATCCTGATGGAGCATATAGTCAGCTCATTAAGATGCAAGAAATGAGCAGAGTGTCGAAGCAAAATGTCGTAACAGAACAGGACCGGCCGGAAGTAGCGTTGGATTCTGGAAGGAGTTCTAGCCATAGGTCTCCTTCGCTACAATACACAAGTTGGAGGTCACCTGGAATTGGCAACTGTAGTCCCCACTCATTTTCAGTTCCATTTAGTTCGCCAACTGGAATAAATATTCTGGCAACACAACCTGCAGAACCATATGCTTCAGAGAAATCACAGCCACATACGAAAGTGCCACTTTCTCGCCTAGCCATTCTTAACAAGCCAGAGATCCCAATCTTACTGCTAGGCATAATTGCTGCTGGGATTGCGGGTGTATCATTGCCTTTTACAGGAATCGTAATTTCCGGTGCAGTGAAATCTTTTTTTAAGCCAGCTGAAGAACTCCGCAAAGATACCAGATTTTGGTCTCTGATGTACATTATTCTAGGCATGACATGTTTGTTGGCTCAATCATTGAAGTCATATTTTTTGGCCATGGCGGGGTGCAAGTTAATAAAAAGGATCAGATCAATGTGTTTTGATAAAGTGATTCACACGGAAATAAGTTGGTTTGATGAACCTGAACATTCAAGTGGTATGATCGGTGCAAGACTTTCAGTAGATTCAGCTTCCGTCAGAAGAATTGTCGGAGATGCACTTGGTTTGATTGTTCAAAATATTGCAGCTATAATTGCCTGCTTGGTTATTGCTTTTCAAGCAAACTGGCAAATAGCTCTCACAGTCTTTTCATTATTACCACTTGTAGCACTTGGCGGATATCTTCATATGAAGTTCCAAGCAGGCTTCAGTGCTGATTCTAAGGTATGCTCCACATTTCGGTACTTATTCATTTAGTTTAATTCCTATTGATTGTGGATTGAATTATGTAAATAATTGCAGAAAATGTATGAGGAAGCCAGTCAAGTTGCAAATGATGCTGTAGGGAGTATAAGAACAGTAGCTTCTTTCTGTGCAGAAGAGAAGGTTATGGATTTGTACCAGAAAAAATGCGAAGTGCCGTTGAAGGCAGGAATCAAGCAAGGTTTGCTGGGTGGGGCTGCTTTTGGACTTTCGGTTTCAATGCTGTATTATACAGTTGCTGCCTCTTTTTATGCTGGAGCTCGGTTTGTTGAGGCTGGCACAACAACATTTTCCGATGTTTTTCGGGTACGCTCTTTCGTCTCATTGGTGACATCCAAAATTTCTCTCCCACCAGTTTCTTAATGAAAAAGAAAAATTGTTATTTCTTTCTCCTACCAGTTTCTTAATGAAAAAGAAAAATTGTTATTTCTTTCTCCTAATTTGCAGGTTTTCTTTGCTCTGACAACGGCAACCACTGGTATTTCTCAATCAGGCTTTTTTTCTCCCGATGCCAGTAATGCACAGAGTGCTGTTGCTTCTGTATTTGCAATTCTTGACCGAAAATCAGAAATTGACTCTAGTAATGAGTCGGGAATGACAATTGAAAACATTAAGGGAGAAATTGAGTTTCATCATGTTAGTTTCAAGTATCCAACAAGACCTGACGTTCAAATCTTCAGAGATCTTCGCTTGGCTATTCGTTCTGGAAAGGTAAATTGATGTTTGTTTCTTACATGCACAAGCATATTAGTTCAACCCAAAAATAATTAACTGTATGTATGAATTCAATTCATCAGACAGTTGCTCTGGTTGGAGAAAGTGGGTGCGGAAAATCAACAGTAATTTCATTGCTGCAAAGATTTTACGATCCTAATTCAGGTCACATTACACTGGACGGAATCGAAATCCAAAAGTTACAAATAAAGTGGTTAAGGCAACAAATGGGATTGGTGAGCCAAGAGCCTGTGCTATTCAATGACACTATACGAGCCAACATTGCATATGGTAAGGAAGGAAATGCAACGGAGTCAGAGATTGTGGGTGCAGCAGAATTGGCAAATGCCCACGAGTTCATTAGCAGCTTAAAGCAGGTTGGAGGTTGAAAGCTGTTTAATACTGGGAATATTTGGCTTATATTTTCATCATTTGGTGACAATTCATGTTGTGGAATTGCAGGGATATGACACAACAGTGGGGGAGAGAGGGATCCAATTGTCCGGTGGACAGAAGCAAAGGGTGGCGGTTGCACGAGCTATAGTGAAGGCTCCGAAAATATTACTTCTAGATGAAGCAACCAGTGCACTTGATGCAGAATCTGAACGAGTTGTTCAAGATGCGTTGGATCGAGTTATGGTTGGTCGAACCACGGTGGTGATAGCTCACCGATTATCCACAATTAGAAGTGCTGATGTAATTGCTGTGGTTAGAAATGGTGTGATTGCTGAGAAAGGAAAGCATGAAACGTTGGTGAACATAAAGGATGGTATTTATGCTTCCTTGGTAGCACTACAGACAAGTGCTTCAGCCTAGTGATCCTGGATTCCAAATTCTTATGCTCTAATTACTTTTTCGGTGGCCTTGTTTGTGTTTGCAATCTCATCTGATTGATCTGGAGACAATAAAAATAAGAGAGTTGTCTATGCTCTACGGTATTAGTAATTTAATAGCATTTTGTTTGCAGAAAAAGATTTTCGTGAAAAGGCATTTGCTAATTTCTTGATTTGAAAATTCAGTAGTTGAACCTGTTAAGAATGTGCTTGATACTGATTGGATTGGTGGGGTTTAAATGATGAAAGCCGCAGATGGGCATTGGCAATACTGCATAAATGTAATCGAATGGAAATTAGGAAGGAGTAACAGGCTGCAGCAGAATTAGCAAAATATGTACAAGCCCATAGCCACAGCTTAATTTATCTGCCCAGCTTGCTCGGACGATGCATTAATGGAAATTAAACATGAATTAAGTTAATATTCATACTCTAGTCAATAAGTGAAATCAAATTAAATGAGCTGGTCATCATCCTGACTTGTAGATACGATGAATACAAAGTTGTTGGGGGTCCAACGACTAAAAATATATCTTATTATATTTTCACATAATTCCTAAGCTTTAATTGACTGAAAGTAAATGTGTTCTTGACTTGTAAAATTTGGACGGATTGTGTGTCCACAAACCAGTATCTTTTCTGGATTACATTGACGTCTCGTGTGTAGGAAGACATTCTCCAAAAAGAGAATTTATCAAGTAGCAAGCGATAAAATTTAAAAATATCAGGTATGTTTGATTGGAGGAAAGAAAAAATGGAAATAAAGTGAATCATCAAAAGAATGTGAACTCCTTTGATTGATCCCGGGAGTGGAGTGGAGGGAGGAAAAGAAATAGAGAGAGAAAAGAGGATTTTTAGTGAATTTTTATTCTCTCAAATTGAAGGACGAGAATTTCTGAAGCAAGAGTAAGGAATCCTTATTCCAACTCTTCTAAATAATAAAATTTTAATTATATATTTATTATAATAATTACTAAAATTTAGAAATAATAAATAATTAAAATTTATTAATAAATATTAATAAATTTATGAGCAGTGAATATTTTTACCTAAATAAAAAAAAAATCTATTCCTTTCATAACTCATTTTATGTGATACAAACTAGATAATAGAAAACTATTTTATTTGTTTTCTTATGTTATTCTCCTCCCTCTTTACTCTTTCCTTTTCCTTTTCATTCTAATTCTACTTCAAAACAAACGTAGCCTCAGCTTATTATGATGATGTATGGATGTACAGCGAAACCTATTTTAGTAAGTGAGAAAGTCTACAGATAGCCACTAAAATGGAAAATGACACATCATTTTGATCATGAAACATAAGAGTGTGTATTATAATTTGCAGTGAGACTATCAATGAACCAAAGTGCTGTTTTGCTGGAAATGAAAAAAGTGACTGATTAAATGATTTTGATCTGGTGATTTCGAGTGGAGGTCAATAATTGAGACTAAATTAATTCATGAAAAGGAGGGCGTGGCCTATGACATTGAAACAAACGTTGGTTTTGGCTTTTGTACAAACTAAATAAAATGAGCGAACCCCCACACCCCCCCCCCCCCCCTCCCTTACAATACAATAAGTTTAGTAGGAATCGTGCATATTGTCTTATTTCATTCAAAAAGAATGAGAATGAGATTCAGACTACGTTCAGGTTCAGGTTCTCCGTACGCTTCACTTTCTGCATGGTCTGCAGCTTTCTTAACTTTCTGTTTTTGCGCTTTTGGTTTTTCCATGCATAGTGGATGGGTTCATTAACGATGAACAACTTGGACTTTGAAAGCAACCTCTTTCATTTCTTACTCCATATCGTTTTTTGCATGAAAACACAGCCAGCAGCCACATATCTTATAGTCCTTGTGCTGCTCGCTCTTGGAAGTGGGAGATGCCTTTACTCGTTGGAAAATTTATTAAAAACTGTCAACTTCTGATGATGTGCAGTGCAGCAAAGTCTTGAGGTAGCCAGTAAGATGGAGAATGACACCCCACACCAGTAATTACCAACCTTGCATCACACATATGACGTTTGCAATCTTTACCATCAACAAATAGATGAAAAGAAAAAAAAAAAAAAGATCACAGATATATATAAAGAAAGTGATAATGATTTTGTCTTGATGCAATAATTGAGACTAAAATATTCAAAATGAGTTCTCATCTTACACCACATTCAATAAAATCACACAATTTTTAAGAATATTTTTGTTGTTTTTTCTAATATTTTATTATATTTCTTAACATTTTTTCACACCTATATTGAGAATTGTAATTAAAAAAAAAATTTGAAAAAAATTAGAACTGTGGATGAAAACTTTTAAGACTTTTACGTGGAAAGACTTGGAAAATGATAAGGTATAATCCTGGAAGACAAACAAAATGGAAATTGGCCGACTACAAGAAAAGAAAAGAAAAGAAGAGGGGAGAGATGGATTTGTTGATTGAATATTGTCTTTGCATTGACGCCACTCGGTTAAAAATTATGTTTCCTACTCAATCGATCACCGTCACATTGAATTAACACCGTTTGGGGAAAGTCATTAATGCTATGCTGCCCATTTGTCTAGTACAATAATTTCATCTTTATTTCAAAAAAAAATTTTAATTTTAGAAGAGATGGACATGCTTTCTTTCTTTATGTTGAAACTGTCCAATAACAGTTAAAAAGTATATAAAAGTATGCTCAATTATGGACTATCAAGTAAAAGGAAAGGACGAAAGCTGCAGTTCCAATTTAGCTGCCACGATTGTTTGGCTGCATATTTTGGTAAGATTCTACCAAAAGACTGAGACAATGACTGAACGCTGGAAGTGCGTCGACATAGTTAAGAAAGTGAATATGACTAAAATTTAAAATCAGTGATAAACCAAGCAGTGGGGCTATGTCATCGTCTATAAATTAAACCAGAGAAGCCATGCAGGAAGTAGCTCGCAGAAATCCTTGATTGATATTCCCAGATAAATATTACAGAAACTCCATTGAAGCCCTTAATTCCAGACTCCAAAGGAATTTAAGTATATATCATTATTGATCTTCGGTGAGATAATTAACATTTGTAGATCATATAGATGTACATTTCTTCTTAGCCGTCAATTTTGAAATAAAACATTCAATCCCGTAATTTATTAACTATTTTTAAAGTGGTATCCTGCCCATTGTACTTTCTAGTATTTTTAAGCTCAGTTTTTTTTAAAAAAAAAAATTGAGCATTTAATCTCATAATTCATAACTTCACTATTTTGACATTTTAGCCCGCAACTCTTCATTTCTGGCTTTGCCCCCTTATGCTCACTTTCTTCCTTTGTTCTTGAGCATCCTCTAATCTCCAATTCTCCCTTTTTCAAAATTTTACCATTTTATTTTTTCATTCTATTCCTATTATGCTTATTTTTATTCACATTGCAATGAAAATTTGGTAATAATGTTGCATGAAAACTTGCTACATGCTTTTGATTTTTGGTGAGTTAAAACATTTCTAGATCATATTTCTTGCTAACAGTCGAGGAAGGAGTCTGATTTGGATGGAGAAATAAACAGGGAGCAGGTCACAGCTTCAACATGGTCTTTTCCGGTAGGGGAGTCAAATGAAAAACCTGAAAGCCTTACAGGATTCACAAACACTGCCATTTTGCAAGCTATTCTCCTTTGCTGACTCCATTGATATCCCGTTAATTACTTTGGGCACAAATTCTGCTGTTGGAAATGGATTCCGTCACCCCCTCAATATGCCATGGGGGAGAGGGTATTATTCATGTATGTCAAAATTGAGTCCACATTCATCCGTTTATCTAATTACCTTTTAACTTTTGAGTTTACTAACTTTAAACACAGATGGGTCTGGAAACCAATGCGTGATAACCCAACTTCAATCCTTGGTGCAAAATGTCAGGAGCAATCTCTCTCAAAATTGGGAGTGGACAAGTGGACATGATCCAATATGGATTCAGACTGATACTCGGTCAGGTTTGATTTTATTGATGTGCCCACTCCAGAGTCCAGATGATCATAACCAAACAAGCTCAGCCAGCCTCAGGCAGGCTCATGGGGCCATTCTACAATATGGGCTAGTATTACTAAACTAACTCAACCAATCACCTTAGTACACCCTCATCTATGCGAAAATAAAATTAATAAAAATGTCCACGTAAAAGTCATGGCTGCAAGTGGATGATGAGGACATGGCAGAAGTTGCATGAAAATGAAATCCTTGTTGACAATTACGTGGTTAAAATGCATACATGTCATGGTTATTCTAGTTTATAGGATTATGATAAGCTGACCATCCGGAGGGATTATCCTAGAAATATGCCTGTGTTATTTGTGGAAACAACTCAATCAAATCCAACATTTTTCTCATGTCACTGTCAAACATTGCTCCTTCAAATACAACAACTACATAATACAAACAGAGTGTTTGTTATAAATTTTACATTGATCGAATACTATGTTATTCTGTAATTAAACAAGAATGTCATTGGATATATCGTCTTAATTTCTAAATCCAAACAACATAGTCCATTTATTAGTATATATCTTCTCCAATTTTCGTATGTGGCTATATTATATTAGTAATATACGAATCCCAGCTTTGTTTTTTGGGTTTTTCATGGTGGGTGAGGGTGAATGATTAGCTTTGGACTTTTAAAGAACTCAGCATCTGTGTTCTCTTTCTGCCATTTATGATTGGCAACGACAAGGGTTTGGATGAAGAAATAAACACAGTGCAAGTCACAGCATCCACAATACACTTCCCAATGGCAGAGTCAAAGGAAAGTCATGAAAAAGGCCAGCAAGGTTCAAAAAAAACAAAGGAGAAAGAAGAAAATACTAACCCCAAAACGCTGCCATATTACAAGCTTTACGCTTTTGCTGACTTTACCGATATTCTGTTAATTATTGTGGGCACAATTGCTTCTCTTGGAAGTGGGATGTCTTCACCTCTCATGTCTTTACTTGTTGGAAATTTAGTAACTGCATTTGGAGAACATGACAACATTAATGAAGTAGTTCGTGAAGTCTCAAAGGTATTCTGGTCATTCATTTCCTTTAATTACTCATCTAACTTAACAGAATGTTCTGTTATTATTGGATTTACTTCTAAAGATACTGATTTCTTATGTCCTCAGGTGTCTCTTGCCTTTGTATACCTGGCTATAGGGTCTGGTGTCGCGGGATTTCTCCGTAAGTATATCTATCAAGCTAGGAAAAAATTAGTTTGAATAAAAGAGCTGTTTGGCTTATTAGAAACTGAGATATCTATCTCTGATATATACCAGAGGTAGCCTGCTGGATTGTCACCGGAGAGCGGCAAGCAGCACGGATAAGAAGGTTATATTTGAAGGCGATATTGAGGCAAGATATTGGTTTCTACGATATGGAATCTCACACTGGAGAAATTATTAAAAGGATGTCAGGTGATACTATAATTATTCAAGATGCCTTGGGGGAGAAGGTACCTTATGTACTACAAATTCCATATATTTAAAAGGAGTTTACATGTTTTCTTACTTAATTAGATTTTTTTTTTTCACTCTTAATGCAGGTTGGAAAGCTCATACAGCTAGTGTCAACATTCATTGGAAGTTTTGCCGTTGCATTTTTCCGGGGATGGCATCTCACCCTTGTCCTATTAACTTTTATTCCGGCTCTTGTAATCTCTGGTGCAATTATGACAACTTTCATAACAAAGCTGGCATCTAGAGGACAAACTGCTCATTCCGTTGCTGCAACTATAGCAGAGCAGACAATTGGAGCAATCAGAACTGTATTTACACTTGCCATGAACACAATGCTAGTAATTTAACTTTATTTCAGAATTATCATCTTAACAGCCACTGACAACACAGGTTGCGTCATTTACTGGGGAGAAGCAAGCTGCGGCTAAATACAATGAGTCTTTAACTGACGCTTATGAATCAGGCGTGAAAGAAGGCTTGGCTGCAGGTTTGGGTTTTGGCACCGTTGACTTTTTAACAAATAGCAGTTATTCGTTGGCTACATGGTTTGGTGGAAAATTGGTACTTGAGAAAGGATACTCAGGGGGAGATGTCGTTAGTGTAATTTTTGCTGTAATAGCTGGATCCATGTAAGTTTTGCACTGTTTTGGACTTTTTGTTGCATTGAATTTTTCCAAACTCATATTTGGATAAAAAGAAAATTAATTGTTGATGTTCTGGAAAAGGTTAAGGTTCTAAATTTTGCTCACCAGGCTTTTGTTTTATTTTCCAGGTGTCTAGGAACGGCATCTCCTTGTATTAGTGCATTGGCTGCTGGAAAAGCTGCAGGATATAAATTGTTTGAGGCAATAGAAAGAAAGCCACAGATAGATGCTTTTGACATCAATGGAGTGAAATTAGATGATATTCACGGAGACATAGAATTAAAAGATATTCATTTCAGCTATCCGTCAAGACCACATGAACAAATATTAAATGGATTCTCCCTTTCTGTACCTAGTGGAGTGACCGCAGCTTTGGTTGGACAGAGTGGAAGTGGAAAATCAACAGTCATCAGTTTAATTGAGAGATTTTATGATCCTCAGGCTGGTGAAGTTCTTATTGATGGCATTAATCTCAAAGACTTCCAGCTTAAATGGATTAGACAGAAAATAGGTCTTGTCAGCCAGGAACCTGTGTTATTCTCTTCCAGCATTAAAGATAATATTGCTTATGGAAAGGATGGTGCTACTATTGAGGAAATCATTACTGCTTCTGAACTTGCCAATGCGGCAAATTTCATTGATAAACTGCCTCAGGTTTTTATTATTCAGCTTTTACAGATGTATAACAAACAACACTTTCTACCTTGTTTATATATCCTTTTTTTATGTATGCAGGGATTGGAGACAATGGTAGGGGAGCATGGCACTCAGTTATCTGGTGGGCAAAAGCAGAGAATAGCCATAGCTAGAGCAATTCTCAAGGACCCTAGAATTTTGCTTCTAGATGAAGCTACAAGCGCTCTTGATGCTGAATCTGAGAGAGTGGTGCAAGAGGCATTGGACAAAATCAAGATCAACCGAACTACCGTCATTGTAGCCCATCGTCTGAAAACTGTGAGGAATGCTGATATGATTGCTGTCATTCATCGAGGAAAACTTGTTGAGAAAGGTACTACCTTTTCTTATACCATCATTTTCTATCTGTCGATTTCCACTAGATGAGCTCTAATATTTGTTGCATTACATTTTACCAAACAGGTATACATTCTGAGCTAACCAAGGATCCTAATGGAGCATATAGCCAACTCGTAAAGATGCAGGAAATGACCATGGTATACGGAAAAAAAGATAAAAAGGTTGTACCTGAAAAGGAGAAATTAGAAATAACAGCAGATTCAGGAGGACCTTCGATCCAAAATTCTCCTTTACTAAGATACATAAGTTTGGGGTCACCTGGAATTAGGAACATTAGTCCTCACTCATTTTCTGTTTCATTTAGTGTATCCACCGAAATCAGTGTTCGAGAAACATCACATGCTGCGTCAGAGCCATCAAAATCTGCTCCAGAAGTGTCACTTCGTCGCCTGGCCTTTCTTAACAAGCCGGAGACCCCATTCTTACTGCTAGGCGCAATTGCTGCTGGAGTTGCTGGTGTAACATTACCACTTTTGGGAATCCTATTTTCCAGTGCAATAGAATCTTTTTTTGAGCCAGCAGAAGAACTCCGCCAGGATACCAGATTTTGGTCTTTGATGTACCTTTCTCTAGGTGTAACAAGTTTATTGGCTCATTCATCAAAGTCGTATTATTTTTCTGTGGCCGGGTGCAAGTTAATAAAAAGGATCAGATCAATGTGCTTTGACAAAGTGATTCACATGGAAGTAAGTTGGTTTGATGAACCTGAGCACCGAAGTGGTGTAATCGGTGCAAGACTTTCTGCAGATTCTGCTTCTGTCCGAAATATTGTTGGAGATGCACTTGGTTTAGTTGTTCAAAATGTTGCAGCTCTAATTGCTGGCGTGATTATTGCTTTTCAAGCAAACTGGCAATTAGCTCTCATAGTCTTTGTATTGTTACCCCTTGTAGGACTTAATGGATATGCTGTTCTGAAGTTCATGAAAGGCTTCAGTGCTGATTCTAAGGTATCCTCCGCGTTTCACTACCTATTCATATGGTTAAATTCTTATTGATTGTTGATGAAATTACGTAAATGATGGCAGAAAATGTACGAGGAAGCAAGTCAAGTTGCAAATGATGCTGTAGGGAGTTTAAGAACGGTTGCTTCTTTCTGTGCTGAAGAGAAGGTCATGGAATTGTATCAGAAAAAATGTGAGGTCCCTATGAAGGCGGGAATCAAGCTAGCTATGATGGGTGGAGCGGCCTTTGGACTGTCATTATTGATGCTGTATTGTGTGTATGCTGTCAGCTTTTATGCGGGAGCCCGATTTGTTGAGGCTGGAAAAACAACATTTTCAGATGTTTTTCTTGTATGTTCCTTAATCGAATGGTGGCATTCATAATTTCCATGCCACCAGCTACTTACTGAAAAAGAAAAAAGCATATTTATTTTCTCAGTGTTTATTCAATTGCCGTTCTCTTAATTTTCAGGTTTTCTTTTCTCTCACGTTGGCAACCGTCGCCATTATTCAGTCAGGATTTTTTGCTCCTGATGTCAGTAAAGCACGGAGTGCTGTTGCTTCTGTATTTGCAATTCTTGACCGAAAATCAAAAATTGACTCTAGTGACGAGTCCGGAATAACAGTGGAAGACAGTAAGGGGGAAATTGAGTTTCATCATGTAAGTTTTAATTATCCAACTAGACCTGATATTCAAATCTTCAGAGACCTTTGCTTGGTTATTCCTTCTGGCAAGGTAAATTTGTGTTTGTTTCTTTCATGCGCAAGCATATTAGTAGCAGTCCAGAAATAATTAACTAGATATATGAATTCAATTTTATCAGACAGTTGCTCTGGTTGGAGAAAGTGGGAGTGGAAAATCAACAGTAATGTCATTGCTGCAGAGATTTTACGATCCTGATTCAGGTCATATTACGTTGGACGGAATCGAATTCCAAAAGGTACAAATAAAGTGGTTAAGGCAACAAATGGGATTGGTGAGCCAAGAGCCTGTGCTATTCAATGACACTGTACGGGCCAACATTGCATATGGTAAGGAAGGAAATGCTACGGAGGCAGAAATTTTGGGTGCAGCAGAATTGGCAAATGCCCACGAGTTTATTAGCAGCTTAGAACAGGTCAGAGCACTATAATCGCAAATTACACCGAAAATTTCGGCTTCATCATTTGATGATCATTCAAGTTGTAAATTGCAGGGATACGACACAATGGTGGGGGAGAGAGGGGTCCAATTATCCGGGGGACAGAAACAAAGGGTGGCAATTGCAAGGGCAATAGTGAAGACTCCAAAAATATTACTTCTAGACGAAGCAACCAGTGCTCTTGACGCAGAATCTGAACGAGTGGTTCAAGATGCAATGGATCGTGTAATGGTTGGCCGAACCACGGTAGTGGTAGCACATCGGCTATCAACAATCATGGGTGCCGATCTGATAGTTGTTATTAAAAATGGTGTGATTGCAGAGAAAGGAAAGCATGAAATATTGGTGAATATGAAGGATGGTATTTATGCTTCCATGGTAACATTACAGACGAGTTCTTCATCCTAGTGATCATCTAAAGTACTTGTTGATTACCTTGTTTGTTTAAATACGAATAAACTATGCTACTTTGTTTCATAATTTGCTTATTTGTTACTAAAATAAACAAATAGCCGCCTATTAACATTTTTAAAAGAGTATTGCAATTCTTCATGTCATCTTTATGCATAGACGTAGCTCTGCCTCTCCTCCTTCCGCTCCACTTATTCTTCTTCTTCTTCTTCTTCAAAATACATATGAAGAATTTTTTCTCCTTTTAATAAAAAAATAGCCGAGAAATTAAATCTCTTAACAATTAAACAATACCTTTTAATACAAAAAAAGGAAATAAAATGTTGCACCAAAACAAAATTATATGAGATCACGGGACCAACAAGCTCATTTCCTGTAGGAAATCGGTCAGATGAAAACCTGACAAACTACAAGGACCTTCAATCCAAAAACAGAAAGGAGAAAGAAAAAGCAAGCAGCAGTAACTCATTGGTGCCAGTATTGATATTCTGTTAACGATTCTCCAAATGAGCCCAGATCACAACCAACCACAAACGAGCCTCAGGGCCCATAACTTAATGGCGCCATCGTTGCTAAGAACATTCAACCAATCACCTAAGTATACCCTCACATTAAAGTTAATAATGTCTCTCTCTCTCACACTCTCTCAATATCAAACCACCAGATCGAATTCTACGTAAAACTGTAACTCATGATGATTATGGGAGACAGAAATTGCTTGGGAAAAAACAAAATAGCCTTATTATTTACGTGGGTAAAATAATTAAAAAGACGTGTGTATAAAGATAAGAATCAAGCCTAGTTATTATAATTTGATAGGGCTAGGATGAAGACGAAGATACTCAGAATTTTCGGATAACATCGAATTAAGTTAAGCCACAACTAAAAGTGAAGACTTTGCTTTGCATGGTAAATATTGTAATAGGTAGCTTGCCAGATTATCCTGAAAATATACCTATGTTATACGTGGAAACATCTTCTTCAAAACAACATCTTTCTCTCAGCAGTACTGTCAAACACACATGGCTGCAATATCTGCAATTAAACAAGAATGGCATTGGATGTATCAGCTTAATTAATTCCTAAAAGCCAACTAATACTGCCATTTACTAGTATATATCTTCTACTTCTTCCAAATATAGGGATTTTTGTTATTGACACTCATATTATATCTGTATGATAATACATATACATACATACATATATATATATATGTATATATATAGCTCAGCTCAGCTCTGCAAATTAATCTTTCCTTAATTTATTTTATTGTTTTCTGGTATAATATGTGTAAATCATTGTAGATTATCTCTTACAGGTAATTTGCATTATGTTTTATTTCAGGTTCAGAGGCATATACAGCTAGCTTGCTCATTAATATTCTCTTGGAAAAAAGTTGGTTCATTTCTATATATATATATATATATATATATATATATGTATGTATGTATGTATGTATGTATGTATGATGATGATGATGTTGTGTGTTTATTCTCTTTAATATTGAGATTGCATAGATAATGAAATAGTTTAATAACAATTTGGATTTTGAAATATTGACCAATTTTGAAGAGGGGTTACAACATGTTTTGATAAATTTTAGATTATAAGATTTGACTTGTAAAATTTTGTATCAATATTGTAGACCAAACTAGATTTATGTTCTATATATTAATGTAATTAATGTCTATTAAATTAATACAATGTATAATTTACATAAGTAAATGGAAAAAAAATCAATTGTTAATTATTGTTGAATATTAAAAAAAAATATGAATATGAGAAATAAAAGATATTATGAAATTATAATTATTAAAAAAAAAAAAGAAATTTATCAACTACTATTTTGTTATATGTGATGGAGTACATGATAATTTATTTATTTTTATTTAATTTATAAAATTAAAATTCTAATTAATCAATTATTTTATTTCTGAGGTAAACTTAAAAATAGATTGATGTGTTTAACAATGTAATTAGTGTTTGTTAAAAATTAATATTGACAAGGTGTTTGATATTATTTGTAAAAATAATTATAATAATTGTTTTGATGAATGAAAAAGATAATTTCTTAAAATATATATTTTTAGAAAGCCATGAAAATAATAATTTTTATTTTATTATAAAATTTTGATATAACCAATGCGCATTTTTCTATTCTTAGAAAAAAAAAAAAAAACAGATTCCAAAAACATTTCCAAACCTCCATTGCAGTTCAAAGGAACCCCTTAACTTAACGACTCCCTCTGTAGAACACTTCCCTGCAAAGCTCTGTGTTACGTTTTGTTTACAACTTACTAATGGAGTTTGTTGATGTTCATCCTCCTGCAGCAGCAGCACTGATCAAACTGTTCCAGGATTCTGAAACACAGCAGAAAAAACAAGCATTGCAGCAAGCAATATGGCCAGCAACAACAGTTTGGATGGAGATATGGACACAGAACAAGTTCCGGAATCAACAGGCTGTCCACCCAAATTACAAACAGACGAGAAAACAATGGAGAAGAAGCAACGCATTAATATATCACCGTTGCAGTTGTTTTCCTTTGCTGACTCCTTAGATTTTGTTCTAATGTTTGTTGGTACAATTGCCGGCATCGGAAATGGGTTCTGCATGCCACTTATGGCTGTTCTTTTTGGAAACTTAATTGATTCCATCGGAATAAATGGAAGCACAACGGTTGTAGTACATGGAGTTTTCAAGGTATTCAGTATGGAAAGTTTGAACATTTGGTATCTTGTCTTGCGGTGGAAATGAATTTTTTCAATTGGGTATGATCAAGATTGCGAATAACTTTGTCAACTGTGTTCTCAGATATCACTGAAGTTTGTCTACTTAGCTATAGGGGCAGGTGTTGCATCTTTTATCCGTAAGTACATCTTGGAAACCTTCCATGTATCATGGAAATTCACCCATTTTCAAAGCAAATTTAATTGATGATTGCATGTTTACGATTTCGTAGAGGTGGCTTGCTGGATGGTTACAGGGGAGCGACAGGCCGCAAGAATGAGATGTTTTTACTTGGAAACTTTATTGAGGCAAGACATTGCCTTCTTTGATCAAGAAATTAGTACCGGAGAAGTTGTTGGGAGAATGTCAGGTGACACTGTTCTTATTCAAGACGCAATAGGTGAGAAGGTACTATAATTGATACCAAGCAAAAGACAAAAATAATTATGGTCATTTATCCGAATCATTCTTACGTGCTTACATAAATTTAGAGATTATTTTTGGGGTTTGATTTATTTATTTCAGGTTGGAAAGTTTATACAGCTGCTAGCCTCGTTCGTTGGAGGCTTTCTTGTAGCTCTTTTCAACGGGTGGCTCCTTACCGTTGTTATGTTATGTTCGATTCCGCCTCTTATCATTTCCGGTGCTGTCATGATTAAGCTTATAGGCAAGCTTGCTTATCAGAAACAAGCCGCCCATTCACTTGCAGCGACCATTGTAGAGCAGACAATTGGCTCAATTAGAACTGTAAGCAATATTGGCATAGTTAAAAACATTTTGTGAAATTGAATAATGAATGTAAAGCTTATTGTTCATGTAGGTAGCGTCATTTACAGGGGAGCAACAAGCTATTTCTAACTACAATAAATCTTTAACTAAAGCATATAAGTCTGGCATTCATGAAGGATTGGCTAATGGAATACTTCATGGTATATCAGTGTTTATAATATTCAGCGCCTACGGGTCTGCAGTATGGTTTGGTGCCAAAATGATTCTTGAAAAAGGGTACACAGGAGGGGATGTAATCAGTGTGATTTTCGGTGTGTTGATTGGCTCTATGTAAGTTCTGCTTTGCTGCTTTTTCATCCAGCCAAAATTGCTTTAACAAGATCAACTGATGAAGATGATATAATTTACTAAACTCCAAATGTCAATCATGCATGCATCTATATTTGTCGTTGTTTACTAAATGTATGAAGATTTTTAACATCTTTTTGAAATTCTTCAAGTTCTTTGGGGCAAGCATCTCCATGCTTCAGTGCATTTGCTGCTGGACAAGCTGCAGCACATAAGATGTTTGAGGCCGCTAATAGGAAGCCTGAGATTGATATTTATGACGTCAATGGATTGAAAATGGATGATATTCGTGGTGACATTGAATTAAGAGATGTTAATTTCAGCTACCCAGCAAGACCGGATGAGCAAATATTTAAGAGATTCTCACTCATAATACCTAGTGGTACAACTGCTGCTTTGGTTGGGCAGAGTGGAAGTGGAAAATCAACAGTAATAGGTTTGATAGAGAGATTTTATGATCCACAGGCCGGTGAAGTTCTTATAGATGGTGTCAATCTCCGAGAGTTTCAGCTCAAATGGATCAGAGAAAAAATAGGTCTTGTCAGCCAGGAGCCTGTGTTATTTACATCAAGCATCAGAGATAATATTGCTTATGGGAAGACTAATGCAACTAATGAAGAAATAGAAGCTGCTGCTAAGCTTGCCAATGCTTCTAGCTTCATAAAAAATCTACCCCAGGTTTCATTTCTTTAATCCTTCAGCTAATTTGAGACGTTATTTGGTCTAACCATATATTTATGGAATTGGTTTTTTGTGCATCCTACAATAGTTTTAATGCTCTTTGACTGTTTCATAATTAATCTGCAAGGAATTGATGTTACTTATTTTTGAAATTAACTTTTGCACCCTTGCATGCCTGTATTGCATTTGATAAGGGACTAGATACAAATGTTGGTGAGCACGGAATTCAGCTCTCTGGAGGCCAGAAGCAGAGACTTGCAATAGCAAGAGCAATAATAAAAGACCCAAGAATCCTGCTTCTTGACGAAGCCACGAGTGCTCTTGATGCTGAATCTGAAAGGTTAGTGCAAGAAGCACTGGACAGGGTTATGATAAACCGAACAACTGTCATTGTATCCCATCGCTTGAGTACAATACGGAATGCAGACATGATAGTTGTTATTCAGCAAGGAAAAATTGTTGAAAAAGGTGAAATTTTGCTCGTTACAATCTATTTCTTATTCTAACAAAAGCTTCCGAGCTGTGATGCATTCTCTCAATTGTCATAATATTCAAATTTTTGCAGATTGCTATATTATTTTAAGTAGCTGATTGATTTTAGATTAGTTCTATGATGACAATTGAGTCTATCTTGCATTGCTTTCTCCAAATTAAATTATTCTAAAAATACTTTAAATTGCATTTCCTACGTATTACATTATTCAATTACGTTGCAATTTTCACCCCCAGGTTCACATTCTGAGCTACTCAAAAATCCTGATGGAGCATACAATCGGCTCATAAGTTTGCAAGAAACTAGCCAAGGGCCAGAACAAAGTGCTGTTGAATATTCTGGTAATGGTCAGCGCTCTCCTGTAACTCCCAGGATTACTATTCATGAAGAAGCTGAAAAGAAGTTTGATTCTCCAGCTTCAGAAACAGCAAAAACTCCTCTGGATGTCCCACTTAGCCGCTTGGCCTATCTTAATAGCCCAGAGATGCCTGCACTACTGCTTGGTGCTGCAGGAGCAGTCGCAAATGGCATAATAATACCAATTTTTGGGGTTCTGCTTGCTGCTATGGTTAAGACTTTGCATGAACCAAGAGATGAACTAAAGAAGGACTCTAAATTTTGGGCGTTAATGTTTGTGGTTCTCGGCGCAGCATCTTTATTGACTTCCCCATTGAGCATGTACTTTTTCTCCGTGGCAGGTTATAAGTTAATAAATCGGATTCGATCAATGTGCTTTGAAAAAGTGGTATATATGGAAATAGGTTGGTTTGATAAAGCTGAGCATTCCAGTGGCGCAATTGGTGCTAGGCTTTCATCAGATGCAGCTTCAATTGGAAGTTTGGTAGGAGACACACTTTCTCTGCTAGTGCAGAATATTGCAACAGCAGTTGCAGGTTTGGTAATTGCTTTTGAAGCAAACTGGCAAATGGCTCTTTTAATCCTTGCGTTGGTTCCGCTTGTGGGAATTACTGGGTTTATTCAATTGAAGTCCATAAAAGGGTTCGGCGCTAATGCTAAGGTTTGCTCTAAACTAGACAGGAAAGCATAAAACTTAGGTTGATTTACATTATATACCATCAAATTTTGACGAGGAAATATAAGGGATAAAAAGGAGAGAGAGTTGTAAATACATACCTAAGAGGTACTTGAAATTTTCTTTCAGAATAGCAGCACTCATTTCCATTTTTTTTCAATGTGAAAGTACAGGAAAGATTTTTTTTTTTTTGCTTTGTTTTTTTTTTTTTCAAATGACAAACAAGAAATGGTATTCTAAATAATGAATTGGTTATGAATGCTGTTGGTGGATGAGTTGTTCTCAATAGAAATAGGAAATCCATTGTTGTTTTTTATTCTTCTTATTCTTTGAGGTTACCGATAGACTCTTTTATCTTTAAATAAATAGAAATTTTAAAATTGTTGCAGAAAACGTATGAAGAGGCAAGTCAGGTTGCCGGTGATGCAGTTGGCAGTATTAGAACTATAGCTTCATTCTGTGCCGAAGATAAGGTGATGAAACTTTATCAGAAGAAATGTGAAGGTCCTGTTAAGGCTGGAATTAGGCAAGGAATGATTAGTGGGATAGGTTTCGGGCTATCCTTCTTCTTTTTCTTTTTGGTGTATGCCGTCACTTTTTATGTTGGAGCCAAACTAGTTAATCAAAGCAAGGCAACATTCACTGAGGTTTTCCGTGTATGTCTTCATTTCTTTATGTTAAACAAGTCTCGCATTCTAATTATCTTTGTTTCTACAGCTGTAATTAAAAGTAAAGGATAGTTTCATTTTTCCAGTGCTAATCATTTGCATAACCTGTGGTTTGCAGGTCTTCTTTTCTCTCAGTATGACAGCTATTGGTGTTTCTCAAACAAGCTCCCTTGTTACTGATGCTGGTAAAGCTAAGATATCTGCTGCTTCTGTATTTGGTCTCATTGACCAGATATCCAAAATAGACTCTAGTGACAATGCTGGAATGACGTCGGAAAATGTGATGGGCAAAGTTCAGTTTCAGCATATCAGTTTCAAGTATCCAATAAGGCCTCATATTGAAGTACTCCATGATCTCTGCCTCACTATTCCGTCAGGCAAGGTAACATTGTATGCTCAGCTATTCACTCAACGAACAGAATTTCACACAAAATTTTGAAAATAGTATTGTCAAACTAACAAATTGAATCTCTTATATCAGACAGTTGCTCTGGTTGGAGAAAGTGGAAGTGGGAAATCGACAGTGATATCATTGTTGCAGAGATTTTATAACCCCAATTCAGGTCTCATTACCCTAGATGGTATAGATATTCAAAAGCTACAACTCAAGTGGTTAAGGCAGCAAATGGGTCTGGTGAGCCAGGAGCCTGTGTTATTCAATGAAACCATCCGAGCCAATATTGCATATGGTAAGGAAGGAGCGACAGAAACAGAAATTTTAGCTGCTGCAGAGTTAGCGAGTGCCCACAGCTTCATTAGTAGCTTACAACAGGTTGGTACACTGAAATTATTATAGCTGTACACTATCTTTCTGCTTGGCACTTTTAAAATCTGTTAAACTTCATATGGTTCTGGTTCCTTACAAAATTTCAGGGTTATGATACATACGTGGGAGAGAGAGGAGTCCAATTATCAGGTGGACAGAAGCAACGGGTGGCAATCGCCCGAGCTATAGTGAAGACTCCTAAAATTTTACTACTAGATGAAGCCACTAGTGCTCTTGATCTCGAGTCTGAACGTCTGGTTCAAGATGCATTAGCGAGAATTATGGTGAATCGAACTACAGTTGTGGTAGCACATCGGTTATCAACAATTAAGAATGCAGATCTGATTGCAGTGATGAAAAATGGAATCATAGTAGAGAAAGGAAACCATGAAACTTTGATAAAAATAAAAAATGGTATTTATGCCTCCTGGATAGAACCACATACAATTACATCAAATTAAGCTTCTCATGCTCATCTATCCACTTCTGTTTGCCTTTTGCCTTTTTTTGTTCTCTGAATAATTAATTGTGTCCGAACTTTCTAATGCCTGGAATGTAACAAAGTATTGTTTGCACGGACGATGAAAAAAATCATGAGTGGCGTTTTGTAAAGTTATAAATGTAAAATGTCTTGAGATTATTGTAAAACTGTTGCTTCTGCCTGGTACTAACCATGGTTGTAGCCGCCAAAACTTGGTAGAATTTGGCTCTGGTTTTTCACCTTATCTGATGCTTTTCGACTTCAGTCAAGTTTGACTTCTGGGTATGATTTTGACTTTAAGTTTGTATTTATTGACGGGGAAGAGATTTTAAAAAATGGAGGATCTTGACAATTAACACCCTACTACCGATTAAATAAATAAAAAAATAAAAAGACCATTGACCCATCTGGATATTGACCATTTCAACAGCAGTAAGTATTGATGATGAATTGCATATTCTTCCCTATATTATAAGAGTAATAGAAATTCCATCCTTGATGACTGTACTATTCAATTCATGAATATTACTCCAACAAGAGAACCTGGCGTATAATGCTAAAGAACGATGACTGTACTATTCAATTCATGAATATTACTCCAACAATAGAACCTGGCGCATAATGCTAAGGAACGCACACAAATCCTCTCTTTCCTTATAAAAAAAAAAAATGCTGCTAGTGCTCTTGACCTCGAATCTGAATGAGTGGTTGAAGATCCAGTCTGGAGGTCAAAATTATACTTGAGAAAGCTATAGTGGATTGAACTGCAGTGGTGGTAGCCCATTGGCTATCCATGATTGCTGTGATAAGAAAATGGAATCACAATAGAGAAATTAAGGGAACCATGGAACTTTAATGAATGTCAGGTATGGTATTTATGCCTCCTGGGTAGAACCCCATACAATTACATCGAATTGAGCTTCTAATGCTCCTCTTACTACTTTTGTTTGCTTTTCTAAATAATTAGGAGCTTGCTTATTCTCCTGTTGTTGTTCTCTGAATAAATTACATGTGTCTGAAACTTCTATAATGTCTGCATGGATGACGATAGAAACATGAGTGGGGTGGAGTGTTTGATTCTTATTTTGATCCTTCGTAAAGTTCCAAGTTAAGAATTTTTTGACATTAAAGTAGCCCCTTTTTTTTTTTCAACTATTTATGTCGCCTTCATCATATTATAGCCAAAATTAGGTTGTCCCTGGTGAACTACTGCGTTCTACCTTCAGTCTAGTTTGACTTCTAGATATGATGATCTATTACCCTCTCTCGTGAGAAAATTCTGTTTCCAGGATTCAAGATATATAGAGAATGTTGGACCCATCTGGATATTGGAACATTTCGACCACGGCAAGTAATGACTAATATATATATATATATATACTAATATAAGAGAGCATTAGAAATTTCAGTCTCGGTGAGTGTACTATTATTATAATTATTCTTCCATCAAGGTAGCTAGGCATACAGTGTTAGGTAATATTCCTCCACCAGGAATATGCAAAGCACAAAAGCTTTGGCCCTTTGAGATTATATTCTTTACCTTTTCCTCTTTGTTTTTTTTTTTCCAGCCTTGATGACTCTACTATGAGTAATGGTCCAACAACAAAACCTGGTGTACTGTATAATGCTAAAGAATGTTCAAGACCCATGAATAAACATATAAGTAGAATTCAGATTTTTCCTCCTCTCTAGAAGCTTAATGGTTAACCATAAGATATCAGCACCCACAATAATATGCAGTTTGTGCAAAAGACAAATGCGACAGAGAGGATTAATAGTTTCTGGCTTGGCTTATCTTAGATTCCTTCCACTAAAATTTGTTGCTTTTGCTTGAAACCTTAGACATGTTGGCTTTATATCGAGAACAATAATTTGAAAGTCTGTTTTATTTAATCAACCTTTAATAGCCATCCAGGTCATTATCTTCTCCTTTTAAATATTTCCATGACTTTTAGCTTTGAAAACTGCTAAAATTATTCGGAAATGAATGCGTCTCCATTTTAGCTGTTCTCATTTTCTCTTCTTGTGGTATTAGTTAGCTCTGTCGAACAGTTGGAATTTCTTTAAATAACTATTAAATCATTGTCAAATCCTATAAAATCCAGATTTAATTATCAAATCTCTGAATTGACTTGCATGAATGTAATACTAACCGCAATCATTTTTTAGTATATCAGCTTATGGTAGGAAGTATGTTACAATCAGCTTACTTACGCTCCCCTACAATAATGTTTTGAGAGGAATTAGTTGCTTGCGTGCGAGCGTGTGTGTGTATGTGTGTGTGTGTGTGTAATACTAAAGGATTTAAGAAAAGGCACTAACTAATCTTGATTTAGGTGACATAATTATGGGTCAGGATATCTTGTAAAGATGGCTATAATTCACCATTTATGTAAGAATATTAAGAATGACTATCGTTGAAATATATGGACAGAGCTTAGTAAGGCTTTGAGTAAACTGTAAAATCAGTGGCTTATAAAACAAGGCAGTAGTGTACTATTGGTGAGATTGAGAAGCATGCAGGGCAACGTATTGTGTTTTGATTGATATTGTAAGAGCCACGGTACGAACGCTTGATTATCACCACCCAGATTCCAAAAGAATTATCTTTATTGATCTTCGGTGAGTTTAATGATTATTGGAATTGTAAGATCTCTTTCTCGTTATGTGCTTGCGTTATGACATTGAATTTCTTATGCCAACTTAGGATGTTGGAACGTTTCATATTCTGCAACCTCTTCCATTTTGTTTTTGCTTAAATTAATTTCTATCGGGGTCATGAATTTTTTATTTGATGCTAAAGAGTTATTGATGAACAAGAAAACTGATGAATATCAGAATTTTGCTTCTTTTTCTTTGGTGAATATCTTGTGGTGGGTAATGATGAACTTGATTTTGAAAGGAGACAACAGACTTCTTGTTCCAAGCATCAACTTCATGTCATTATTATTAGATCATTTGCCTTTTTCTTGCAACCATTTATGTTCTACAAACTCAATGCTGCAGGAAACATGAGCAACGAGACCGGTTTGGATGGAGAAATAAACGCAAAGCAAGTCACAACTTCAACAAGTCATTCTCCAGTGGTAGAGTCACAGGAAAACATTGAAAAAGATGACAATATCCAAGAAGATTTGGACAAAAGAAATGAGAAAAAAGAAAACACCAAAACACTACCATATTACAAGCTTTTCTCCTTTGCCGACTCCACTGATGTTATGTTAATTGGTCTGGGCACAATTGCTGCTGTTGGAAATGGATTGTGTGTTCCCCTCATGACTGTACTTGTTGGAAATTTGGTCAACGCATTTGGAGAAAATGCCAACATGAAAAAAATGCTTGATGAAGTCTCAAAGGTATTTTTGAAATGGCTTCCATTATCCAAATGTTAGAAAAGATTTGTTTTACATTGCATCTTTCGACCGCATATATGTTGTTCTTAATAATGTGCTCAATGACCCCGTTTCTTCAGCAATTAATTTCTTTGTCTAATGATTCTTAAGACTGTCATTGATTTGTTATATCTTCAGGTGTCTTTGAACTTTTTATTCTTGGCTTTGGGGGCAGGTGCTACAGGAATTATTCGTAAGTATATGAGGCTTCACACTAAGACGAAAGAGCTCTTTTGTTATTAGAAATTGATATCTGTCTTTACTCTTCACTAGAGGTGACTTGCTGGATTATCACTGGAGAGCGACAAGCAACACGAATAAGAAATTTGTATTTGAGGACGATATTGAGGCAAGATATTGGTTTCTTTGATAAGGAAGCTCACACTGGAGAAATTATGGAAAGGATGTCGAGTGACACTCTAATTATCCAAGATGCCATAGGGGAGAAGGTACTAATCTCCGATAAAAAGCTTAAATTTGACCCTTCATCTAAAAAGTTTAGACGCTCTTTTGATTACTTGTAACCTTTTTTTTTTTTCCTTCCCTTATGCAGGTTGGAAAGCTCATACAGCTACTGGGAACATTCATTGGAGGCATTGTTACTGCATTTTTCAGGGGATGGCTTCTCACCCTTGTCATGTTGTCATCTATTCCTGCTCTTGTCATCGCTGGTGCTGTTATGTCTACTTTCATGGCAAAGCTGGCATCTCAAGGACAAACTGCTTATTCACTTGCAGCAACTGTATCAGAACAAACAATCGGAGCTATCAAAACGGTACTACCAATTTCCGAGAAGAATACACAATCTCTGCTGTACTTTTTTGAAGAATTATCATCTTGATGCCCCATTGTTTATACAGGTTGCATCATTTACTGGGGAGAAGCAAGCGATAACTAAATACCATGAGTCACTAACCAAAGCTTATAAATCTGGCGTGCAAGAAGGCTTAGCTTCTGGTTTAGGTTTTGGTGCAGTTAGTTTTATTGCATTCAGCAGTTATGCATTGGCTGTATGGTTTGGTGGGAAAATGATACTTGACGAAGGATACAAGGGAGGAGATGTCATCAATGTCATTTTTGCTATAATGACTGGATCCCTGTTAAGTCGTGCTGTGCTTTGGGTTTTATGTTTTGTTACTGTAGTATAAGTTTAATCTCAATTTGCATGCATGTAATAAATGATTAAAACCCAAACACACAAAAAAGAAAAAAAATGTATATACAATTAACGTTTTGAAAAAGATTAAGATTCTGAAATTTTTGTTTGACGGCATCTTAATTTTTTTTTTCCATCTTGAAGGTCTTTTGGACAGGCATCTCCATGCATCAGCGCAATTGCAGCAGGAAAAGCTGCAGCATACAAATTGTTTGAGGCAATTGGTAGGAAGCCACTGATAGATGCTTATGACAACAATGGATTGGAAGTAGATGATATACGTGGAGACATAGAATTAAGAAATGTTTATTTCAGCTATCCATCAAGACCACGTGAACAAATATTCAATGGATTCTCCCTCTCCATACAAAGTGGAATGACTGCTGCTTTGGTTGGACAGAGTGGAAGTGGGAAATCAACTGTCATCAGTTTACTTGAGAGATTTTATGATCCTCAGGCTGGTGAAGTTCTTATTGATGGCTTTAATCTCAGAGACTTCAAGCTTAAATGGATTAGACAGAAAATAGGCCTTGTGAGCCAGGAACCTGTGTTATTCACTTCCAGCATTAAGGATAACATTGCTTATGGAAAAGATGGTGCCACTGTTGAGGAAATCAGGGCAGCTGCTGAACTTGCCAGTGCGGCAAAGTTCATAGATAACTTGCCTCAGGTTTTCAGTTTTCATCCTTTTATTTTCTTTTCAAAGGATTCTTTTCCAGGAGTACAATAACTAACGCTTTCTACATGGTCTATCCATGCTTTTCTTATGTCTTTTATGTATGCAGGGATTGGACACAATGGTAGGAGAGCATGGAACTCAGCTATCAGGGGGGCAAAAGCAGAGAGTGGCAATAGCTAGAGCAATTCTCAAAGACCCGAGAATTCTGCTTCTGGATGAAGCCACAAGCGCCCTCGATGCAGAATCCGAAAGAGTTGTGCAAGAAGCATTGGACAAAATCATGATCAACCGAACTACAGTCATAGTAGCCCATTGTTTGAATACAGTGAGAAACGCTGACATGATAGCTGTTATTCATCAAGGAAAAATTGTTGAAAAAGGTGCATCTTTTTTTTTTTATTATTACTTTTTATATTTTACGTCACCCTACCTTATCTATCAATTTCCAGCAAAATTTTCTTGACACTATCACATATTTTGCAAATATATATAACAAGTGCAAATAGTTGATGAAACATCCTTGGTTTGTTTAGAAAAAAAAGTGCTTCTGTATCCTCCCATAATAATTTTAGAAATAAAACACCAAATCGTGAATTATTTCGGGAATTCCTCATCTTTCCACTAGTCAAGCTCTCTCTATCTGTTTCATTACTCTTCAAATAATTACAGCTTCATATTCCATTCCACCGATCAGGTATACACTCTGAGCTAACCAAGGATCCTGAAGGAGCATATAGCCAGCTTATACGACTGCAAGAAATGAGCATTGTTTCAGAACAAAATGTTGCAACTGATCAGGACAAGCCAGAATTTCTAGGGGAATCAGGAAGACAATCAAGCCAACGATTTTCATTATTAAGATCCATAAGTTTTTCATCTGGAACTGGGAAAAGTAGTCGCAACTCATTTACAGTTCCCTTTGATTTACAGACTGAAGTTGGTGTTCTAGAAACAACATCTGCAGAAGCATATAGTTCTGCTTCAGAGCAATCTCAACCACTTCCAAAAGTCCCACTTCATCGCCTAGCCTATCTTAACAAGCCAGAAATCCCAGTATTAGTATTAGGCACAATTTCTGCAGCAGTTACGGGTGTAACATTCCCTATTATAGGGATTCTTCTTTCAGGTGCAATAAAATCTTTCTTTGAGCCACCAGATGAACTTCGCAAGGATACAAAATTTTGGGCGTTGATGTACTTTCTTCTAGCCTCAACAGGTTTATTGGCTAATCCATTAAGGTCATATTGTTTTGCAGTGGCTGGGTGTAAGTTAATAAAAAGGATCAGATCAATGTGCTTTGAGAAAGTGGTTTATATGGAAGTTAGTTGGTTTGATGAACCTGAGCACTCATGTGGTGCCATTGGTGCAAGACTTTCTACAGATTCAGCAGCTGTACGAAGTATGGTTGGAGATGCACTTGGTTTACTTGTTCAAAATTTTGCAACTCTAATTGCTGGCATAATTATTGCTTTTGAAGCAAACTGGCAATTGGCTCTCATAGTCTTTGTGTTGGTACCCCTTTTTGGAGTTAATGAATATTTTCATGTGAAGTTCCTAAAAGGCTTCAGTGCTGATTCTAAGGTATGCTCGAAATTTTTATACATGAGAATGCAGTATTGTGATTAATTCTTCGTACATTGCAATAGTGTAAGTTGTGTAAGTCTTATTGATTGTGGATGAAATATGTAACTGATTGCAGAAAATGTATGAGGAAGCAAGTCAGGTTGTAAACGATGCTGTAGGAAGTATCAGAACAGTTGTTTCTTTCTGCGCTGAACAGAAGGTGATGGAGTTATATCAGAAAAAATGCGAAGGCCCCACGAAGGCAGGGATAAAGCAAGGTTTCATAGGTGGAGCAGCTTTAGGAATATCATCCTTCTTGCTCTATTCTGTTTATGCTGGCAGTTTTTATGCTGGAGCACAATTTGTTGAGGCTGGCAAAACCACATTTTCAGAGGTTTTTCGGGTATGTTCCTTCCTCTCAGAGTGACATGTATAATTTCCTTCCCACCAGTTTCTTAACAAGATATAATATGCTTTCTTCTTTCTCACAGTTTATTATTACTTAAATTGTAGGTTTTCTATACTCTTTCTCTGTCAGCCACTGCAGTTTCTCAATCAGGCTCCCTTGCTCCTGATATCAGTAAGGTCCTAACTGCTGTAGCTTCTGTATTTGCAATTCTTGACAGAAAATCAAAAATAGACGCTAGTGACAAGTCTGGAACAACTACAGAAAACATTAACGGAGAAATTGAGTTTCAGCATGTTTTTTTTACCTATCCCACAAGACCTGATGTTCAAATCCTCAAAGATCTTTGTTTGACTATTCATGCTGGCAAGGTAAACTGATGTTTTCATTTACTATGTAGCCAATGACAAGACATGCACAAGCATATTGATAGCCTCACTGAACTTAAATATATGAGTTCATTTTACAGACAGTGGCTCTTGTGGGTGAAAGTGGGAGTGGGAAGTCAACAGTAATCTCATTGCTGCAGAGGTTTTATGATCCTGATTCAGGTCATATTACAGTGGATGGAATCAAAATTCAAAAGCTACAGCTGAAGTGGTTAAGGCAGCAGATGGGCCTGGTGAGCCAAGAGCCTGTGTTATTTAATGACACTATACGAGCCAACATTGCATATGGTAAGGAATTAGGAAATGCAACCGAAGCAGAAATTTTGGGTGCTGCAGAATTGGCAAATGCCCACGAGTTTATTAGCAGCTTAAAACAGGTCAGAGTACTACAATCACAAATTACACTGAAAATTTTGGCTTCATCATTTAACGATCATTCAAGTTGTAACTTGCAGGGATACGACACAATGGTGGGGGAGAGAGGGATCCAATTATCCGGGGGACAGAAGCAAAGGGTGGCAATTGCAAGAGCAATAGTGAAGATTCCAAAAATATTACTTCTAGACGAAGCAACCAGTGCTCTTGACGTAGAATCCGAACGAGTGGTTCAAGATGCATTGGATCGAGTTATGGTTGGCAGGACCACAATGGTGGTGGCTCACCGGTTATCAACAATCAAGGGTGCTGATCTAATAGCTGTCGTAAAAAATGGTGTGATTGCAGAGAAAGGAAAGCATGAGACTTTGGTGAATATGAAGGATGGCATTTATGCTTCCTTGGTAGCACTACACACAAGTGCTTCATTCTAATTATCGTGTACTCCGCTTCTTAAATTATATTACTTTTTCAGGATTTTGGAAACCCTTGTGAATAAGATTGAAGTTTGGCTCTGATAAACAACCAATGTCATTCCTTGTTGTGAATGCAGTGCCTTTGCAAATGAATGAATTTTTTTTTACACAAGATGCAGAATTGTTTTCTTCAAAATATCTGTTTTGTCATACTGGATTGATAGGTTTAAGCAGATTCAATTGTTTCCAAAACAAAATTCGGTATATATATATATACACACACACACATATATGGATTAGGGACCTATTTGTTATAGATGAACAAACAAACAGTCAATCTTGTTCATAAAAACGCAAAATATGAGGAGACCGAATGTTATTATTCTACTTCCTAAATATGAAAAAACAGTTGAAGAGACATGGTGGGGTCCACTAGATCTTAGTTGGCAAGGAAATATGGAAAAAAAAAAAATGGGGAAACTTGGTTGTCTTCAAATTTTGTCCTATTAGTAACAGAAATAATGGGAACCCAATAAATAATATTAAATCTCGTGTTGCCAATCATCTCTTTACTCAGCATCCACTTACCTTCCCTTCCCTTCCCTTTTTATCCTTCACTTTTCTCAGAAATTAGATATTCAAGATTGACGCTGACCCAACGATTTCCCCTTGAGATCATCAGCTTCCGTTGCTCGTATTCAATTCTTGATTTACTGGTAAGTCTCCTACTTTGTGAACTCTATTGCCTTCGATTACGTTTACATCTTCATTCATTTGTTTGTTTGTTTTCATTGAAACTAATGAACTAGTAATGTGATTTAAGAACCGAACTAGAAATATTTTTCATATCAACCCCACTAAATAGAAAATTTCGTTGAATTAACAGCTTTCAGTGATATATCTCCATGATTGCATTTAAATGTTTCTGTGTGCATAGATGAGGCTTCCCACTTCCTATGTTGAGTTGTGATATTTTCGTATGTTTTCTGCGATTTTATAAATTCTTGTTTTTCTTAAAGCTGAAATTTTTATAATATAATCTTGTTGTAATGATTTTGAAAGACAGTGATTATTAGCAATCTGTTCATGTTTATGATTTGGTAAATCCTTCTTACATATAGTCCTAACTGACATTTGTATTTGCTTTCAGGGTACTATCGTGATCGTATTTTCTTCCCACAGTCTTTGCTCTTTTTTGGTGCTCAACTCAAGGAAGAGTAAATCGGTAGTGAATTATAGTGGAAAACAACATGGGCAAAAAACGCTTGAGGGCTTCTGAGTTAATGGTAAGAAGAGACCAATTTCTAGTGCTACCGGATGAGATTGTTTCTACAATTATTTCTATGCTACCATTGAGAGAAGCTGTAAGGACTAGTGTTTTATCAAAAAGATGGGGATCCATTTGGATTTGTCACTCTGATCTCAATTTTGATATTATGAATGTACTAGGGAGCAGAGCTCACTTTGGGCATGCATGGGAATTCGAATCAAAAAGAGAAGTACAAAGGCGTAAGTTTGTACAATGAGTTAATAAGATAATGCGTCAACATTGCTTGGGTCCCAAAATAAACTCCTTGACCATCCATTTTCAGTTTGGCAAGGTGTTTTCTTCTTATATTGATCACTGGATCAGTTGTGGAGTTCACTTCTTTCAGAAAGTATGGTATTACTTCAAATGCATTTGAACATTATGAATTTCACTGGTCGGTGCTTACCCCAAGTGCAGGAGAGAAATGCAATCTAAAGCATTTGCAATTGGATTCTTGCACTTTTGGCGCACCTCTGAGCTCTAATCATCTTAATATTTTGATCACTCTTGAGCTGCAATGTGTATGTATTGATGATGGAATGTTGAAGGATCTCTTGCCAAATTGCTTCCTTCTAGAAAAATTGAGTCTGCATCTCTGCCAAGATGTTGTCAACCTGAAGTTTCCAAGCCACCAGTTGAAGTTCTTGAATATAAAAGACTGCTTGAGATTAAATGAGATCAAAATTTCTTCCGAGAATCTAATAAGATTGGAATATACTGGTCCTCCAATAAGCTTCTCCTTCAAATGTGTCTGTAAGCTGGCAGAAGTTTATCTCAGTTTCACACAGAAGAATCAAATTGTTAGGGTTACTTATGCTCTTACTAAATTGGCAAGCGAGATACCTCAGTTGGAAAAACTGAATATACTGTCCATTTTGTCCATGAAGGTACGCAAATGCTTATTATATTTTACAACTTTTTATTGTTGCTAGTTACTTATTCTTTATTTCCCCTGTAATTGAATATCTCTGTAATGCCTTTGTTGTGATACCAAGCTAATTTGCTTTGAATTTCAGTCACTTGAGCTTCCAGAAAACGGGCCAATATTTACCAATGTTAAGCAGTTGTTTCTGACAGTTTACCCATTTGATGACGAAGACAGACTGACCAGGACTGCTTATATCCTCAGGGCTTTTCCTCAGTTGCAGAAGCTACAATTGAATGTGAGTTAATACCTTTCTAAAGAACTAAAACTAAGTTTGTACATTGCTGTGACGCCTGCCTTTTTCTCATTTACCATGTTAGTCATTAATATGTTATGATGTGCAGTTAAAGTGATTCTGAGAACAATGTTTTGCCTTGAATTCAAATCCAGACTGCTGGTGGTCAATAATATGCAAAATATGACCGTATTCCATCCATCCATCTCATATATCGGATGTAACAATTAGAATTTTCACTGGCTGTGATAAAGAAGTAATTCTTCTATTAATATATAAAGAAAAAAGTAACTTTTGTTTTCCTTATTAAAGCTTGAGGGGTTTTGGCCATTCATAGTCATTACCAGTAATTTGTTTGTGACAATGTTTCATTCTCTAGAGACATTGTGGTTTAGTTATTTACCAGTTTAAGTGTTACATTCATTCTCGTTGTTTGTGATATCACATGCACTAGAAATACTGTGGTTACTCCAGTGTTATCGGCATGTATAAGTTACGTGCCACTATAGTTTTTGAACCCTCTTTGGAAACTGGAATTCTCAACTTGGATTTTGTTTTCTTCTATGCAGTTGTGCTCTCCAAGCTTTATCAAACAACCGAAGGAGATGGAGATGATCCTTCCAGAATGTCCCCATAAGCATCTCAAAGAACTGGAAATCAATGGATTCTATGGTAATAAGCATGCAGTTGAGCTCTTGACATATTTGCTTCAGAATACGATTTCACTCGGGAAACTTGTCGGAACAAGCCAGAAGGTATTCAAAGGCTTTGACGACTGGAACTATGAAGAAGCAAGCTCAGTCTAAAAATCAAGAATGAAGACCGTCTTTGATTGGCTTCGTGAAGTTATCCCTCAGACTATTCGTCTAGAAGTTAGTAAACTTCACTTGGTGCATTTAGAACCATTACAGGTGAACACAAAAATCCCATTTTGCTGTAGCAACCCAAATTCAAGATTTGTTGTAATTGTAAACTTGAAGCACCTTTGTTTTCATTTAAATTTGTGTATTTTCTGTATAGAAGTGACACTTGCGATGAACATCATATCTAAATTTGTCCGATATTATTGAGAAGCTAGCTTTATATTAGTCAATGCATTTGACAAAAGAATTATTGAAGGATGGTGGTATCTCAACATCTGAATAGCTCCATTCAACAACCCATTTCTTTTATGTTCCCTTTTTTATATCTATTTCCTCTCTATTTGAGATTTTTCTCTATGTAGAATGAGAAAGTGGATTGTCCATTACTCAAAATAATCGACACAAGTCAAGCCAGCTTTCTTCCTTTGCAAGTTCATCTGAAATTCTAAGCTTCTATAATTTGTGTATATAGTCATTGACATTGATAATATAATAGGTAAGGCAGACACAAATTGTTGTCACAGAGTCGCCCTCCGGCCGACACATAACTGACCCGCCACCTACAAACCATAGTACATGATAAATTTGGAGTCTGAAAAGGAAAATGGATCCTGGAGAGAAATGTGAAAATGGAATCGGCATACAAATAAAATTGGTATAAATTAATCCCACTAAAACAATGCTTTTTCCCAATGATCAACCACTTTTGGATTTGTAGATCAATGCTTTTGCCATAAGATTAGCATATTTTACTTTTTATTGATCCGCTTGCTTGTCATGATTTACAGCAACAATAGATTAATGGAGTTAGTTGCATGTTTACTGATGGTCACAGACTTGTCTTTTTAAATTTTATGATGACTACAATGCAATGAAATTATATACGCATAAGAACTTAGAATCCGGATTAATGTGAAAATGACTTGGTTTGAGAAAGACGTAACTACTAAGTCGGGGGTAAAACTTAAACATCCAATGATTTGAAAGTAAAAAAAGTATATGGATTAATTAAGCAGAATATGGATTAATTAAGCAGACAAGCAAAATCCAGAGCCTGCAGAAACCACGCGATAACTGCAACTGCAGGTTAACAGTAGTTATCATCAACGCTTGATAATGGAAAATTCTGAGATGACAATCGAGCCAACAAATGACACTTCATTTGATGCGAAGTGGCAACTAACCTAACAGAAACTCACGCCAAGCAAGAATATATATATATATATATATATATAAATCTCAGGTCTCCCGCAGAGAGACTGAACGATCGTTTTCCTGAATAATAGTACGTTGAAGGTGCGTAGTATTTTCTTGCTTTCTCCCGGGTTGATGCTCTAGTCTTAAGTCTTCTGGGCCGTTCCAAATCTGAAGTATTAATTGCAGTCACTTCTCAGTACATATAAGGTTTGCTCTTCCTCTTCCATTTCTGCAGATTTATGAATATATTGGAAGGATATGGAAAGTGTATTACTGCACTATGCTTTTGGTGAGAGCCGAGAGAACTGTCAATAGCTTTGCAGGAATTAATTTTATATAAATTCACATGACTATCTTCGCTATGTGTGTGTGTGTGTGTGTATATATATATATATATATTCGAATATTCATCAATCAGCAAATTAATTAAGGACAACTATATAAACAGGTAAAAGATGATGGTTGTTTCTCTCCTGCATATAATAGATACTGACAATGCAAACAGTTAGCATATGCTTGGGCTTGGGTGGCCGTCAATGAAATTATTAAATACAAATTAAAGTGTAAATATTGAAACTAATACAATTTCCACATGTTTTCTTGGAATAGTAGAAAAGAACTTTTATGTATCCGAAAGGCTAGTTGCAAGTTTCATCATTGGGCAAATATGCATGGCTTGATCCACGGCAGAGGGAGGGACACCATATTATGGTAATTAAAGGTGGTCCTTTTCCTTGGACGTAATTCTTTTCTTGTTGTGTTGTAAGAACAAACCAGACCAACATGTGATTTACATAATTAAGACGAAACTTGATCTCAGAACATGTATACATATGTAAGAAAGAATAATATTGTTTTCAGCACTGCACTGCACAGAAGGTAGTGGCGGTGGCTTCAGTATATATGGCTGCACTGCGTGTCATCTTCCTTATTGGATCTATCACATGCACTGTTACGTTTACAGATATATCATACAAATAACTATGTTCGTTTAACTGAGTTTTGCGGGTTGGCTGAGCCCGAGCCCAACAGGATCAATGACCCCATCGCTAGCTGAATGAAATCAAGTTGTAACTGTTGCATTTAATTAACTGGAGAAGATCTCATCTACTACTTTCCATGTCCATGAAATCAGATTTTTACAACTTTTTGAAGTTATTTAGACCAGTATTGCTTTATCACCTTTACCACAAAAACAAGAAGCTGCAGATTTATCGTTGAAGTTAAAAAAAAGAAGGTATCACTTCTTGATGGAAAACCGCAAAGGGTATTTGATCTTAGTGCCACCCGCCCATACATATAACAATAATGCATTGATAATGACACCCCCCACACCCCCCAAAGCCAACTGTAGCTTTTTGAGTCTTTTTATGTACGCTGCTGCACTGCATATACGCATAACTCATTGCCCTAGCTAGCTCATCTATAGTTCTTCCATTCAGTATTTATACATGTATAGTGAGATTACAACCTTTGCTTTAATTTTTGTATGCATACAAAATATTGGCTTTGGCATAATTAAGAATCTTATCTGTATATGGAGTTTTGGCCTGGCCTGCTTTTGATGTTGAACTAATTAATTGTTTGTCAAAATCCCTGTCTAGCTAGCTCCTTCGAAGTGCTTTTGCATTAAGCTTCTCTTTTTTCGAATTAATTAATGGCTGCTTGACAGCTACGTCGCTTAACCTAGGTAACTACTGCTTTCACTTTTTAATTATGATTGTGAATATGAAACCATTAATATAAAGTTGCAATACTTTATACATATAACGAGACTTTGAACCAACCCTTTAGAAACGGAACAAACCCACTTTAATTTAAAGAAATTAAAGACAACATTAATCAAACTCTACATTTATTTTACCATCATTAGAGTGTATGCTTTAAGATATAGTTTTTAAAAGATGTCACCATAGATGGTCGTCGTTTTCTGATTTTATTTGTGCTCGTCTCTGTATATATCATTGACCCATCTCATTATAGGGATCCCCACCACTATTTTATGATGACCAACACAGGTATGTACAAACACATTCAAAGGGTGTACCAGAAAGAAATCATATTCATATTAATCTTTTAGATTTGCATTGATAATTACATAAATATACAATTGATAATGTGAAATCTATGTCAAGTCTTAATCACTCAACAATAATCTTTGCTAAATTGCATTGCAAGCATGACTAGAATCATCCAACTAAAGATTGGCCTAAAAGAATGAAACAAAATAATGTCTCTGTCACCAGTGATTTGATTATCAAAAACAGCCACATGGTCAGCGATTATACAAATGTGTTTTAAGGCAAATGAATCCCACTAATTAGATGGGTTAGGTATGTTTTGCTTCATTGGAATCCAAGATCGAGATCAGTGAAGCAGAACTGGTAGCTTCTTTTGTCTCTTTTATGAAATTACCGTGGGCACTAAATAGAACAAGGAGAATAAAAAACTTGTACTATTGTGGCCAGCGTGGTGCTCTTTCTATTTGATCAGACACTGTGAACTTACGTCGAACCCTTAACAGTTGTCATTTGCATCGCAGGCCTTTTTGTTTATCTTTTAAAAACCAGAGAGATTGAAGAATCCATTAAGCAGCAAGAAACATCACCAATAACAAAATTTGAATGCAAACCCACCAGCATGTCACAGTCTACTAAAACGCCATCTCGTCTCAGAGCAAACTCTAAAACCAGGGATTTGCCAAAACAAGAATCTGGCAATGGCGCATCTTTGCCGCCAGAACTGAAAGCAAGAGCAAAATCTGTACCTCCAGATGTAAAGAGCAATACTAGTGCAAAAACCAGGAGGTCCCTGATTCTAAACAAGCCCAAATCTGCAGAAGACGCTGTGGGATCTCAGAAAGTTGACGAAGTCAAAGTCTTTGGTCGTTCTGTAAACCGGCTGGTTATTGAGCAATTGGCTAGGCCGAGGAAGCAGAGAATTGAAGAGGCTAATTCTGGGAAAAATGAAGAAGGGATAGCAGATAAGAAGAAGAAAGAATTAGTGGAGAAACTGATATGGAGTGAGAATTTGGTTAAAGATTTGCAGTCTGAAGTTTTGGCTTTGAAAGCTGAGTTAAATAAAGCGCAAAGCTTGAATGCAGAGTTGGAGAAGCAAAACAAGAAGCTTTCTGAAGATCTTGTTGCTGCTGAAGCTAAGACAGCTGCCTTTAGCAGCCGTGAACAGGTGAGAATTTGATTATTACTTTGGCTGATATTTTCCATAGCTACCCTGAAAAATTAAAAATTTAAATTAAGAAGAAGAAGAAGAAGAGATTTTGTTAAAAAAATTCCTTTTTTTCTTTAATTTTTCGCTTCCATATAATCTTCGTATATGTTAGTTAAAATAGAAATAAATAAATAAAAAACAATCCTCAGAACAAAGAAACAGACCAAAAATATGTCATTTTAATGGGAAAATTAAATTTTAACGAAGTAAATTAGTTTAGTAATCTGTATTCTGATAATCAGTTGTGGTTTTAACAAAGAGGGAAGCAGCTGGAGATGATCAGAGCCCTAAATTCAAGGACATTCAGAAACTCATTGCCAACAAATTGGAGCACTCCATAGTAAGAAAGGAGGCAGTCAATGAAGCAAGTACTAAAACTCCACCATCAGGACTAACAGTTTCAATTCCAAAAGCTGTTGAAGCAGAGAAGAAACCTCCACCCAATCCCTCAATTCCACCGCCTCCACCGTTGCCTCGACCCCCGGCCAGACCGGCTGCCAATCAGAGGACACCTTCATTTGTAAAACTTTATCACTCATTAGCAAAGCAAGAGGGAAAGAAAGATCATCCCCGGCCACTGAATCACAATGGACCAGCAGTTTTTAGTGCACATAGTAGCATAGTTGGTGAAATTCAAAATCGTTCAGCACATCTATTGGCTGTAAGCATCTTAGACTTCTTGTTAGGCATAACTTGTCGATTTGTTTCTGTTGCTCTGTCTCATGTTAAAGTTTAAACTGTCATAATTCTAGGTAAAAGCTGACATCGAAACCAAAGGAGATTTTATCAACAGTCTTATCCACAAAGTACTTGCTGCAGCTTATACAGACATAGAAGATGTTCTAAAATTCGTGGACCGGCTTGACTGTGAACTTTCATCATTGGTAATTTCTAAACCATTTTCAAGTTATTTTACAAGTTTTCATTTTAACAATACGTTGGGTCACTCCATTTTGTACGTCCCAAGATGTTCTTAAAAGGAAATATTACTGTAAAATTGGCTATCTCAAGTCTTGACAGCTATACAACCAGCTATATAATTCTTGTAATAACATAATGGTGTGACCTTACTATGTACTTCTACAGTATGGAAGAATGCTAAATTTTGTCTTGAAATTTAAGAAATTTGTTTTCTTTCCTGTCATTCACAGACTGATGAGCGGGCTGTCCTGAAGCATTTCAAATGGCCTGAAAAGAAAGCTGATGCCATGCGGGAAGCTGCTGTTGAATATCGGGACCTTAAATTGTTAGAGAGTGAGATTTCATCCTATAGGGACGACACTAATGTCCCCTGTAGAGCTGCCTTGAAGAAGATGGCCAGCTTGCTGGATAAGTATGAAATGATGAATACTTTTATAGTTTGAACTTGTGAGCCATGTAGCTTGTCAAAATTTGCACTTACCGGACTCTCATTTCTTTCTGGAAGATCGGAACGGAGCATACAGAGGCTAATTAAACTGCGAAGTTCAGCTATGCGATCTTATCAAGACTGCAAGATTCCTATTGATTGGATGCTTGATACAGGAATCGTAAGCAAGGTACCTTTTTCTATACGACTTCTTTTTAGAGAATTCTGAAAGCTGCAGTATATCTTTTTTTCAGATCAATCAAGTCTTTGTATCACCAGGGAGTGGCTGGACTCTCTAATTTTAATAATAAAAAAAGGCCTTTTTGAGCCCTCCAACCTTCTTTCCATGCTCCCCCTCTCCGGTTATGGAACTCCCCGGATGTAAACTCCTGGATCGGCCCTTCTCTGAGTGGTCTATTTAAATAGCTCCTTTATCTGCTCTTTATGTAATTGCTTGTAATCTCTCAATACTGAAAATCTACCAAGCTCTTTGCATTTCAGTTCTTTAATGTGTTTGAGTGAAGAGTTATTCGTAATTTCATGCAGATAAAGCAAGCTTCTATGAAGCTAGCGCAGATGTACATGAAGAGAGTGACAAGAGAGCTTGAAGTGGTTCATAATTCAGATAGGGAATTAACTCAGGAAGCTTTGCTGCTTCAGGGTGTGCATTTTGCTTACAGGGCACACCAGGTAATCCTCTAGTTTGTCGTTGCCATCTATTTTTATTGTTTCCTTATAACTTCATGATTATAAAACTTTGAGATTCAGCATGTTCATATCCCATAAAAAACTGATATGCAACGGTATAGTGGGAAGAAGGTGAGAAAAATCACTCGGACAGGATCAAGATATAAGCTGCTGTGATGTAGTACTAATTTATTGCATATACAGCAAAAGCCTCGGTAATGTATTCAGGGGAATCAGTTCCATGAGCTGCATGATAAGCATCTTTGTTTTTCTTCTTTTCTGCTATTTCTCTTGCTTGGAAACATGCAAAGTGACCAGAAACATTTCTTTTCTTTGTTTTCTCTCCCTCCTCCCTTTATTCAGTAAAGTACAAAACTGAAAAAGTTTTCGGAAAGAACCAAGTTTAGAATAGGGCAAAAACTTATTATCGTTAACAAAATTGTAATCCAAGGAGGTAAGAGTTTGGCTACTACTAAAATTTAGTTATTAACCTAAAGAGTAATTTTAGTTTTTCTCTACATATCACCTGTCTTGCAACATGTACCCTACAAATGTTTTTCTCATTCAATTACCTGCTCCTCCGTCTGTGTGCAGTTTGCAGGAGGTCTTGATTCGGAAACATTGTGTGCTTTCGAAGAGATTAGGCAACGTGTTCCACAACACCTCGGAGGATGTTGCGAATTGTTGGCCGGCATACCATCATCATGAGAACCAGTTGGCATCATAGATTGAGAAACTCTTCAAGTAGATTTCATCGATAAAATAAAAAGTTGTTCAGCAATTTCCATTTCCTCTAGTTTTTGCAGTGCATATTGGAGAAAATATTTTTGAATGCTTAGTAGTGATCAGTAAACATGAATTGGGTAAGAGATGTATTGTATGTATATATAAAAAAGCAGTATTGAGAATGAAGGCAGCTAAATGTATTTACATTTATGTAAGATGATGAGTTCAATCCTACTGTATCTAATCTTATCCAATTAAGGACGTAATAAATTTGCTCCATAACACGTGTTTTGATTCCAACATAAACTAAAAGAACATACAATTATGTTTCAAACCAACATTCAAAGATTGAGGTAACACAAAAGATTGTTAGCTGCGTCGGTCAAGCATGGGTGAATATTTCATTTTTCCATTTTATTTATTATGCTTCAGCCTGTAACATAACGAGTACGATCTTCACAGTATGTATGTATCTGTCAAGGGATACACACCGCACCGTCTGCTGTTCCCTCCAAAAAAAAAAATGTAATGCCTACTTTGCCAGGTGGAAAGTAAGTTGTCTACGTAGCATTCTACGTGTCAGGAGTTGGCGTAATCTGAAATCGATGAATCACCCATTACAAAATATGACGGCTTAGAAACGCATCTCCGGAAGGTGAAGAAGTGTGGCAAACCAGGAGCGGTCACGACGTACAAGGTGAAGCACGTGGAACTAATCAAAGAAACCCACGTAAGCTGAAATTATTCAACAATCTCCGTCACTTTTGTATAAGAAGCAAAACATCTTCATTGTTGAAGCTTGCATTTTTCTTCTTTTTTCTTTTTTTTTTCTCCGAGGGTTGAAGTTTCAGCAATGGAGGCATTGAAGCAAATCGCACGGACGTCCAGTTTCAGCAATGTTGGAATGGAAACAAAGGTACTTTTGTGAATAAGGGTCATGTGGAGTTTTATCACGCTGGGTTGGCAAAGAAGAAGAAAGAAAGGGTGGGAATTAAGAAGAAATTGAAAATGTTAGAAGGGTTGTCAATGGATCTGTCTACGTTATCCGGGATGGGTTTTGCTGTTGGTCAAGACCATGAGTTGCTCGCTCAAGTGAGGGAAAAGATGATCACGGTAGGTAGTTTTTCATTCTGTTTTATTATGTGTAATACGGTTGATTTGTTGGAAGGATTTCAATACGAAAATCAACAACTGTGTAGCAGGAAGCGGCAGAGGTGTTGTTGAAACAGTTTAAACAGTTGAAAGCAGAGGAGAAGGAATTGAAGAAGAAAAGAAAACAAGACAAGTCTAAGCTGAAATCTAAAGTGTTGACAGAATTCGATTCATGTGATAGCGAACCTGAAGATGAAATCATTCAGGCAATAACTGAACCTGTACTTAGAGAAGAAAATAACAAAGAGGGTGTTGTTTTTGAAGCTCGAAGTTTACACGATAATGGAACTAGTTGTGGCATAGATGGGATGACAAGGAGAGTAGAGGTTTGAATGGGTAACAAGTGCAAGAAATCAGGAGGCGGGGCGTTGTTGCGTGAATTTCAGAGAGCTAGGGAGTTGAAGGTAATGTTGTTGGGTGCAAATGTATGGGCAAATGCAGAGATGGCCCAAATGTTAGGCTAGGCTATTCCGGAAATCAACAAACTCCAGCCAATCCTCTCTGCATTGGTGTTGGTTTGCATGATGTCAGTGCAATTGTGGGTAATTTCTTCGCTCGAGATAGAAAAATCCTGGCGCTTGTATTTTACCCTGTATCTTAGTTTCAGCCTTGCATACCTGAAACATTTTTTTTCTGTTACAGTGAAATCGTAAGTATTTAGACATTTAGACTATGAACTTTCCGTCTTTCCTTTTTTACTCGAATAAAAAACTACTCTTTTGTTTACAATGTGTTCTCGTGCATTTTCTATAAACACAGAATAACAACGGCAGAACCAGCTACAAAACAGGGAAGAAAACATGGTATATCCTCTATATGTTAGTATTACACTGCCCGCAAAATACGCACTATTTCTCACTGGTTCAGGTTGGTCTTCAATGTGGTTTCAGGCTCGGCATATCATAATGACAAATTTACAAGTGCCTGTACACGTGATGCTATAGATGCATCTCAAAAAATACATTAGCTCTTTGTAGAGTTTTTATTGCCTTGGGTATTTGAAGTTCGACTGATGTTCAGAATCATCCCCATTGGTGCATCGCTTCAAGAAAGAGTCGAGTGTTTTCTGCCTTGCAGGGCTGCTTCTTAGCTCGCTGCTTGAAACTTCTAAAGCATTTTCATGCCCATCAAGCATCTGATTGTTCAAGAACCAAATAGTCACTCCACGGGCTAGTAAAGGGAGAAAAATCAACCAGGACTAACAATGGACTGCCTGCATTTCATTGTTGTGCAAATCAGATAGAGATATTACCTGTCCCAAATTTTCCAACTTGCTCTGAACAACATCCCTGAAAAGTAAAGGTAGCTGAACTGATCAATAATCAACATCATCCCTCAGAACTCTAGTACAATTCTCCATAGGCCAAAACGAAACAGCAAATAGGATGGGTACGTACCATATTATATCATCAACTGTGTCATTTGCCAGCAGGTAGTATATATTTACTGAAGATACCTAAAGATCATTAACAATACTTGTCAAAGAAATAACTGTAGCTTTTCACCAGCAAAAAGCATGGAGTAGCCAGCAATAGAATACGATTCATATAACATTAGTTTATTACACAAACAAAAATCAATAATTCTTGTAGCTAGTTATTACCTGGCCAATGCGATGAGCACGGTCTTCAGCTTGAATTATGTCACCCGGAGTCCATGACAGCTCCGCAAAAATAACAGTGCTTGCAGCCGTTAACGTTAATCCAACACCTCCTGCCTTGATAGAAAGCTGCATATTGACATTTGAAAAGACCACAACTTGCACTCAAATAAAATCATTTCACTAAAGTTGCAAACCATATTTCCAATTTGCAACAGCAAGAAATGAGAAAAATTAAGAATATTAATGGAGATAAATAAATTGAACCGTCATACCACTGCTGCCTTGATTTCATCTTTTTCCTGAAAATCAGTAACCAAAGCTTGCCTAGAAGCTGCTGGGGTACCACCATCAATCCGAATGCATCGCACTTTCTTCTTCTGCAAAGTTAGTTGAAAAACATTACAAGATGAATCTATCTTGAGATAATTTCAATCTATTTAAGGGGTCTTACTAGAAAAAATTGATGTATTGCATCAAGCATTGGCTGATGGTGTGCAAATATCAGAAACTTGCAGCCTGCCTGCAACAATCATGATGTATGAAAATTACGACAAAAAGACACGATATGCAAACTAAATTCACAGAGAAGAAACAAAAGCTAAGTTAATGTAGAAACTCATAATGTTACCCATCCCAGACATATCCCAAACATCCAACATGTAGGATGCAAATAAGCAAATTTTCTTGTGAGGAAAACTTATGTGATGGATCAAGAATTAGATTTACCTTTCACACAAACATGAGATACTTCTGCCACCATCTCAAAAGTTGAACAAGTCAAGATCATAATACAAAGGTCAACCTATAAAGGTTTAAGATAAAGCTCAATCTAAACCTTTCTAGAAATTTTAGTACACCCCTCTGTATTTGCAGTAAATAAGAAGCACTAGTTCTATTGCACTTTTCTGTAATTACCACAGGATCCATTACAGCAAAATTCCAATTTATGGATATGTGAAACCTGAGCTTCTGAATTTGGCAAGTTAAAACCAACATTAAGGAATAAGGCCAGGAAGGAACATATGTTCTGCTTATCACCGCAGTATGATCTTATCTTCCATTACAAGAACATTGTTACATAAATTTACTCATACATATGCACTAAAAGAATTAGGAAGATATACTGAAAAAAATGAAAAAAAAAAAAAAAAAAAAAAAGAAGAAAAAGGTACCTCAATGATGGTTTCCAAATAATCTAGAACTGCTGGAATCTTTGCTTCAGCAGAATCAGTATATATCTGGAGTTCAGTACAACATTGCAAAGAGAAGGGGGTGAGGGGAATGAGTTAAAGCTTTAGTTAAGATAAAGCAAACTGAAAGTAGATATATAAAACTCTACTATTATTTGAACTGTCATACAAGAGCAGGAAACTATAGACTATTGCACTGGATAGAGAAAAGTCATGTTAGCCAGCAGCAACAACTGTTTAGACATAGTTTGGTTAATAGTTTCCAAGTCATGATCATAACACATACACATACATATACCTTATTGATAAGATTCTTTTCAGAAAACTTTAGTGATTGAACATCTTCTGATCTGCAGGCCTTAATTTTGCCTTTAATCACCTCCAACTACAAATAAAACAGAAGACTGATATTAGCTGTGCTTCTTTTATCCTTAGTTCTCTTTTAGCAAGGAAATTTCTAAAAGAAACCTACATGACGCATAATTAGCAAGCACATTTTCACAACAGTATCCAAAACAATAAAGAAAAACAGAGCAAATATGGTGGTAAATCAGAAAAGACAAATTTTTATTTCACCCCTAAAAGACAACATTACCAACTGACTACTTGGTACCTAAAAAGATACATCTCTAGAATAACAGGTTTTCTCAATGGAAAAGCCAATGGTTACACAAGAAAATTAAAGATGGTTCAACTTGCTTAACATCCTAACAAACCTGTAATATGCTACCGTGAGACTGAAAATTAGCCTCCAGGATAAACCAACAATACATCCAAACTGATTCCCATATGAATAACTTTCTAAGATTATACTAACATCCAGAATAGTCACACAAATGCCAATTTTTTATTATTCTCAACTTCCTGCAAGATCTATATAACTTCTTGCAATAGACTACTAACTATAAAATAATCAAATTACCTCACAGAATAAAGCATTTATTTGTTTCATATCCTTTTCAGCCAAGTCAAAGAAGACCTGAGAATCAATTAACAAGAATCAAAATGAATACAGACATTGAAATCATTTCCTAATTTACATCCAAATATTTGTACACAATATTTACCGTGGAAAAGCATGAATGAAAATTCAAGAACTAGACTGGATTTTAATTTTGGACAGATTTCCAAAATTTGCTACTCAAGAAATGTTTTTTAAGCCGCATAGGCATCACAAATAGTTTTCAGAAACCAATATGCTGAACCAGTCTGCCACTAGATCAAAGCTCTCATGTGAAATTGCATTCAAAAGACTAAAGTAACAATTCCTTCATCATTGTTCATATCACATTATCTTTTTCAGAAAAAATATATTGACCATCAATCACAGTTTGAAATATATATAAATAAATACCTGCTGCCTGCGCTTCACAGGAAGCTCAGCAAGGACATCCTTTTTAAGTCTGCGGATCATCACTGTTGCCTTCATCAAATTGTGCAATTCTTCATGGTTACTTGCACCTTGATAAACTCCAAATATTCCCTAGAAGATTGATATAAGAGAAAACAACAGTGTACATTACCAAAGAAACAAAAACAGTGAAGGCAGGCTTTTCCAACAAAACAAAAATAGATACTTACGCCTTTGCAATACCGGTTACCATACTCATGAACGTTCTTATATACATCAGGATACAATGCTTCCAGCTGTCAGCGTACACAATTTCCACAAGTTCATAACAATGTAATTTCATAGTGATTTAAACATTGACAAGCTATGATTTCTAAACTTGAGTGACAGGTACCTGCTTGAATAGCTCAATTGGTCGGGATAATGCAGGGGTTCCACTAAGGAGTACTGCATATTGTGCTTTCTGTAATCATAAACATTCTATGAGATCAAGAGAGAAAGAACTTGAAAATTCATTGCATGTTGACAATACAACATTTCAAGATGAACAATAAATCATGTAGTAAAATGAAGTGTGTAGGATGTCATTCCACAAGAAAAGTTAACCGTTTGGCATTTGCTAACAAGTATACAAATTTACAGAAATTTCTCACCAGCAATATCCACATACCCAGCAAATTCATGCATTTTGGAAATCATACGTCTTTATGGACTATTATTACCACAAAAGTCTATAAATACTTATGAAAAATAATATCTTCTGGCAACCTTAGGATGTAGAATTGTATTTATATGGGAATATTGTCCAAGAATGAACTAAGCAGATGCAGACATTAAGTCAGGATTTATCAAGAGAAAGACCTTTATAATTGGAAGGGTGGCAGTAGTCCTCTTTGCTTGAGCATTTTTAAGAAAATGAGACTCATCAGCAATCACAACCTGAACAAAATATATGACTTTTAGAAGCATACAAGTACCATGCACAGTTCCAGAAGCAAGTCCAAACAGATTCCTGGGTGTAATTAATTTGATAAACTGTCCAACTTTGCGGACAGAACATGTGATAAGTTGAAAGAACTTTTACAATAAAATATACAGCAAGGAAATGGAGTACATTCCACTCCATCTCATTGACCCACACTTTCTTTTTTTTTTTAATGTAAATTAAGGAAAAACATATAGACTTCAAACATGTTACATGCTCCCTAGATTTGAACAATTAGAGCAATATGGCATACCCTCAGTTTTGTGATAATGTGAAACAATATTCAAGAATCGTAATATTCTGTATTGAATTAGGAAGTTCTACTTGAAATAATACCTACACAAACAAACTGTAACATCCTCAAACAGAGTATCAAATGATTTTTATTTCTTAAGAAAATCATAAAAAGAACAAGCAGCCAAAATAGAAACAAAAAGTGTTTAGACGTTTTCTAGTACGGCTGCCCATCAACCTCAGTGTCCCCATTCTAACTAAACTCAACTTTTAGGACTTGTCTTAAAAACCTAGACCACTTGAGACAGTAAATAATATTTTTCCTTATAACTGCCTTATTGAAATTTCTCATTTACTTGATGGCCCGACCACCACAATCACATAAAATCTAGAATGAATTCCACCAGTTTATCAATTTCACCTTAATTATTTAGGTAATTCCCTTTCCAATTTCTCTAAGGGTAGTTAAACAAAAACAAATAGAGTACAGTAAATGCAGAAGGACAGGTTGTACTTACCTTAAAATCAGATGACAGCAGTATATTCTGTAACTTGGGGACCACGTCATAGGAGATGATATTAAATAAGCCATCAAGATGAATAGTGCTCTTGGTGCTTGAGGACACTATAGTGAATCCACTTCTATTTGAACCACCCAATTGAGATAAAACAACCTATTAACATTACTTGTTAGGAACCGAAATAAGAATGAAACCTACAAAATAAAAAATTTTAGTTACCAGGGAAAAAAAAGGCATAAAGATGAAGAGAATGTACTCTAATTCAAGCTACAAATACAACAAAAAAAAAACAACAGGAAAAAATATTTGATAGGGAGCATAGGTTGTACAACTATATCTGATGAAGGGATATTTAGCCATTGTTGGATCATCTGCAATAGAACAAACAAGCACATGCATTTCGGTAAAATTAGCATTGCTAAGAAACAAAATATTAAGATGATAAAGCACTTACTGAAGCCCAATGCAAACGTAAGGATGACGGTGTGAGTATAAGAACAGGCCAAAAGTCAGGTACACACGTGGTCACAGCAATAGCCTGCAAAATCCATGAGAAATTGATATGATTGCCTAAAGCAAGTCATCTTGCATAAAGCTAGTAAATCATATTCCTGAGAAAAAGTTATGTAGTTTCAGGTATGAGGCATCAAAAGAATTGAAATAGCTTAAATAAATAACATTTGCCTGTAAGGTCTTTCCTAGTCCCATTTCATCTGCTAGAAGCACACGGCCTCCATGCTGCAATGCAAACCTGGAAAAGAAAATGAAAGATGTCAGATAGAGTATAAGGACAGACCATCTAAATATGAGCAACTAAGGAAAAGATGAAGTCGAATATAAACTAAACATAATATTTGATACATGTCAGTGATGTCACATAACACTGATCTGATGAGGTAACATCTGCATAATTACTACGTACCTAACACCATCTCGCTGAAATGGAAGAAGCTTTGATTCAATGTGGCTAGGTATCTGGTCATATTTGTCTTGAGAAAAAGGGGAAAAGTTTTTCACAAGGATAACAACCATGACTTAGAAGTAGCATCCAAAAAGAAATTTAATCTACACAAAAGCATAAGAATAAAGGCAAAGGCATTTATTTTGACACATCCATCAGTCTTAGATATAGAAGACAATTTGCTTATGAATCAGCATTTACCTTGAAGATCTGGAGTGGCAGAGGCAGCAGCAATAGCACGCTGAACCAAGGAATCTAAGTTCTCTACCTGGAATATATTATAATGAATAAGTAAATTTTTTGACAAAAATGCACTATGAAAGATAGACAGCTTCGTTTTCATAAATCATAAACCATAAACGCTGTGATAAATTTGACAATCTAGTGAAAAGATTGAAAAAAATATTAAAAATATAAAAATGTAAGTTTATCACCTCAACTTTATAACCAGATATTTCACTCAAAACTTTTTGAGCTGATGATAAAGAAGAAACCGGGAACATCCATAATCTGCAGGTTTAATGGCATTATATCATGCTAAGGCACAATGCTCATGAAAGTTCCACCAAGTGGACAACGAACACAACCATGTTTTCACAGTGCATACAAGATACAAATATGAAATTATTGAGAGACAAAAGTTATGGGAAAAGACCTTTCTTTCCCATTCCATGTTGCTTTTGGGATTTTACGAAAAGCAGCAACTAGTACCTACATAAAAATAAAAATAAAAATAAAAGGCATAACACAACGAGAAATGACACTCTGCTGTAGATATATGGACATTCTGGGAGCAAATAGAAGGTATACCGGGTCATATGAAAATTTAGCAGCAATATTTCCACTTGCATGAAGAATGAATTTGACAGAAAGCTTGGGTAGTTGTTCCTTTGAAGAATCACCTGATTGTGCCCCCAACCCAATCATATGCAGACAAGAGACATTAATTATCCAGATAATCCATAATACAGCATAATGGTTAAGGCAAGCATAACAAGGCAACTTGTGGGTCATAACAGAAGCGTAAAAAATAAGACATGAAGAAACCAACCAGAGTTTAATACAGGAACAACAGATGCGGGCAATGTTCTGGACCCCGGTGGCAAAGCTTCAACCTGAAGTACAACGTAAATAAAAATCCTTGACAATGCTACTCTTTCACATGTAAAATCAAGGCATCACTAGTAGTAAACCAATGAAAGCAAGTTGTCTTTTTTAAGGTAATTATATGAATGATATACCAGAAGGGTCTCTGAAAGAAGAAAGGAAAAAGTTAACACAATGCAAACACACAAACTCCATAAGAAAATTCAAAGAGAAAGACAGGGAGAAAGAAAAGTGAAACAAGACCGCGAACTGAAAGATAAAATCCTTAAAAGAAATGAGAAAAAGGCGATAACTTTACCTTGTTTGAACGAGAATCGAAGAAGGGGTTATTATTGTTGTTTGTAGAAAGTACAGAATGCTGATTATCAGCGAAAGAAAGAGAAGGAAGAGAATGTTTCAGGTGTTGATTATTATGGTGGAAAGAAGAGGAAAAAGAAGAAGAAGTGGAAGTAGAAGAAGAGTTGTTGCGTTGAGCAATTTTCTGGAGAGCGTCTCTTTCAAGGGAATCCAATTCTTCTGCGCTTAATTCCCATTCATCCAGTTCCATTTCGTCACTACAACGCGCCCTTCTGTTCAACAAAAATTTGATTTTGGGTTTCAGGTTCGGGGAAGTAAAGTTCGGTACTTCGAACTGAAACTCAACAACAATTAGAAATCCAATTTGAAGGGTTTCTACGAGAGAGACAACAGTCAACAGTTGTTTTGCGGTTAGCAGTCTTTTTGGGCTTTCATAATTTGAGCCTCGGCTTACATTCACATCATCCCTTCACTTCAACAATTTTAGACTGGGCCTGGTCTTGGGTTATATTTGGTCCTTAACGTTTATATTTTCACAGATGAAACCATAATATTACAATTTGTGTCAAATGGATCCCCATTATTACTCGTTAAAGACACACCACATGTTAATTTCTCCGCTTCTTTTTAGATATTAAACAAGAAAAACCTAAAATTCTCATAATTCAGTAGAACCCAAATATAAACCAAACCAATTTTATCAATTAACACTAATCATATCATTAGTTATCACTCTAATTATTATTATTATCATTATATTTTAGAAATTACTCCAAGTTAATAACATTTAAAAAAAAAAATGAATTTGCAATGACAATAACGATGATGATTCTTGTCCTGATGTACATAATGGCAAGGACTGGACACAGAATCTGGAGCTAGTTAACTAGAACTGATTCTCTGTAGTTTACGAAAATGCCACTCAACTGTCTCTAGCCTCCTCCTGCGTTATATTTTGTGTCACAAGCCATTGACATATATATGGAAAGAACTCCGACCCGGGAAATTGCGCGGTGCTTTCCTTAGCAGAGAATGAATTAATCTCTAAAAGTGCTTCTGTCCATCAAAGTACTTCTATCATGGACAACTTGTAAAAGGTAGCAAACTTTTCCTCCCTACAAATAGAAATATAAAGGAAGCTCTTTCGTGCTGCTATCACCTTGTGAACTTCGCTGCCAAACTAGCCTCAAGGGCTCAGGTATGAATGAATAACTTAGATTATTGGCATGCATGATCATGCACCAATACCATTGCATCATTTGGTAATAGATGTTTAGTCGGTTTTGCGGGTTAAATTCTGCTAAAACTTTTTTCTTTTTCCTTTTTATGCTTTGGTGGTAAACCAGAAACTTGTGTGAGAATGGGGATTAAGTTTCTCCTTATTGCAATATGTGTGTGGGTTTGGCCCTGCAATTTAGCTTTCGAGCCTTATTCTGATGATGGGTTAGTGAGGATTGAACTGAAGAAGCAGCAATTAGACCTTAACAGTATAAGTACTGCTAGAATAATCACTGGAAGAGAGATTGAGAATCGTTTGAATGATTACACAGCTGATATTATTTATTTAAAGAACTATCTTGATACTCAATATTATGGAGAGATTGGTATTGGATCGCCTCCACAAAGCTTCACTGTTGTATTTGATACTGGTAGCTCCAATCTTTGGGTACCATCTTCAAAATGTCTTTTATCTGTAAGTTTTCTCGTACTGATATAAGAATTATTTTATATTTCCTTTAATTCTAGGTAACTATAGTATAAAGAATCATTAACATATGCAGATATCTTGCTACTTCCATGCGAAGTACAGGGCAAGGCTTTCCAGTACTTACACCAAGATTGGTAATTTTGCTTCTGCATCACTTGAGAGAAGTTCTTCGTCTTTAACGTAGCTCTGCCCCTTTGGTTTTGTATGTTAAACACTGCTCCTATCTGGGTTTGTGAATAGAAATAACTTTAAGATGGTTTTGTATGTTTGCATTTCAGGTATACCTTGTAAGATTCACTATGGCTCCGGATCAATTTCTGGATTCTTTAGCCAAGATAATGTCAAACTGGGAGACATTATCGTCAAAGATCAAGTAGGCTTTTTTCTTTCTTACTAGATTTTGTGCTTCGAATGTGTTAGTGATTCCAATGCAATGATGATATGACCTTAATTCCGTCCTTCTTCAGGAGTTCATTGAGGTCAAAAAGGAAGGAGTTTTACCATTCCTAGTAGCAAAATTTGATGGGATTCTTGGACTTGGATTTCAGGATATCTCTGTTACGCAAGCAACTCCACTTTGGTATAATTTTTTGCATGACATATTGCTAATTGTTACCATGGAACTATTTTAGTAAATGAAGATAAGCATGTATTTCTCCTTGCTTTATTTCCATTCTTTTCGATTGGAACAATTAGTTTAGCACTCTCTGTACAGGTATAATATGATGCAACAAGGTCAAGTGAGCCAGAATATCTTCTCTTTATGGCTCAATCGAGATCCAGATGCAAAAGTGGGAGGCGAGATTGTCTTTGGAGGTTTCGATTGGAGGCATTTCAGGGGCGACCATACCTATGTTCCGCTTGCTGAAACAGGTTACTGGCAGGTCTGTTAAACGTAATAAAATTTCTACAACTCTCTAACTTGTTAAAAAGAGGATGAAATTTAACTTCATTTGATTTCTCTTTTCAGATTGAGGTGGGAGATATTCTTATTGGAGACGGTTCAACAGGTAATTCCATAAGATTTAATGCCCCATTCCCCTCCTCATAACTGAATTCCAATGTTAAAACGTGTTATGAACTCAATAGACTTTCTGCGATTTATAATTCAAACAAGCTGGGGGAGGCTTTATGTAGCTGATAACATTTTTGGGGGTCCCTAAGCAGTTCAATTTATTCTATTCAATTCTCGGATGCACGACTGGAAATTTAAAAGTTTATGTTCAAAATATTCAGGATTCTGCGAGGATGGCTGCGCTGCCATTGTGGACTCAGGAACATCAGTGCTTGCTGGTCCAACTGTATCGACTTGTAACTTATTAGTTTCCGGATATTAGTTTGATTCGTATTATTCCGTGTCCTCCATGATTTACTTGCTTACTCCTCTTTGCAGACTATAGTGACTCAAATCAACCATGCTATTGGTGCAGAAGGAATTGTGAGCTTACAATGTAAAAATGTTGTTTTTAATTATGGGAATTCGATGTGGGATTTCCTAACATATGGGGTTCGTTCTTTGTTCCCGAATATTTCTATCACGACCATCTCAAGAGTCTTTATTCACCTTCATAACTCCAGAGAAAATCTGCCTTCTGTCTCCGCAGGTACAACCTGAAATTATTTGTGTTGATCTTGGCCTATGTGTATACAATGGATCTCGTTACATGAGGTAATTCTCTCTTTCTTTCCTCTTTGGTTTCAGCATTTGCAATCCTCTTCACAAAAATCGTATCTGGATTCACGCAGTACCGGTATTGAGACGGCGGTACAAAATAAAACTAGCACGGGATCATCCGTGGACGAGAGTGCACTATGCACTTTCTGTGAGATGATTGTTTTCTGGATACAAATGCAGCTTAAACAACAGAAAACGAAGGATACTGTCTTCAAATATGTAAATGAGGTATTTTTAATTTGTTCCTGAAATATCACATCAACGATAAACATTAGTAGTCTAAGACTAAAATTTGCCTTGCTCTTTCTTTCATGGATTTTATGTGTTTGTTAAAGCTTTGTGAGATACTTCCAAACCCCTTGGGAAAGTCATTTATCAACTGCGATGACATTGCAAGCATGCCAGATATCTCATTCACCATTGGAAATAAATCTTTCCCCCTATCTCCAGAACAGGTGAGCATGCACTGTGTCATTCAGAACATATATCTTCAACAGTATCATAAATTCGTAAGCAACAGTAAGAAACTGGCCTCAGTGTCAATTGCTAGAATTCATGGCATAGTTTTCGTTAATTGAAATTTAATTATTATGACTTTTGGGGTTTTGTTCAGTACATTCTCAAAATTGAAGAAGGCTGTTCCACGGTGTGTATTAGTGGGTTCATCGCATTGGATGTGCCTCCCCCGCAAGGTCCCCTTTGGTATGTCATTTTATATATATATAAAATCTCTGTTATGGCTAGAACTGTTGAACGATCTATGCAACTTACATTTGTATGAGTATGCACATGATTACACAGGAAAATTTACATCCAACATTACTAGTCATATGTTAGATTGTTCTTACAAATTTGTAATGTCTGATATCTATGTGTGCAATCAGGATTCTTGGAGATATATTCCTGGGGGCATACCACACGGTTTTTGACTTCGGTAATCTACAAATAGGATTTGCAAAAGCAGCTGCATAAGGAGATTCTCCCCCACACTACACGGCTGCCAGAATAATGGGATTACTGTAAAGAAATTACGAATGAAGAAGAGCTAGTGATTGGTTTTTGTATAAAATGTCTTGACCTCCAACAACAAAAATAGTAGGGCCTTCGCCTTTAATAAAATAAGTTATGTAGATAGGATGCTTCCCATTTAATAGTTGGCAAACACAAAATAATCAGTAAGATTTCACTGCGTCCACTAATACGGACATCATTGTTACTCTCCCATGGCAAAAAAGAAAAAGAAAAAGAAAAATTTATGCAGATAAGATGCATGCCATTTAATAATATGAAAACACGTAGAATAGCTGTACATACAGAATAGAATAAATAAATAAATATATATATATATATGTTTGTGTGTGTGTGTGTGTGTGTGTGTGTGTGTGTGTGGGTGTGGGGGTGCGCGAGAGCCGGATGGTCTGTACCTTGGCAGGATACTATTCTACCACTAGACCACTGGTGACTGTTGGAAGCTCATCCGGAGTTTTTATTTTATCTAACTAAAACAAACGAGGGTGGACTGACTTGAAAGTCTTTCTCTGCCATACGTATACATATATGTGTGTTCTACTCAAGGAAATGTATTGAATTATATATGTTCATAACACTCTTATCACTAGGAAGAAAACGTAATAGGTTGATCTCTTACATATATTTCAGTAATGGGTAACTTCATATTTCTTTAGAAGATAAAGGAGCGATATTCCTTTAACAAAACTGTAAACGATCAGATTAAAAAGAAAGACCTAAGCTTAGACTGAACAAACCTCTTACATCCAATGCAACGTACTTCATAGTTCTATCATGGCCACCAGTACTATATTTCCAGTGGGTGCCATCTTTGCTTGATTGAAGAAACAGCTGCAGCTAGCACCGCACGTCGTGAAATGAGAGTCAGCGCGCGACAGCTGCAGTGACCATATCCACCCACGGATATGGATTAGGATAATTAGTACTTTGCGGTGGTTTTGGTTGCATTGGTGGCAACTTTGATGATGAAGGATGCCCCATGCAGCCATGCAAAGGAAACTGCTGGGAAGATCCCTGAAATCTTGGCTTTACTGAAGAGTACTTGTCAGGAGTTGTTCGAGTTAGATCAAGTGTAATGGTGGGATGTGATCCAGAAGTAGATAGGGTGGCGAATGTGGGTGCATGATAATTAGGCAACGTATACGCTGGTAAGAGGCCTGAGTTTGATAGGATTGAGCCGGAGAGGAGCATATTTGCTACGGCGGATGTTATACCAGCCATGGCTGTGGCTGCGGGTGGCAGAGGGTGGTTGTGGCTTCCTTCATAAGTCGTTAACAGAATGCTCTCGTCCTCCGCACATCTTTGCACCTGATGAAATTAATTAAAGTATATTTTAAGGGAAAATGGAGGAATATTGGCATGTATACGGCATTTGGTTTAATATACGATGAAGTTGGCTGAAAATAAAACAAGAAATAAAGAAAGAAGAAAGTAAACATAATTATCAAA